>CAUYUJ010021363.1:0-27500 GCA_963575745.1 Prorocentrum cordatum
GCACTCTCTTCTCCAGCGAGAAATTCGCGAACACGTCGAAGGCGGCGGAGCCCCCGACGACGATCGAGGCCTCAGGTTGCACCAGCTTCTGCGACAGTGGTCTCCCAAAAGGCGCCGTATTGTTCTGGTTTCCGTCCCCGACCCCACCGGGCGCCCTTCGCCTGACCTGGAGGTCAGTGCTCAGAATCTTGCGTCGCACTGGGGGCGGGTCCATGCCGCGAAGCCTCAGGACAGGGGATACCACTTCCAGAAGACACTGTTGAGCAGTGAGATTCAGCAGGTTGCCCCAGGTATCGAGTGGACGCTCGACCTGCATAGCTTCATAGGTAAGCTCGTCGGCCGCAAGGACAGCGCGACTGGCCCCGACGGCATCCCATACAGTGCATGGCGGTTCGCTGGCGACGCCGCTCACAATGCCTTGTATCAAGTTTATCTCGCTATTTTGGGCAATCCTACATATGGGCCCCCACATAAAGGCTTCAACGAGTCCCTCACGGTGTACCTCCCAAAGGCCATCCACCCGCACGAAGCTGGAACCTCTGAGATCTCTCGGGAAGCGTCTGTGGTTCGCCCTATTGCCTTCAGCAATACTGATAACAAAATAGTATCCTTGGCCATATGCGAACCATTTAGCCAGCAATGCCAGTACAGCGTCCTAGGCTCCCAGACGGGCTTCGTGCGCAAGAGGTCTATGCTCGACAACTTGCTCTGCCTTGAGGCAGACATTCTTGAATATGCCTGCTATCGTGGCATGCCGCACGCAGGACTGCTCCTCTTGGATTTCCGCGCCGCGTTCCCGTCGCTGCGCCACGACTGGATCATAGATGTGTTAATCATGATGAATATTCCCATGTATATCGTGAATGCCATTCGGTTCCTATACACAGGCATCTACACACACATATGCCTAGCAGGCAAAAAGTTTCCAGGCTACTCGATCACCCAAGGCATTAAACAAGGATGTCCACTGTCGGGTGCATTATTTGCATTATGCATCGACCCGCTGCTGCGCCGATTATCTAACATGCTAGCTCCAGTTTGTGCTTCACCCCGTGCCTTTGCAGATGACATCCAGATCTCGGCATCCAACCTGTTGCTAGCTGTTCCGATTGTGCTGAAGAATGGTATTAGGTCCAGCCGATGTACTGGCCTGCTCTTGAACCTTGCCAAGTGTATGATCGTGCACACGCAAGAGATGCCAGATGACCAGCATTTCGCCTTATTCGAAACTGTTCGCACTAACGTTCGCTCGCTCATGCACGGCACCAGTGGCAAAGTCTTGGGTGTTTTCCTTGGCCCTGGTGGTTACAAGAAATCCTGGTCCGCTCCGCTTCAGAAATATATTTGTCGGGTCCGTCATGTTCGGTCGCTTCGTCTTGGGCTTACTCAGAGTATTTATGCATGCAATTCCCTGGCCTTCTCGGTCCTCACCTTCGTGATGCAGCTATGTTACATATCGCAGGATGCGCTTCGCATGGAAACAAAAGGATTGCAGACTCTCACCGCGTGCCCGTTCTACAGCATTCCTACTGATCTCCTCCGCAATCTCTCGTCGGCGCTGCATTGGCCCATTGCCCCGCGCAACCTCGTGCTGGAGAATCAGGCTGCCATGTATCGGGTCGCTGTTCGATCCAAGGTTTTTGACAGCATTCGGAGGCGATTTCACGAGCTTGAGGAAGATGACTGGGATGTTCTAATGGTCAAGCGGTTCCCGACATGGCGTGCCGAGTCCATTGTTTTCCATCTGATTCACAACTACGAGCGTCTAACAGCCCTGCCGTGGAACCACTTCGATGAGGACACTCACGAGTTGCAGAAACAGATTTTGAAGAAGTTGATTTCTGAGGCCCCCAGTTGCTCCGCGGTTTTTCTCCTGGGCAATCGAATTCGTTTCGCTTTTCCTCTGGTTAATGCCTCTAGTATCGACCTTGCTGTGCTCAGGCTCAGAATTGCCTGCGCGCGCGTCGGCCCTTTTGTGGCTGCTGCCATTCTCAAAACCATCTGCAACGCGTGGGCGACCTCTGCCAGGTATAGGCAAGGCCGTCTTACCTGTCGCTTCGGCTGCCGAGCCGCTGGCGGCGACCGCGTCCAGCATTATTTCGATTGCCCTCATGTTCTGAGCCTGCTTCCCTCTGTCCTGCCCTCCCTGCCAGCCGAATATTTGAATCAGAGCCTCGATGCGCGTATGCTGTGCACCGTGCCATGCCATTCTAGTCAGCAGTTGTTTTCTTTGTTTCTCGTCCACGACCTGCTCTTTTCCACCTTTAACTCCTTGAGGAGCTCGCACAGGTACGGGCCCGAATGCCAGCTGCCTCTCCTGCGCGCCCGCGCCCGGCACATCGCCAAGAAGGGGCGCGTCGTGCGGAGCGTCCTCACCAGGAGGCCCGCTGCAGAAGGCAGCTGAACGGCCCGTCTCTCTGACTCGCCCAGGGGAGTGCGATCATCATCATCATCAGCATCATTATCATTATCATTATCATTATCGTTATCGTTATCAGTATCATTATCATTATTATTATCATTATCATTATCATTATCATTGTCATTATCATTATCATTATCATTATCATTATCCTTGTCATTATCATTATCATTTACCATTTTATCCATGATCATTAGTCAAGATCATGAGCATTAGCATTATCATTTATCATTAATCATTATGCATGTCAGAATGGTTAGATATCATTTAGTTCAGTGATTCGATCATTATCATTATCATTATCATTATCATTATCATTATCATTATCATTATCATTATCATTATCATTATCCTTATCCTTATCCTTATCCTTATCCTTATCCTTATCCTTATCTTTATCCTTATCATTATCATTATCATTATCATTATCATTATCTTTATCATCATCATTATCATTATCATTATCATTATCATTATCATTCTCATTATCATTATCATTATCATTATCATTATGGTTATCATTATCATTATCGCTATCATTATCATTATCATTATCATTATCATTATCCTTATCATTATCCTTATCATTATCATTATCATTATCATTATCATTATCTTTATCATCATCATCATGTGTCATGGCCCCGCAGGGAGTTCCACCTAAGGCTCCAGTGGCTGCGCCCGCATGCCCCCCTCATTTTGGCACACCCCTCACACGGTTCGTGGTCCCATAGAGAGTTCCACCGAAGGCCCCAGTGTTTGCGCCGGCATGCCGCCACCACTTCCTTTTGGTTCACCCCTCACACGTTTCGTGGCCCCGTAAGGATGCTCCACTTAAGGCCCCAGTGGCTGCGCCCGCATGCCGCCACCACTTCATTTTGGCACACCCCTCACACGTTTCGTGTCCCCATAGGGAGCTCCACCTGAGGCCCAGTGGTTGCGCCCGCATGCTGCCACCCTCTTACTTTGGCAGACCTCTTACACGCTTCGCAGTCCCACAGGGAGCTCCACCTAAGTTCCAAGTTCTTGCGCCCGCGTGCCGCCAGCCCCCAGCCCCCATAGGAAGCCCCACCTAAGGTCCCAGTGGCTGCACCCGCATGCCGCCACCCCTTCACTTTGAGACACCCCTAACACGTTTCGTGGCCCATGGTGGGCGCCACCAAAGGCCCCGTTTGCTGCGTCCGCATGCCGTCACCTCCCTCACTTTGGCACGCCCCTCACACGTTTCGTTGCCGCATAGCGGGCGCCACCGAAGGTCGTGGTGGCTGCGCTCGCACTACTGCGCGCGCCTGTCTGTGATGAAGGGGAGGGGGGGGGGAGGGCCCTCAAACATATTACGGATACACTACCAGGCAGCACGTGATATTCTACCACGCCTCAACGTGCCATGGGGTACGGTGGCGGATGGAGGGTCAAACATTTAAACCAGTTGCCAGCCGTACTAAAGGAATGTGGTGTTGGATCTTTCACATGCGTGGGTCAGGGATATTTGGTATAAATGTTGGGGACCCATCGCCAGCAACATCGTGAACATCATCGTCACGCCGCTGGTCACGTAAGACTAAGTGGTAAGGGATTCGAGGGGAGGGGGTTAACATGAAGGGAGGGTGTGGTATCCGCGCTAGGTTCCCCCCCAGGCGAGTATCCTCTTCGATTCCTTCGACTGGGACGCTGGCGAATGGATCAGCGGCGGCTCCAATTTCAGGAAACTGCTGGACTTTGGGGACCAATCGGGCGGTACCTTCCCACCACCCTGGCAAATTATGACGATGGTGGAAGGTGATGATGATGCAAGTTGTGATGATGATGGTGCGGATTGTAGTATGATTGAGCTGCTGATGAATATGATTACTATGATGAAGATGATGGTGGCGATGCTGTTGATGATGCTGATGATGATGGTGGTGGTGATGAAGATGACGATGCTGATGATGATCATCATCATCATCATGATGATGCTGCTGATGAGTGTGCGCTGCTGCTGCTGCTGATGATGATGATGATGTTGATGATGATGATGATGAGGATGATGATGATGCTGCTGCTGATGATGATGATGCTGATGCTGATGATGATGATGATGATGATGATGATGATACGGGGATATTGATGGTGATTGTGGTGATGATGACGATGATGATGATGATGATGATGATGATGATGATGATGATGATGATGACGGTGGTGGTGGTGGTGTTGGTGGTGGTGAAGAGGATGGTGATGAGGGTGAGGAGGATGAGGAGGTGGTAGAGGAGGATAATGGGGAGACCACGATAAGGAAAACTAGGACGGAATGCCTAGGAGAAGGTCGAAAAGGGCAGGATCAGGCGTTGTCTGACCAAGGCGATCGCCGGCGTTCGCCTTCTTTAGCTCCTTGGTTTGAGAAGTAGCAGTTGTTGTTGCTCCTCTTCCCCTCCCCATCCTACCACCTGCAATCTCCTCCCGTCCCTCAGGTTCTCCCTCGTCTATCCCTTCTCCCTGCGATCTCACTCCTCCGTCCTTGTCCCTGCTCTCCACCCCTTCGTCCTTCCATTCCTTCAGCCTCCAGGGTCCTACCCAGCGTAGCACTGTCTCCACGTCCCGAGTGCCCGGAGGATCCAGCTAAGCTCCGTCTTACGTCAGTTCAAGTGGGGCTCCGCCTCCAGGTGCCGCAAAGCGTAAAGCTGCCTGTTCCTCCGTGAACCCCTGCGGCGTCAAGCCGGACTGCGCCGTGCGCGGACCCGACGGGGGCCCTTTTTTTTTTTTTTTTTCTTGTTTCTTCTCTTTTAATTTTTTGCTCTTTTGTCTTTTTGTTTTTTTTTTTTTTTTCTTTTTTTCGTCTTTTTTTTTTTTTTTTTCTTTTTTTTGTTATGTGTTTATCTTTTTTTTTTTTTTTTTTTGTTTTATTTTTTTTTTTTTGTTTTTTTTTGTCTTTTTTCATCTTTTTTTCTTTTTTTGTATTTTTATTTTTGGTTTCTCTTTTCTTTTTTTTTTTCTTTTTCTTTCTTTTTGTTTTTTTTTGGGGCCTTGTTTCCCTGGGCGGTGCTGCAGCCGTCATGGGTGGGCTCTTTTTTTTAAGCCGATCAGCCTTGGAGGACTTGAACTCGGAGCATAGCGAGTTTCCAGACTCGCCGCTCTCCGTCGCAAACGGCCTCCAGTTCCTTGACAATCACGACCAGCAGCGCGAGAGGTGGAAGGCCAGCTTCGGACTGGATGAGCTTGGCAGTTTTTCCCCAATTAGGCTTGCCCCAGGGTTTTTTACTTGGTTAAAGGTTGACGCCTCGGAATGTTACTTTGCCCGTTCCTCGGAGATTCCTCGGGTTCCTCGGGTTCCCCGCCCCCAGTGCCTCTTATTGTTACACTGCCCGTTTCCCGGAGGTTCCTCGGGTTCCCCGCCCCCGGTGTTTCCTATTGTCACGTTGCCCGTTCCTCGGAGGTTCATCGGGTTTTCGGGTTTCCTCGGATTCCCCAGGTTCCTCGGGTTCATCGCCCCCGGTTGCCCCCAGCAATGCCAAGCAATACCAAGCAATCATGCCAACCAGTGCCAAGCAATGTCAAGCACTGCCAAGCAATGCCAAGCAATGCCAAGCAATGCCAAGCAATGCCAAGGAATGCCTGGCAATGCCAAGGAATGCCAAGCAATGTCAACCCATGCAAAGCAATGCTAAGCAATGCCAAGCAAATCCAAGCAACGCCAAGCAATGCCAAGCAATGCCAAGCAATGCCAAGTAATGCCAACCCATGCAAAGCAGTGCCAAGCAAAGCCAAGCACTGCCAAGCAATGCCAAGCAATGCCAACCCATGAAAACCAGTGGCATGCAGTGGCAAGCAATGCCAAGCAGTGCCAAGCAATGCCAAGCCATGCCAAGCTATGCGCCTTGCGATGCGCCCTGGCAGTAAGCTTTCCCCTAATTGGGGGTCGTGACGGATTTGTTCGTTTGGGAGGGGGCACTGACGCCCAACGCCCAGCTTTATGTTTTGTGTTGGACGTCCCCCTGGACGTAGAACATACATTGCCTTTCAAGGTTCTATTTGTCCGATGTGTTATCACGTTTCCAAACGCTGCTTCTACTGGTTTGAGGAGTTGTCTTTTTTGATCGTTTCGCCGTGCTGCTTCTTCCTCGATGCTCTATTCTTTCCTCTCCCCACATCTTCCTCCTGTGCCTCCTCCTACCCCTCAACCTCGCCCACCCTCGCATGGAGACCCGCACTCAGGCCGCATCGGGCGAGCCCGCAAACCGGGCTGGTAACAACGAAACCACTGCCCTCCACAGGCCGCTGCCCACCGTGCCACGCTGAGACCGCCCAACAGGGACCGCCAACAGCACAAAATAATGCATCCAATCACAACACATAGAAACAAACCAACCAAGGCCATGATAGGTGTGTCCGCGTACAGCAGGCGCGGCAGATAAGACACCGCCCTGGCAGCAGGTGCCCTGCGGAAGTTTCGTGCTCCCCTCCGATGGCCCTGGGGACCCACGGGGAAGTTCCGGGGTACCCGAGAAAACGCTCAGGGCTCGACGATGAGCGTGCCAGCACGACGTCTTGCAGCACGAAGATTTCTTTCCGTGTGTGTCTGCTGTGCTGTGCCCGTGCCCAGAGAGCCCTGCACTCCCCCCCTCCCCCTCCTCCTCCTCCTCCTCCTCCCCCTCCTCCTCCTTCTCCTCCTCCTCCTCCTCCTCCTCCTCCTCCTCCTCCTCCTCCTCCTCCCCTCTCCTCCTCCTCCTCCTCCTCCTCCTCCTCCTCCCCTCCTCCTCATCCTCATCCTCCTCCTTCCTCCTCATCCCCTCACCTCCTCCTCCTCCTCCCTCATCCCTCCCTCCCAACATCCTTCCTCTTTCTTCCTCCTCATCCTCCCTCCTATTACCTCCTTCCCCTCCTTTGTCTCCCCTCCCTCCTTCCTCCTCTCCACCCCCACCTCCTCCTCCTCCTCATTCCTCCTTTTCCCCAACCTCCTCCTCCTCCTCCTTCTGCCTCTCATCCTCTCCTCTCCCCCCTGCTCCTCTCCTCCTCCTCCTCCTCATGGCCCCCTCGTACCCTCCCCCTCCCCCCGCGCGGCCGCCCTCGTCTTCGTCCTCCTTCTCTTGCACGCCAAACAGTTTGCCTTTCGATGGCCCCGAAGAGCCGCACGCTGGAGCGGGCTGCCTCTGCCTCGTCGCCGACGGAAAAAAAAACAGTTTACTGTACCGTGCCCGCGCCCAGAGAGCCCTGCCACGGCCACGCACGCACTCCGAAGCCCCGAAGTGGCGCGCCCGCATGCTGCCCGCGCTTAGGTCTCGACTCTTGGGCCCGCTAGCGGGCCCCAGGGCAGCAAAACATGGACTTGTGACGAAGAGCCACCCCTGGGGAAGGGGTCGGGAGTCCTTTGGGCTGCGCATCGATCAGATGACATCGTCGGGTGTAGCAGATCCTCGCGTAATTGCTCCCCTCTTCTCTTGGGGGCCCCAATGAAGCCCTTAACGGGCGCGGCAGCACACCACGTCGGTAACCAGGGTTGCGCACCCTTCACCCGTTTCCCTCTTTCCAGGTGGCCTCGATCGAGACTGCTTGGCGCCCCAATGTGCGAGGCCCGTTCCCGGAAGCCCCAGACGGGCATGCCTGCATATCCAGCCAGTTCCAGAACTCTAGAGCATCACACCGCTCGCGCATCTGTTCATTTTCCAGTGGGGGACTGTGGGGGTCGGGGGGCAGCCGAGGCCCCAGCGGGCGCGCCCGCACCTTGGGCCGAGGTCAGGACGGTGCATCCCTCGCGAGGTCCCCCCTCCTCTCGGGGAGCCCCTGTGCGTGTTGAGGCCCGAGCCCCGGGATGCCACGACGCTTCGGCAGCGGCCGCATTGCAGCGTGTGGCGCAGGCGTTTCCACATCCATGCCAGGACTCCTGTTTCAGGGCTGAGGGGTGTGAGGCCTCAAGGCTCGGGCCGAGGGCTCTGGGCGCCAAGCTCGTCCAGTCCTGCGTCCGAAGGGTTGCCAGAACCTCGGCGACCAGAGCTGCAGGAGCCCTCTTCGTCGTCCTCCTCCTCGTCCTCCTCGTCGGCAATCCCCCTGCTCGTCCTCCTTCCCCTCCTGTGCGCAGTTACCTGAATGCGAACGGGAGCTTCTGCTTGGACCCCAGAGACGGGACGTGCCGCCCGATCTACAAGCAGGGAGCGCTGTACCACCTCGCTCTGGTGTTCTCTCTGGCGTGGCCTTTTGGCGACTCCTTCCGAATCATGTCCTCCTTCTCGTGGTCGTTCTTCCGTGAGGGCCCGCCAGGCACGCGCAGGAACGCCTCGAAGGACATGGCAGACCCCGTGTGGGTGACGGGCGACGTCCACTCGCCCTCGCGATGCCGCGCCAGGCCAGACGAGACACCCGTGAGCCCCGCGTACGACGACGACAAGGACCGCCCGTGGGTCTGCGAGCATCGCTGGGAGGGCGTGCCGGGCATGGTGCGCGTGAGGAAACAGCTGGGCTCCGCGTGCGGCGGGGACTGGGGGGGCTGCCACGTGCGCAGCCGCAACAGCACGGGCCTCGACCTGGTGTCCTTCGTGGTCGCCGAGGATCGGGGCGACGGCGCTCTGATCTTCGTGGCCCTGAGCCGCGGCTTCAACAGCTACACGCGGCTGGGCTCGAACCGAAGCTGGGATCTCGCGCGGGGATGGACCAACGCAACACTGCCGCCGGGCGAGTACTGCAACATGGCGTCCGTGCGCGGCGCCGTGGCTCCGGCGCTCGAGCCGCTCTGGCCCGCCGGCTGCGAGGAGGCGGTCCGCGTGGGCGCAGGCGGTCTCGTCACCCAGGGCGTGGTCAGGAGCGGCGCCTCGGTCGTCATCCACAGGCTTTACAGACGGGACCTTCCCCGTTCCCCACACGGCGGCGGAGATGGGGAGGTGCTGATCTAGGGGAGCGAAGACTGGCATGATTATCAAACTTCGGAGGCCCGCGCGGATTTCTCGGATCCGCGCTGGATCCCCCTGGCGGCGCCTCTGGCGCCGCCCCTGGCGCGCGGAGCGCGCCAGGGAGGGGGGTCCAGCGCCGATCCGAGCTATTCGCGCGGACCTCCGGGTTGTTATGTTTATGCCACTCTTCGTTCCCCTGTGATCACTTGATAGAAGTCCATGCCTTTTGCGCTGGAGGGCCCGCTGGGCCCTCTGCTCCTCCTCGCTGCCGCCACTCAGACATGGAAGCCCAGGCCGAGGGGCCTGGGCCTCCTTTACAGGTCTGCTGGCGCGCAGAGTCCTGGAGCCACCCGGCAACATCGGGGGACGGTGCGATTCCGCCCTTGCGTTTGCCACGATCTTGCGGAATCGAAGTTTTAAAGCAATCAGGCTTGGGAGCGTTCTGGCGCTCTTCCCGTCACAGATTAGAGTCATTCGACCGGGTCACAAGTTTGGCTGCATCCGCTGAATCATGAGCTTACGCCACATCCGCCAGTCCCCCTGGGTGCCCTGGAGGCGTTCCTTCGCGCGCTTTCGGACGCATGCGTTGTCGTTGAGGCCTCTCTTGGCGGTACGCGGCCACGCGGGAAACCCAAATCCGTGCCCTGAGGGGCTCTGTTGGATCGTCTTGGGTGGGGGGCATCTTGGTTTTTGGGGCATCTTGGGAGGGGCATTTTTGGGGCATCGTTTTGGGGCATCTTCGGAGGGGCCCTTGGGGGCATCTTGGTTTTTGTTGGGTGGGAGGAGGCCTCTGGTCTTCTTGGGCCCTCTTCGGCCGTCTTGGCTCGTCCTGGGATCTGTTGGGGGCTTTCTTGGGCCGTCTTGGCGCCTTCCTGGGCCGCCTTGGCGCCGTCGTGGGCCGCCTTGGGTTGGCTTCTCCTGAGGCTCTCTTGGGCCGTCTTGCGGCCCCTAGGAGGCCTTCTTGGCTCGTCCCGAGGCCTTCTTCGGGCGTTCTTGGGTCGTGTTGGGGCCCTCTTTGGCGCTTCCGAAGGCATCCTCTGCATCAGGCCCAAGGACCAAGACATCTTGCGACACCTCCGTTTTCGTTTAGTTGTTTTTTGCATGCTTTTGGCCTCTCGCGGGCATTCCTGGGGAGCTTCCGGCCACCTCGAGCTGTCTTGGGGCCGTCGTACAGACTGCTGAACGCTTGCAGGCGACCATCGTGGACCAAAATCTGACCATCCTGCGCGATATTGAAGATCTTCCCAGGCGTTCCAGACACGGACTCGCCTGCTGCGAGGGTCGAAGGAGTTGACGTTTCTTCTTCGGCAGAAGGCGGCGGAAGCCTGACGGAAGGCGGCGGACGTAAAGCGGGGGCGGCGGCTCCGCCGGCGGTATGCCGGCGGAAGTCGGTGGAAGCAAAATTCGGCACTCCAGAAGATGCAATTTTTTGTTGGATTCAGGGTTTTTGGAACGGCCAATCTGAAGCCGTTTGGGGCAGTGCTGTTGCCATTTCGACGATTTGGGGCGCCCGAGCCGTTCTGACACAACCCGGGCCGCTCTCGGGCTCGTCCCAGCCCCTTCCGGGCTGGTCAGGCAGGCTTCCTGGGTGAGGGGCTTGGGAAGGGGGAAGGGTCTCACCCGCCTGAACCCCGAGGGTTTGGCGATTTTTGTCCACGCTGTATCCTTCGCGGTGTCTCGACAGCCCAAGGGGTTGCAGACACGCGTTCGCCAAGACACGTCCCATTCAGAGGAGAAGTAGCGAGAAGGAAACAAGAGTCTCAATTCACAACTCAATCAGGATCCACCTTGGATTACAGTTTCACGTGCGATGGAGACTCAGTGCTAACCTAGGTGATTCAGGCTTAAAGTCGTTTCTATTCCGATTCGGTTCAAACGGAGGTCAAACTGAGATGTGCAGTGTGTGTGTGTGTGTGTGTGTGTGTGTGTTTGTTTGTTTGTTTGTGTGTGTTGTGTGAGTTTGCGTGCGTGTTTGTGTGTGTGTGTGTGTGTTGTGTGTGTGTGTGTGTGCGTGTGTGTGTGTGCGTGTGTGTGTGTGTGTGTGTGTGAGTGAGAGTGTGTGCGTGTGCGTGTGTGTGTATGTGTGCATGCGTGTGTGTGTGTGTGTGTGTGTGTGTGTGTGTGTGTGTGTGTGTGTGTGTGTGTGTGTGTGTGTGTGCGCGCTCATGGGTGTGCGAGTGTGTTTTCCCAAAGAGAGTTACGTGCCTGCCTCGGAAGAGTTTGGGGCCAGGTAGATGAGTGCTGATACGATTGTGTATGCGCCTTCCCCTTCCCCTCTCCTCTCCCTCCTGTTCCTTCTCCTCCTCCTCCTCCTCATCCTCAGTTGGAATGTTGGCTCAGGCCACCTTGGCTAAAGACAATTTGGAGGAACCTCTGTGGCATGATGAAAGGGAGAAGCCTCCGTCACCACGCCTCCGAGCAGGATTTCGATATTGCGCCAACTTTGTGCTCATGGTGCGTACGTCCAAATGGTGTGGAAGTTGAGCTCGGGAACGTCGCGATCGGCGTGGCCAGTAATCGGTTAGGTAATACACACTTCGGTGAGCAGCCGCTACTGGACAGCAGATGTGAAGGACTAGCGGTAGCACATGGAAGTCAGTTGCATGTGTGCAAATAAGCGAGCGGGCAAGTGGGAAGCATCAGACGTTTGTAATTTCAGCAGGATGTTCTCACGCCACGGGTGAGTTACAAGTCGCTTATGCTAGTGTGGATGGAGCAGGCTTCGGTCTATCTGACGGATGTGGTCTCACTCGTGATTTTCGCAGTGCCAATGACAGTGGGGCATTCACCGATGATCTAGGGAATCTAGGGGATATTGGTTTTCCCAATGCGATGCGTGCGCAAATTGTAGCAAATCCAGTCGGCTTGTTGCACCATTCAGGTGGCCAGGCTTGCCCGATGTTCCTCGCCAAGCTGCTCTTGACCCGTATCGTTCTCCTCTTGCGTGCAGCGTTCACTAGCTAGGCGCCAAGCGACGCCCAAGTATGTGACGCGTGCAATCCGACGCCCCGATCAGCAGGCCGCAGGTGGTCTCACGCCAAACCAGGGCGCAACCCGATCTCGCGGCCAAGCCGCGCAACGCTGGCGAATCCTGGCGAGCCGTACCTTCATAGCAGCCGTCCGCTAGCGCCGCGACGCCGCGCCACAACACCGCGACACCATGAGAGCAGCTGGGTTAGGACAAGAGGCATGAGCAGACAGGAGCCATCCTGCACGACCAGCTTAATGAGCTGCAGCGATTGCAAGCTTTCGCTTCGAGAAGGAGCTGTCCTCAATCCTTACAGCTGCTGCAAACGTCTAGACGAGTCTCGGGGGGCGCGAGAACCCCTAAAACGTCCTGCCCCCCCCCGTTCGTGACACAGTTGCAGACTTCGAAGGCGATAGTGCGCGGCTCTATGGCGAGAACCTAACTCTGAAGGCGACCCCTCCTGCAGATCCGAAGCCCCTGCATGGTGTAAAACCTGAGGTGAGTGGTGCTCAGACGAGCGCCACACTCTGACACGGCACCGCCCTCTGTCCGTGGAGCTGCTGCAGCCGGTGTGGGCACGAGTCGGTGCGACCCCGTTCTCAGAACGGCCCGCGCTCCGCCGGTGACGCTCTCGTGAGTTTCGAGTTTGGGGGCCGTGCGTGGCGATGAAGTCTCATGCGAACTGCACCGCCCGCTCTGCCAGCACTCAGGGGCGGAGCGCTGTGAAGACCGTCGGACTCTCCGAGCTTCTGGGCGATTTCGATATCGACCTCATCGCGCTACGGCATGCGACAGGGGGGGGGGGGGCGCGGAAAAGGGACGGAGTTGGAGGAGGAGGAGGAGGAGGAGGAGGCTTGTAGACTTGGAGACTAGCTCAAGGTCCCGAAGGCCTTGCTCGCCACAACGGACGCTACCGAACACTCAGGCTTCTTTGAGTCAGGATTCGAAAAACTGAGACTCGGCCTCTTGAGGAGGAGAAGGGGGAGGAGCAGGAGGAGCAGGAAGGGGAGCACGAGGATGACCAAAGTAAGCACACGATGCACCAGCGCTGCTGCAATACCCCCCCCTCCACGCCCCGAGCCCCAATCCGTACGTCCCTACAAAGTTGGTTCATTTCTCACTGCAATGGGCGCCCTCCTGGAGCGACCGGCGCAGCTGGGGCTGCCAGTTTGGTCGAGGGCTCCGCTTTTGACAGGGACCTGCCTTGCATCCTGCAGGCGCGCAGTAAGGCACGCGAGAAGCCATGCTCATGCAGTTCAACGACCTGTCCAGCGAGATTACCCCTTCGATGACGGACCGCCCCATCTATGGACCTGCTGCGCAAGCTTACGTGCGTGGTCATGGACTTGGACGGGGTTCTCAAACGAGAGCTCCCTCTGAAAAGGAACCGCCCTCGGCCCGCGCATTGCTACACTTGTTGAAGGTCCGTGTCTGTACACTCGAGGCAGGTTCGAGAGAGACATCCATTTTGAAGAAGAGTAGTCTTCCATCCTTGTAGATTTTGCGCTAGTGGAACGTGCGCGGCTCTACGGCGAGAGCACCATTATGTAAACGATCAAATTTCCATGCTTGAAGCTGTTGCAAACTTTTGAAAGACATGTTTGCTGCGCTAGGGAGCGAGAGCCACATTTTGAAAGCCACCTGTATTCCATCCCTGAAGCTGTTGCAGGATTATGAGATGAATGTGCGCGGCGCTGAGGCGAAAGCCACGCTTCGAAAAGGAACCGCCCTCCATCGTTCAACCGGATGCAAGCTTTTGGGGCAAATACCCGCGGCGTGGAGATGGCGAGAGCCACGCTTTGACAAGGGACAACCCTCCATTGTTGAAGCCAATGCAGTTTTTGTGCGAAACATTTCCGCCGCGGTATGGAGCCACATTTTGAATCCCACCTGTGTTCCACCCTTGAAACTGTTGCATCCGTTTATGACGAATTTGCGCGGCGCCACGGCGAGAGCGCCATGTTGAAAACGACAGAGTCGCACTCCTCGCAGTTGTTGCAAGAATTTTGAAGGAATGTGCGTGGCGCAGTGGCGAGAGGGCCACTTTGAAAAGGAACCGCCCTCCATGTTTCGAACTGTTGCAAAAATGCTGAAGCGAGTGCGCGCGGCATGAGGCCGAGAACGCCATATTGAAAACGACCCCCCTTCCATGCTTGAAGCGGGTGCAAACTTTTGAAACACATGCTTGCGGCGCTAGGAAGCGAGAGCCACATTTTGAAAGCCTCTTGCGTTGCATCCTTGAGGCTGCTGCACGATTTTGGCACGAATGTGCTCGGCGTTGACGCGAACGCCACGCTTTGAAAAGGAACCGCCCTCCATCCTTTACGCGGTTGCAGGCTTCTAGGGCGAATGTCCGCGGCGTGGAGGCGACGAGAGCCACACTTTTACAAGGGGCCGCCCTCCATCCTTGAAGCTGTTGCAGCTTTGTGCGACACGTATCCGCGGCGGTATGGCGAGAGCCACATTTTTGAAATCCCCCTGTTTTTTTTCCGATTTTCCGATTTTCTGATGACCAGTTCATTTTCCGATTTTCCGATTCGCGCAGTGCACCGTCTGCCCCCCAGGGGACTGCTCTGTCAACCGGAGCTGGCACGCAGACTTCCTGTCCTGTCCTGTCCTGTGCTCCACCCTTGACGAAGGTGCGCGGCATTAAGGCGATAACCACATTTTGAAATTCACCTGTGCTCCATCCTTGAAGCTGTTGCTAACTTGCAATGCGAATATGCGCAGCGCCAAGGCGAGAGCCTTTTTTTGAACACGGCCCCCCTCTCAATCTGTGACGCTGCTGCAAATTCTAGGTTTTACGATCGGAAGTGGTAAGGAAGTCTCTGGCGAAATGCGCGGCCAGCCTTGCACACACGTCTGGGGTGCGGTCGGCAGGAGTTACTTGTAGGGGCATGATGGAGAGGGATTATGATGACGATGATGATGATGCTGATGATGCTGATGATGCTGATGATGATGATGCTGATGATGCTGATGATGCTGCTGCTGCTGATGATGATGATGATGAGGACGATGATGATGCAGATGAGGATGAGGATGAGGATGAGGATGAGGATGAGGATGAGGATGAGGATGACGATGATGATGATGATGATGATGATGATGATGATGATGATGATGATGATGATGATGACGACGACGACGACGACGACGATGATGATGATGATGATGATGATGATGATGATGATGATGATGATGATGATGATGATGATGATGATGATGATGATGATGATGGATGATGATGATGATGATGATGATGATGATGATGATGATGATGATGATGCTGATGATGATGATGCTGATGATGATGATGATCTTATGATGAGAAGGAGGAGGAGGAGGAGGAGGAGGAGGAGGAGGAGGAGGAGGAGGAGGAGGAGGAGGAGGCAGTAGACACAAAGCGGCAGAAACCCGCGGCATTCAAAACGTCCCAAGTTGGCACCCTGCGGGCAGGACTCCTCATACTTGCGACGTCCAGATTTTTCCGATTCGCGGTCCCCAGAAGTCCCGACCCTTTCCCCGGGACCCGTTTTTCATCCTGAGTCGTTGCTTGACGGTCCTGGGGCCCAGCGAGGGCCCCCAGAGGCCCCAAACGACCGAAAACCTCCCGTCCTGATTTTTGCTGGATCTCCGAGCACGATCGAAACCTCCCGTCCTGATTTTTGCTGATTTTTGCTGGATCTCCCGTCCCGAAAACCTCCCGACCAGGACGCGAGCACGTCTGGATCTCCGAGATCGCATCGGCGGGACCCTGTGAGACCCCCCATTGGGCGGAGGCGTGCCCCGTGGAGGCGGACGGCCTCGGCCTCGCCGCTCAGATAGGTCGTCGTCGAGGTGGTCGTCATCGTCGTCCTCGTCCTCGTCCTCGTCCTCGTCCTCGTCCTCGTCCTCGTCGTCGTTGTCGTCGTCCTCGTCCTCGTTCCCGTTCCCGTCCTCGTCCTCGTCCTCGTCCTCGTCCTCGTCCGCGTCGTTGTCCTCGGCGTCGTCGTCGTCGTCGTCCTCGTCCTCGTCCTCGTCCTCGTCCACGTGCCCGTCCTCGTCCTCGTCCTCGTTTCCGTCCTCGTCCTCCTCATCGTCGTCGTCGTTCCTGTTCCCGTCCTCGTCCTCGTCCTCATTGTCGTCGTCGTCCTCGTCCTCGTTCCCGTCCCCGTCATCGTCCTCGATAGACCTTGATCGGCGGGCTCTTATGGCACCCAGCAGTCCCTGGGTCTGCACCCCTTGGTGGTGG
The DNA here is from genome assembly GCA_963575745.1 of Prorocentrum cordatum. Classification (NCBI taxonomy): domain Eukaryota; class Dinophyceae; order Prorocentrales; family Prorocentraceae; genus Prorocentrum; species Prorocentrum cordatum. The sequence goes on from CAUYUJ010021363.1 coordinate 16,485, forward strand.
CAGACCCTGCGGGCGGGACCTTGTGGGCGGGATCTGGGGCCCACCAGCACCCAGAGAGTTGCCCCGGATTGGAAGCATTATGGTTAGGAATCTGTGGGCGGGGCCTCTGGGGCACCCACAGTTCCATAGGATCTCATAATCTAGTAAGCAAACAACCTGCACAGAGCCTACAGACAATCGTGGGTACAACCGGCAAGACGGACACGGGCGCAGGGAGACCGAGAGCCCCAAGGCAGACACGATTCCATGCCTGGGCTGCGTCTGGATCGTCCGTGCGAACAGCATCACCCCCTGCGGCCTCCTCATCTCTCTTCGCCAGGCTGCTGGGCGCCACGGCCCATAGCGTCAGAGGCCTCCGCACCCCCTCCTCCCCCGGCGGGGTGCGGGGGCTCCACGCGGGTGGGCCCCTCGGAGCCGCAGCCGCGTCCTTCTCTTTGCGCGCCGTGGTGAAGGCTCCTCTTTTGGCTCCTCGGCGAGCGCCGCTCTCTCCCTATGCCCGGGCCTCGCGCTCCCGCCGCCTCTCCTGCCCCTCGCCTCTTTCGCTCCGCATGTCTGAGAAGTACGGGTTGTGAGTAATATTCCCCTCGCCCTTCTCAACCTCGTCCCTCCTCCTCCAGCCCTTCCTCTTCTTCCTCCTCCTCCTCCTCCTATTCCAGACGCTTCGCGTAACCTCACCATCCCCTCATGCTTCGCCCGCGGTGCCATGTAGCGCCGGCTCGGCGTAGCGGCCCCTTCCTTTTCCTCACGACCTTACGACGCCGCGCGGGTGTCCGCTCGCGGTCGTGATAAAAAAAGTAACCCCACCAGCCCACCCATAAACGATGCCCAGGCGAGTTGTCCTGATAAGGGATGTGTAGGATCATGCAGTGGAATGGCGGGCTGGGGAAGCCATCTTACCCCAAGAGGGGGGAGATATCGTCGTCGTCGTCGTCATCGTCGTCGGAGGAGGAGGAGGACGAGGAGGGAGGATGAGGAGGGGTGGAGTGGCAGGGAGAGATGTTCAAGGGAGGGGAGGAGGAAGAGGAGGAGGCACAGGCGGAGGATGAGAAGGAGGAGGGCGAGCAGACTGGCCAGATGCCCGGTTGGATGCCCCTTGGAGTCTCTTCGGATGTCTTTTGAAAACTTCGTGCAGGCCTCTTGTGGCGTCGCGGTGGCCTCTTGGAGCGTCTCGGGTGCCTCGGGGCTTGGGGACCTCTCAGGAGCCTCTTTGGGTCTCCTGAGCGCCCCTTGGGGCCCTCTCGGAGCACTCTTGGGAGCGTTGGGGGCAAATTTGGGGCCATCTTGGAGGAGATCGATCAACGAAAAGGGGTGCTCAATTAGGGTCCCTCCAAGGAGGTTAAACTTGGTCCAACACCTACGTGACATCAGTGATTTTTGACTTTAGCCGGTGCCTTCTTGGACGCGCCAATGGGTCGCGGGCCCCCCCGTCCAGGTCCACGGGAGGGGGTAGGGGGAGTGGTCGAGGACTCCCAAGACCGCAAGCCGTCTCGCTCACTCCCATCCGCCCTCCCAACACATGAGTAGTCCGCGAGTCTCAGCACATCGCCGAGGAGCGCCACGCATGCCACGTCCACCACGGGGGTTCAGGTGCACCGGGCACCCTGGAGGCCCAAGCGTGCGGGGCGCGGCAAGTGCGGCACGTGCTCCACGAGCGCCAAGTGCGCCACGTGCTCCAGCCGCGCCAGGTGCGCCACGTGCTCGGCGCGCAGTGCGTGCGAGGTGCGCCACTGCACAACCGTCACCGGGTGGATTCTGTATGGTTTTCTGACAGGGATGGTTGGCCTGCACGCACCAAGTAACATGCTGGCTGGTCGCGGGGCGCCCGCCGAGTGGTCGCGGGGCGCCCGCGTATGCCACAGATTTGGAGGCAAAGTGCATTCTGTAGTGTGTTTTTTGATAGGGGCGGTCGGCTTGCGCGCAACTTGTGCGCAACAAACAGCATGCCGGCCCCCCCGTCATCCCTGTCAAAAATCAATGCAGAGTGGTCGCGGGGCGCTCGCGCATGCTAGACATTTGGAGGCAGAGTGCATTCTATATTGTTTTCTGACAGGGATGGTGGGGGGGTTGTGGCATGTCCCGGGTTGGCCCACAGTCGGGTTGGGGAGGGGGTGTTTTTTTGACAAGGTGCAGTGATCAAGCTACCCTCCTAGATAGCAAGCCGTCTAGCTCACTCCCACCCGCCCTCCCAACTTATAAGTGGATCCGAGTGCTAGCAGATCGCTTAGGAACGCCACACATGCTATGCTCGCCACTGGTTCCAGGTGTGCACCAGTCACCCTGGAGGCCCAAGTGTGCTATGTGCGGGCGCATGCTCCACCTGCGCCAACTGTGCCACGTGCTCCAGCCGCGCCAGGTGCGCCAGCTACGGGGAAGCAATATGGACCCCAGGTGCCAGGGGCCCTGGCTCAAGGAGTTCAGGATTTTGAACAGCCATGAAGCGAAGTGCCGAACATTCTGAGAGAAGGGCGGCTCTTCCAGGGAGCGCAAAGAACCGACACTGATGGACAAATTGTGACGTGTTGAGGAGTTATGAGCCAGATGAGAGCTCAGAGAAAATATGGCCCTGCGCATGCTCTAGATTTGGAGCCAAAGTGTATGTTGTATGGTTTTTTGAAACGGACTGGTTGGTCTGCGCGCAACAAGCAATACGTGGCACCCCCGCCGTCCCTGTCAAGAACCCATGCACATTGGTCTAGGGGCGCCTGCGCATGCTTCAAATTTTAAGGCAAAGTGCATGTTTGTTTAGGTTTTTACTAGGGATGGTGGGGTGTTGTCCTCATTGGTCTGGGTTGGCCGCCGGTCGCCTGGGGGAGGGGGTGTTTATTGATAGGGAGCATGTCTCCAAATAGGCTTGCCCTATAGGAATCCTAGCTCAAACCCTACTAATTGGTCCGTTGCCCCCCCTAATTCTCCAAATAGGCTTGCCGTATAGGAGTCCCAGCTCAAACCCTACTATTTGATCCGTTGCCCCCCTAATTCCTATGCCCCCCACAATTCCTATGGCTATGCCTATGCCTATGCCTCCCCCCTAACTCCTATGCCTACGCCTATGCCTGCTTGCGTGCTTGCTTGCTTGCTTGCTTGCTTGCTTGCTTGCGCGCTTGCTTGCACGCTTGCTTGCTTACTCAGTTGCGGATTCCAAGCATGCTTGATTCTTCGGATTCCTTGATTTTGTGTCGTCTAGTCTATTTGGAGTCAACGCTGGCTGATATTCCTATGCCCCCAAATTCCTATGGCTATGCCTATTCCTATGCCTATGCCTCCCCCTAACTCCTACGCCTACGCCTATGCCTATGCCTGCTTGCTTGCTTGCTTGCTTGCTTGCACGCTTGCTTGCTTGCTTGCTTGCTTGCTTGCTTGCACGCTTGCATGCTTGCTGAGTTGCGGATTCCAAGAATGCTTGATTCTTCTGATTCCTTGATTTGAGTCGTCTAGTCTATTTGGAGTCAACGCTGGCTGATATGATGAATCTATCCCCGCTGTGGAGGAAGGGGTTGGAAGGGGAAACCCGCTAGCCCATTCACGCCGTACATGGCTGGTGGAATTCCCCTCCTCCTCCTCCTCCTCCTCCTCCTCCTCCTCCTCCTCCTCCTCCTCCCAAAGAGCAGACGGGGCTGGCAACTCCTGCACCCCTCATGTGATCTAAAGTCGCCCAGCCACATACACATGTTTGATCTTTTAGCATGTAGTTCCGTACTTTGAAAAGCTTTCTTGTGTGGCAGCGGATCTCTTTTTCTCTTCTGTGGTCTGTCCCCGTTGCCTCTTTCTCAGGGTCGTCTTGCTCTCCTCATGCCCTGATCAGTGTCGCTCCCGCCTCTCCCCCTCCCGCCCCTCCTTCCCCCCCCTCCCCCAGAGTCCATGTCGATCCGACTCGTACGATTCGACTTCGATTCTGGCCAGTCCGATTTGACTCGGTTCCGATACTCCGACGTTCCGATGCGGCTTCACGTTCGCACGGCGCTGCTGGGCTCCCTTGCGGAGGCCGATCCGATTCGATTCCAGCCCCGTGCCGATGATGCCCGATCCGACACACGTTCCGATTCGAGCCGATCTCCCGATTCGGTGCCGACGGACCCTTCCTCCCCCTGGGAGCGGGACCCCGGGCGCTCGGCCCGGGAAAGACCCCGGTTTGTGGGGCAGGAGGGAGAGGGAGAGTAGAGATAGAGAGAGAGTGAGAGGGAGAGGGAGAGAGAGAGAGAGAGAGAGAGAGAGAGCGAGAGAAGAGAGGCAGGGAGGAATTCGCAGAGGGAGGGAGGGAGAGAGGCAGGCGAGGGGAGGTTTGAGAAGACAGCGGGAGCCCCCCTGCGAGGCTCCTTCCCTGCCGAGTGCGTGCAGCTGACGACCAGGCCAGTTGCCCGCTTCGACCTCGTGGGCGCGCCCGAGGACGCGGGCAGCGGCCCGATGACCGCGGTGGTCATGCTGCTGCAGGCGGGGCCTTCGCGTCGTAGGCGTGGTCGTCGCCCTCGTCATCTCTGCTCCTACTCGCCCTCCTCCTCGCATCCTTCCTCCTCCTCCTCCTCCTTCTCCTTCTCCCTCTCATCTCCTCTCCCAGTCTCTCCTCTCCTCTCCTCTCCTCTCCTCTTTCCTCTCCCCTCCTCTCCTCTCCTATCCTCTCCTCCCTCTCCTTCTCCTCTCCTCTCCTCTCCTCTCCTCTCCTCTCCTCTCCTCTTCCTCCTCCTCTCCTCCTCCTGCTGCTGCTGCTGCTCCTCCTCCTCCTCCTCCTTCTCCTCCTCCTGCTGCTGCTGCTGCTCCTCCTCCTCCTGCTGCTGCTGCTGCTCCGTCCTCCTCATCCTCCTCCTCCTCCTCCTCCTCCTTCTCCTCCTCTCTCGCACGTGCATGCGGACTCCCCTCCCCCACAGCCGCAGTGCGCTCGGGCTCTCAAGGCCCCCGGCCAGCCGGCCACGTTCCGCTCCACTGCCTCCCGCTCCACTGCCCGAAGTTCTCGCACGCGCTGGTCCGCTTGCAGCAGGTCCCTGCCTTCGGCTCGCTCTGGACAGCTGTTCCTCCAGGTCCCAGTTCGGGCCATTCCAGCTCTTCTCACACCACACCACCAACGTTCTATGAAGCAGGTGGCAGATGACGTCCTTTTGTGCCAGACCTCGCCCGAGACCGAATCCTCCGGTTCTTGAGCTCCGTCTCGTCCAGGGTGACGGTGGCTTTCTGAGCGTCGTTTTCTGTGGAGAAGCGAACCTGACCGTACCCCAACGACCTGCCGTAGACTGTCCCGTCCTCAGTGAGTACTCCGCAGAATTCCAGGCTGTCCGCCTGCTTCACGCGGTCCTTCGGGTCGCGCCAGTCGACGTCGTAGGCGAGATTCCCCACGTAGACTCGGTTATTTGCGTCCCTCTGGCTGCCACTTTCGACGCCTTCACGCGTGCTTCGCGCAGCGCTGGCCAGGTCGTCCGTGTCGTCGTCCCCGTCGTCGTACCTCGGGTCCCGGTATTAGGCCCATTCCCAGCGCGCCTGCGTGTCCCCGTAATGCTCCAGCTGGCTGATGTAGTCCATCTCCGCGTCGATCTGCTCGAGGATGGGGTAGTGCATGGAGTACGTATTTTCGATAGCCTTTCTGGCCGCGGCATCTCTGGACTCCTGCTCGGAGCCGCCGCGCTCACTGTCGTAGCTGATGACATCGGGCTTGTACTTCGCGCCGCCACCCTGAGAGCAAGTGCCGTCGGGCCGTCGGGCTTGAGCTTCTTGTCGCCTCCCGCGTAGGTGATGTCTGATGTCGTCTGGCTCGTGCTTTGCGACGCCACCCTTGTAGCTGATGGTGTCGGGCTCATGTTTCGTGTCCCCTCCCTCGTAGCTGACGGCGTTGGGCTCGTGCTTCGCGCCACCTCCCTCGTCGCTGGCGGCACTTGGCTCGTGCTTCGCGACACCACCCTGATATGTGGTGGCGTCAGGTACGTGGTACGTGCTTCACTGTGCTACTCTCGTAGCTGATGGTATCGTGCTCGTGCTTCTCTGGACCACCCTCGTGGCCCACATACGTGGATGATGGCGTCTGGCACTCCTCCTCTTCTCTTCTGCTCTTCGTGATGTCCGCGTAGCCTAGACGACCGAGTGCATACCCATAGCGAGCGTTGTACAAGCCTGCAACGACACTGACAACGGTACGGACACGGCGTTCCGCGTGCCAGGCTGTAGCTGATGGCATCTTGTATCCAGACTCTTCCGCCACTGCCCCACCTGCTGGCCCTTCTCGCACCACTGCTGGCCCTTTCCGCATCATTTCCGGCTCTTCTCGCACCATTGCCGCCCCTTCTCGCACCACTGCCGGCCCCTCTCGCACCTCTACCGGCCTTTCTCGCACCACTGGCGGCCTTTCTCGCACCATTGCCCGCCCTGCTCGCACCACTGCCAGCCCTTCGCGCACCACCGCCCGCCCTGCTCGCACCACTACTGGCCCATCTTGCACCACCGAGGGCCCTTCTCGCACCACTGCCCGCCCTTCTCGCACCACCGCCCGCCCTCCTCGCACCGCTGGCGGGCCTTCACGCACGATGGGGCCGGCCCCAACACTGCAGCCGATGGCGTCGGGCTCGTGCTTCGCGGCCCCGCCGTCGTAGCCGATGCCACCGAACTCGTGCTTCGCTGTGCCGCCCTCGTAGCTGCTGGCGTCGGGCTCGTGCTTCGTGCAGCCTCCCCCCGTAGCCGACGACGTGGGCCCCGTGCTTCGCCCCACCTCCCTCGTCGCTGTCGCCGTCGGGTTCAGGGGCTGCAGCGCTGCTGCGTGCTTCTCAGCTGTCTGCGGCAGTGGGTCCTCCCCTGCACCGGGCGAAGCTGTCCAGGGTTGCGGCGCCTTCGTGTGTGCGCCTGCTGCCTTAGCTTTGTAACCCTCCTGTTCGGTGCTGGAGCTAAGCAGCTAGGGCTGCTAGAACTTCCTCCCACTCATCCATCTTCTGCTGCTTGGCGCCTTGCTCCTGCTGCTACGATCCACAGCACTGCCACTGCGGCCACTGCTACTTCCACTGCGGCCATGCTTCTTGATGGCTGCACGATTCTTCATGATCCCACCGTTCTTGATGCTGCCACCAGCGTCCGCACTCGCCCAGCTGCGATCTCGTATGAGTGACGGTGTCTCGAAGCTCTGTGACGAGAATGCTCTGCTGCTACAGCCTGTCGCCTACAACTCTCTCGGCCGCTCGCTGTTCGCGCGAGAGAGGCGGGCCTGCCCGCCCAGACACTGCCTGCCGATGCTGCCGTTGTGTCGTCGTTTTCTTACTCACTGTTTGGCCGATCGGCGCGGGCCCTCTTCCCCCCCCTTCCCGTGGAGTAGATCTTGGCTGTTTTTGGCACCCGTTTCGAGCAGGCGGAGTCTCCCGCTATGGGACGCACTGCTGCAAACCGTCGTCATGAAGCAGAGGTCTGGAGTCAGACCCCCCCTCCTTCCCCCCTTTCCGCCCAGCGTCGAAACGCCATATAAGAAAACGCTCACCAGTGCCTCTGGGCCCATGGGGGCTCACATGGCACACCCTGGAAGGGCTCAGGAGTTCCAGCTGCTCGGTCGGGTCCTGGGCTCCGTCCTGCAATCCCACTGTGCTCACAACCGCATGCCCAATTACGTTCTTCCTTGGGGGAGTTTCCTTGTGAACGAACGCCATCCTGACCCCCCCTTTCCGCCCAGTGTCGAAACGCCGAGTAAGAGAACGCTAACCACGACGCATGACTGGCTCCCGTGCTGGCTGCGGCGCTCACCCGGCCTCCGGCGGCCATGCCCGATCACGTTCTTCCTTGGGGAAGTCCCCTTGTGAACGAACACCCTCCTGACCCCCCCCCCTTTCCGCCCAGTGTCGAAACGCCGAGTGAGAGAACGCCAACCATGACGCATGACTGTCGGAGGTTGATAGACCTCCTACCCTGACACGTCGATTCGCGAATTGGCCGTTTTCGGTTCGCGAGAGGGCGCCACGGCCGTTATTTTTGCGGGTCCAGGTCCGTCGGTTTCGGTCTTGGGCCGTTTTCACTAAAGGGAGGTTTACTAAAGCCAGGTTTGTCCAACGCCGAGACTGGCTCCCATGCTGGCTGCGGCGCTCACCCGGCCCTGAGAGACGACGACGTCGACGACGACGACGGCGACGACGACGACGACGACGGCGACGACGACGACGGCGACGACGACGACGACGACGACGATGTCGACGACGACGACGACGAGTAAGAAAACGCTAACCATGACGCGTGACTCGCTCCCATGCTGGCTGCGGCGCTCACCCGGCCTCCGGCGGCCGGCGGGGCCAGGGTCCGCCTCCCGGGCGGTGGCGCGCGCGCGCGGGCGGGCGCGCGGCGCCGGGAGGCGCGGGGGGGGGGGCCACCCAGTCCCCCAGGCGGCGGGGACCGCGGTGCGGGCCCCCGATGGCCCTCCTCCCTCCTACTCCTCTCCTCCTCCTCCCTCCTCCTCTCCTCCTACTCCTCTCCCTCCTCCCTCCCTCCTCCTCCTCCTCCCCCCTCTCCTCCTCGTCCTCCTCCCCTCCTCCTCCTCCTCCTCCTCCTTTTCCCTCTGCTTAGAGAAAGTGCTTGCTTCAGGGGAGAGGGCGTTCTGCGGAGTCAGTACGGCATGGGGTTCACAAGCCGGCTCCCATCTGCTCGCTCAGCTACTCAAATCTTCTGTTTGGCGTCCAATATGGATTCCTTTTGGTGGCTCGGTGCGTCGTTCTCGCAGCCCCTCGTCTTTCTCCGAAATCTCCGAAACCTCTTCCTACGAGTCACTTCCACTGAAGTCGGACCGCAGTTTTCAAGTAATGCCGATCGACGGCAGCAGGCGGCAGCTGCCAGCGCGAGTTCTCCTCCTCCTCCTCCTCCTCCTCCTCCTCCTCCTCCTCCTCCTCCTCCTCCTCATCATCATCATCATCATCATCATCATCATCATCATCATCATGCGCAGCTTGAGATCAGATATGGGATCTTGGGGTTGGCGAAAGGCAGCGGCGGAGGCGAATGCGTTACGACGGACTCGGACACTCGGGACCATTGAGTCTCCTCGGTGGTCTCGCAGGCAACAGCCGCGAGGAATCATTGGCTCGCGCACCTACACGTAATCCGAACTCCTGGCTGGCATGCAGTCGCCGATTGTCTTTCTACTTCCAATCCTCCTTATTTCTCCGTCCCCTCCTCCCCCTTCCCGCTCCCCCTCCCTGTCGCCTCCGCCTCCTCCACCTCCTCCTCCTCCTTATCGTTCCTCCTCCCCCTTTCTCCCTCTGCCACCCTCGGGAGGGCCGACGATGTCTTGGTCTCACTCCCCCGAACCTCCCGCCTTCCGCAGCCTGGTGATCTGGTCCTTCCGTCTGCGTGCATCGCCAGGGAGGGGCCACCCCGAGTGCGAGCGCGAGTCCCGCCCAGAGACCAGCGGCGCTTACACTCCCGGCCGGGGCGGCCGGTGCCTTTGGGTAAGCCTGCGCAGGTTTCGGGCGACCCCTCACAAGGGCCAGAGGGCCCCAGCGTCTCCAAAATGGAGCAACAAGCTTGGGGCACCTTGGGCCAGGGACACCTTTAGCACCCCCCGATATGGGTACCCCTGCACACGTTGCGGAAGGGGGTATGTCCGAGATGGGGTGGTGCGACGCAGCGTAAGTTTTTTGCTCGATGCACGTATTCTCCAGAACGCAGAGGTCTTCGGCGGTTGCTCACGCGCCGTTCCCACCTCCCGAGGCCAACGCGATGATGCGGCGGAAGTTCTATAAGCGTCCCGAGGACGGGATGAGCTACAAGGACATCCAAGCTGCGCTGCCGCGCGCGTCCGCCGCCCGCGCGCGTCGGTGCCACGCCGCGGCGCCGAGGCTCTCCTGGTGCCGTCACTGAGTCGGGGTCCGCAGGGGGCGGTGTGTCGGAGGAGGGCAAGCATGCCGCTCTCGCTGCCGATCCTTCGGCGTCAAGGCCACATTCGCCTCAGAATCTTGGAAAGGGCGCGCCCCCAGGAGAGGTCCAGGGAGGCGGGGCATCGTGTCTCTTCCCGAGCATGTTCTTCGGGTGGAGGGCAACTGGCGAAATCTGAAATGCCGTTTCGATGGACTTTCGAGGCCTGAATCTGCAAGACGTGAATCACAAGACGGATTGATTTTCGAGGTGCGACAGCCCATACGGATCTCACCCTGAGCCCTCCACCCTAAGAAACTGCTCAGTTTCCGTTCTCCCGAGTATGCTTCGAGCCGAGCGCACGCCCACCGCGCCGGACGCGCGGCCGCGGACCTCCTACCCCAAGCTGCAGCTCGTCGTCAGGGGGGCCGACGGGCAGGCCGCGCTTCGGATGGAGGGCGGCGCGAGCAAAGGGCGCCGAACGAACAACACACACCCATACCCGTAGGGGGGGCGTTGGGAGAAGGACTGGCTATGAGTGTGGGTGCAGGTTGTCAGAGCCTGGGGGACGCTTCCTTTCGAGCAGGGACCCCCATCCGACAACACGCACCCATGGCCCCCTCCGTCCCACCTATGGGTATGGGTGCGTGTAGTTCGTTCGTCAAAGGGGGGAGGCGGAGGAGGAGGAGGAGGAGGAGGAGGAGGAGGAGAAGGAGAAGGAGGAGGATGAAAGCGAAGGGTCACCAAGCTGCGTTGTTGGCCCCCGAACTACAGCAACAATGGCTCCCGCCTGATGCTCCCTCACAATTGATATCTCGAAGTCGCGCTCTCTCGCGCGGGACGTCCTCACGATGTGTGCAGGAATCGCGCTCTCGCGTGGAACTTCCTCGCCATTTGTTCAGACGCCGCGCTCTCGACATTCAGGAACCAAGCTCTCGCTTTGGCCTTTCTCGGGATTTACTTGGGAATCACACTATTGCTCGAGAATTCCTCACGATTCATGCAGGACTCACGCTTCAGTAGCCTACCTGCTCGACCTGGCCGCCTGGGCCCGCCTTCCCGAACCGCCCGCTAGGGTCTGCCCGCCTGATCTGCCCGTCTGCTTCTACCGCGTGTTTTCTGGTCCTAGCCTCCCTCCTGCTAATTTCTCTCGTGCTCCATCCTTTTCTCCCTCCCCCTGTCATCCGTCCTCCCATTCCCTGTTGTAGAGGCCGCACTACATGCATG
>CAUYUJ010021363.1:32500-39756 GCA_963575745.1 Prorocentrum cordatum
CGAGGAGGATGAGCAGGAGGAGGGGGAGGCGGAGGATGATGAGGAGGAGGAGGAAGCGGAGGAGGAGGAGCAGGATGAGGAGGAGGAGGAAGAGGAGTAGGAGGAGGAGGAGGAGGAGGAGGAGGAGGAGGAGGAGGAGGAGGAGGAGGAGGAGGAGGAGGAGGAGGACGATAATCAGAGGGGCGGCGCATAATTCGGTGGTGGTGGAGCCGAATGGTGATGAGGAGAGGGGGCGGGTGTCTTTTGGCTCTTGAGACGGTTTTCCCCAACGGGCCCTGAGGGTTTGATGTTTCGGTCTTATGGACCACGTTTTTTTCGCGCGATGCCCCTCTCGCGCCTGGGCTCCTAGTCGTGTCGTGCACGGATGGGGTAGCACCCGAACCGCTTCAGAGCTAGCGAGGGGAAGAGGGGGATACGGAGGACATGAACCAGGAATTGGAGGAGGAGTGTAACGAGTGGACACGGGGCGAACATTATTATGAACGCGTAGGGTGGATGCCACCAGCTATCCCCCCTAATTCCGTACCTCTTGTTCCTCGCCATTCATCCTTTTTCTCCTACTGCTGCTGCTGCTGCTGCTGCTGCTGCTGCTGCTGCTGCTCATCCTCCTCTTTCTCTTGCTGCTGCTACTCGGGGAGCGTCGGGTCGACGCTACGAGTCCACGTCGAGTCCACGATGAGCAACCGACGCGGGTTCGATGCGCATCGCCAAGCGCGGGCGTCGTTGCGGTCCGCATGCGATTCCGTCTGGTAGGATGGTGACCGGGGGTTGAGATGAGGAGGGGGAGGGTAAGGGAGGATGAGGAGGAGAATGATGAGGATGAGGATGAGAAGGAGGAGAAGGAGGAGTAGGAGGAGGAGAAAGGGGAAGCGGACGAGGAGGAGGAGGATGAGGATGAGGATGAGGATGAGGAGGAGGATGAAGAGGAGGAGGAGGAGGAGAAGGGGGAGGAGGAGGATGAGGGGGAGGAGGAGGAGGAGGAGGAGGAGGAGGAGGAGGCGGAGGAGGAGGAGGAGGAGGAAGGAGGAGGAGGGAAGGAGCCCCCACCCCCCCGCATCCCCGCGATAAGAGGAGGAGAGGATTAGGAGGAGGAGGCGGAGGAGGCGGAGGAGAGGGGCGGAGGAGAGGAGGAGGGGGGAGCAGGTGATGATGAAGATTGCTGATGATGATGATGCTGATGATGTGATGCTGCGATGTGGCTGACGATAGATGAAGAAGATGATGATAGCTGATGACGATGATGAATCATAATAATATATGATGCTGATGATGATAGAATGGATGATGATGATGCTGAATGATGGCTTGATGGGGATGATGCATCGAAAGAATGATGCTGATGATGAATGCTGATGCTGATGATAGCTGATGACAATGATGATTGAGATGATGATGATGATGATGCTGATGAATGAATGATGCTTGATGATGATGATGATGATGCTGCTGATAGATGATGACCGGTGGTGGTGGTGGTGGGATGATGATGGTTGATGCTGATGATGATGATGCTTACGAAGCTGATGATGATGAGGAGGAAGCAATAGGAGAGAGGAAGGATGAAAAGTAGGAGGAGGAGGAGGATGAGGAGGAGGAGGAGGAGGAGAGAGGAGGAGGAGGATGGAGGACGAAGGAGAAAGAGAGGAGAGGAGAGAGTCATGAATAAGCACTACTAAAACTTCACATATCAGGGGGGAAGACGGAGGGAAGGAGAGAGGAGGATTTGGGAGGATGAGGAACTTGGAGGAGGAGGATGGGGAGAAGGGGGAGGCGGAGGAGGGGGAAGAGGAGGAGGAGGAGGAGGAGGAGGAGGAGGAGGAGAAGGGAGAACAAGAGTATCTGAAGGAGGCGGAACAGGTGAAGCAGCAGGAGGAGCATGACGTCGAAGACGAGGACGAGAAGGCGGAGGAGGAGGAGGAGGGGGAGGAGGAGGAGGAGGAGGAAGAGGAGGGGGAGGAGGAGGTGGAGGAGGAGGAGAAGGAGGAGGAGGACGAGGAGGAGTAGGATTATGATGATGATGCCCACGATGATGATGATGATTCTGATGATGATGATGATGATGATGATGATGATGATGATGATGATGATGATGATGATGATGATGATCCGATGGGATGATGATGATGATGATGATGATGATGCTGATGATGATGATGATGATGATGATGTGATGATGTGATGATGTGATGATGATGATGATGATGATGATGATGATGATGATGATGATGATGATGATGATGATGATGATGATGATGATGATGATGATGATGATGATGATGATGATGATCATGATCATGATGATGCTGATGATGATGACGATGATGAGACGATGATGCTGCTGATGATGATGCTGATGCTGATGTCTATGCTGATGATGATGCTGATGATGATGATGAGGAGGAGGAGGAGGAGTACGAGGGGGAGGAGGAGGAGGAGAAGGAGGAGGAGGAGAAGGGGGAGGAGGAGGAGGAGGAGGAGGAGGAGGAGGAGGAAGAGGAAGAAGAAGAAGAACAATACTACTACTACTACTACTACTAACAATAAGAATAATATGAATAAGAATATGAATAAGACGAATAATACTAAGACTAAGAATAATAATATGAATTGGAAGACGAATAATAATAATAATAATAATAATAACAATACTAATAATAATAATCGTAATAATAATATTAATATTAATAATATTAATACTAAGAATGTTAATACTACTACTAATAATAATGATAATAATACTAGTAATAATAATACTGATAATAATAATAATGATAATACTAATACTAATCATATTATGATTAATAATAATAATAATAACAATAATATTAATAATAATAATAAAAATAATAATAATAGCAATAATAATAATACTAATAATAATACTAATAATACTAGTGCTAATAAGAAGAATAATACGAAGAGGAGGAGGAGGAGGAGGAGGAGGAGGAGGAGGAGGAGGAGGAGGAGGAGGAGGAGGAGGAGGAGGAGGAGGAGGAGGGGGAGGGGGAGGAGGAGGAAGAGAAGCAGAGGGGCGGCGCAGAATTAGGGGATTGTGGAGCCGAATGATACTGAGGAGGGGAGAGGGTGTCCTGTGGATCCTGAGGAGGTTTTCCCCAGCGGGCTCTGAGGGCTTGATGCTCCGTGTTTTTGGACCGCGCTTTTTCGCGCGATGCTCCTCTCGCGCATGGGCTCCTAGTCGTGTCGTGCACGAGTGAGGTAGCATCCAGGCAGCTTCAGAGCTAGCGAGGGGAAGATAGTGATGAGGAGGATATTGACCAGGTTGTGGGGGAGGAGTCTAACGAGTGGAAGCGGGAAGAGCATCAGTATGAAAGCTCGGAATGGATATTGGTGATTTCGGTGTTGATGATGGTAGCGACGCCATCGACGACGACGACGTCGGCGGCGGCGGCGGCGGCGACGACGACGACGCTGATATGATGGTGCTAGGAGGAGGAGGCGGAGGAGGAAAAGGAAGCGGAGGAGGAGGAGAAGGATGATGATGATGATGATGATGACGACGACGACGACGACGACGATATTGATGATGATGATGATGACGATGATGATGATGATGATGCTGATGATGATGATGATGATGATGATGATGATGATGATGATGATGATGATGAGAAGAAGAAACAACAGGAGGAGGCGGAGGAGGAACATATGGAGGAGAAGCAGCAGGAGGAGGAGGAGGAGAAAGAGTATATGATGACCAATCCCCCTCCTCCTCCTCTCTCCTGGAACCTCAGGATATCCACCGACAACCTCTGATGACCGTCGAGGTCTAAGATAACGGGGAACGCAGCAGAAAGCATAAGAACATCTCACCTTCCCCTGGATTTTTCCAAGGCAGGCCGCAGAGCTCGCAAACTCGAAGTGTCAGACTCCCCCCCCTCCTCGTCCTCCTCCTTCTCGCCCTCAGGTTGCCCTGTCCAGGGAGGGCAGCAGACGCTGCGTCTGGGGCGAGATCCCCCTGACCGGCGACGGCGTGTTCCGCATCTACGCCGCGTCCATGGACGGCAGCGGCGGGAACTTTTCGCTGCGGGTCTACCTGAAGGAGCTCGGTCGCAGAGAGTAGGAGGATGAGGATGATGAGGAGGAGGAGGAAGAGGAGGAGGAGGACGAGGATGAGGATGAGGAGGTGGAGGAGGGGGAGGAGGAGGCGGAGGCGTATCAGGATAAGGTGGAGGAGGAGGAGAACGAGGAGGAGGAGAAGGAAGAGGAGGAGAAGGAGGCGGAGGTGGTTGGGCTACTGGAGTAGGTGGAGGAGGGCGACGATCGGCAGCAGGAGAAGGGTGAGCGCGAAGGATGAGGATACGAATGAGAAGGAGGAGAAGGGGGATGAGGGCGAGAGAAAGCCCAATAAGCATCATGGACGCTGCAATGAGGCTTGCAAGTATGCCTGTCTACTGCGGGAAGCCTTCCCCCCTGACAGAAGAACGGGCCGTGGTCCTGCCAGTCAGGCGAGTCCCCGTTGTTTAAAGGTCCTTCTTCCCATTCTTCCAGCAAGAGTTACAAAGAGGTTGGGTCAGGCAACTCAAGAAAGTGTCCAGCGATTGCTCCGTCTTGAATTGTTCCGTATTGCCCGTCTAAGCGTTGCACATTTGCAAAGTTGCTGTCGTATGTGATTAAGAAGTCTCAAGCCGCCCTCCATCCGAGTACGTGTTTGAATTGTTTGAATTTCTGGGCCCTCGATTTCTGGGAAGTCTCAAGCAGGAGTTCCATAAACATGTGGCCGCCCCCCATCCGTGCTATGGGTCCTCAAGTTTTGGAAAATCTCAAGCTGGAGCTCCATCATGAAACGAGCCGTCCTCCATTCGCGTAATGTGCCCATTGTGAAACACCCCCCCTCTCCATCAGTGTTTCTTTCGCTTTTCAAGACGAGCTTGCCCAGCGCCAAAGCGAGAGGTCTATTTTGAAAACGACCTGCGCTCTATCCGTGCGAGGACGTCCCAGCCTGCCCTCACGACATGTCTGATAGTGCGACGGGGGGGGTTGTATATAACGAAGATGGATGTAGGAGCATGTGGCAGGAACCGATGAGGAGGATTTCAGGGAGGAATGCATGTAGCCACAGACAATCCACGATCTTGTCGCATGAACCATTTGCATGGCGCGCTGCCCAGAATTCGTAGTAGCAAGAACACCTGGGTCACCCTGGTGTTCGGAGCCCCCTGTGGCATCACATGGTCAATCGCAGAAATTTCGTGAACGTGGATTTGCTCAACGCGTCCATCGTGCACATGCAGATGCACACGGCCACATAGCTCCCACTCTCACACAAAACCGCACACAGGCACACATGCTCACACACAGACGCAGGCACAGACGCAGACACAGACACAGTCACAGACAGAGACACACACACACACATATATATATATATATACAGACGCTGACACATACAGGCGTACAGACATATCCACAGACACAGACACAGACACAGACGCATACACACACACTTATTCACACGGACACAGACACACACACAACCACAGTCGTGTGCGCCGTGCCGTACCCGTGCGTGCTGTACCTGCCCCTCGTGCCATTTCCGGGAGGTCACAAGCGATGAGTCCCGTTTGAAAAGGGCCGCCCTGGACCCGTTCATTGATACATGTGTTGAAGCTTTGGGTGCCGCAAATTAAAGAAGTCTCGAGGAAGAGCCCGATTCTGAAAAAGAGTGGTCCTCCATCCTTCCAGATGTCGCGTTGAATCGACCAATGTGCGCGGCGCTGAGGCGAGAGCCTCATTTTGAAAACGACCTGTGCTCAATCCATGCAGCTGTTGCCAGATTCTGATACAAATATGCGCGGCGCTACGACGAGAGTCCCATTATGAAAAGGAACAGCCTTCCATCCTCAAAGCTATGTCAAAGTGCTGAGCACGAATTTGCTAGGCGTTCTGGCGAGAGCCACACATTGAGAACGACCTGCCTTCCATCCTTGAAGCTTTTGTAATCTTGTAGCTGCCAAGGCGAGAGCCACTTCATTCTAGAAGCTGTGCGCGGCAAGAAGGCGAGAGACACATTTTGAAATGGAGCCAGCCTGCATCCTTTTACTCGATCGCAAACATTTGCGATTAATGTGCGCGGCGCTAAGGCGAGAGCCACACTATATGATACAGGAGGAAAAACCCAATCAGGGCTATAGGGCTAGAGGGCTATAGGGCTATAGGGCTATAGAGCTATAGGGCTATAGAGTTGTAGGGCTATAGGGCTATTGGGCTATTGGGCTATACGGCTATAGGGCTATAGGGCACCCCCGGGCACACCCGGACACGCCCGGGCACCCGGGCACCTGGGCACCCGGGCACCCCCGGGCACCCCCCGGGCACCCGGGCGTGCAGCGAAAATCGGCGGCCAACCTCACCCCCGGGCACCCCCGGGCACCTGGGAACCCGGGCGTGCGGCGAAAATCGGCGGCAAACCTAACCTAACCATATGAATCCGCTAGGACCCTTACAGACACAAGCTCTGATTGGGGAACATACGACGAATGTGCGCGGCGCTAAGGCGAGAGCCACATTTCGCAAATGATGTCCCTTCATCCTTCAAACTTGTAGGACGAATGCGCTTAGCGGTGAGGCGAGAGCCATTTGGACCATCAATTGTGTTCCATACTTGTATCTGTTGGATTCAGGCGAACCGTCCGCCCCGCCCTATCGACATGTGGGGGCGCGACAGGGAAAAGTGGTTTATAAGGAGAGGAGATAGGGGACCGGAGGAGGGGGAGCAGGAGGATGAGGAGAAGGAGGAGGGGGAGCAGGAGGATGAGGAGAAGGAGGAGGAGGATAATGATGATGAGGAGGAGAAGGAGGAGGAGGAAAAGGAGGAGGAGGAGGGGGAGGAGGAGGAGGAGTAACTGTGGGGAGGCGGAGGGAGGAGGATCGAGGTTCGATAATCAAAGGTTTGTTTTTTTTGATGCCTCCGTCTGGAATTCCTGGTGCCCCCCCCCACCCCGCGCACACGCGGAACCCCGGCCCGCCGCCCTCGCCAGGGCGGGGGCGCGACGCTCACGGAGGTCAGCGACGCCACGCTGGCAGAGGCCACCGTGCAGTTCCCGAGGGAGGAGGAAGATGAGCAGTTGTAGTCTAGGAGTAGTAGATGTAGTAGTAGTCATCGTCGTCGTCGCCGTCGTCGTCGTAGTCGTAGTCGTAGTCGTAGTCGTAGTAGCAGTAGTAGTAGTAGTAGTAGTAGTAGTAGTAGTAGTAGTCGTAGTAGTAGTAGTAGTAGTAGTAGTAGTAGTCGTAGTCGT
>CAUYUJ010021363.1:39856-72356 GCA_963575745.1 Prorocentrum cordatum
AGGATGTGTTGGAGGAGATGGAGGAGGAGGAGGAGGAGGAGAAGGAGGAGGAGGAGGAGGAGGAGGAGGAGAAGGAGGAGGAGGAGGAGGCGGAGTAGGAGGAGGTGGACGAAAGCCCTCCGCTTTCTGCAGCGCTTCGAGCGCACACCCGAGCGCACCGTCGCCCTGGCCGCCGCGCGGTGCCACCCCTCCCCCCTCCCCGCTCCCCCTTGTGAGAGGCCATGGGCAGCGCGGAGCCCCTGGCCGCGCCCGAGCCGCCCCCGCCGTCGGCTCTGCCCGAAGAGGCCCGCGGCAGAATGGGGGCGGGGGGGGAGGGGAGCAGAGGTGCAGACGTGTGTGCGCGATTTCTTCGGCACGCGCGTGAAGAACTTCATTTTCTGACCGCGGCTCCTTCCGTGCCGCAGTTCGTTTCTCGAGCGCCGCTCCCGATGCTCCTCCCGCCGATCCAAGAAGACGTGTGCGCGATTTCTCGGTCCGGCCCCGTGCCCGTCTTAGGTCACCCTTAGGAGCCAGGATGGCTGCGGAGAGAGGGCAGCCGCGCGTGGCGCAGCAGCGAGGCTGAAGCTGCAGGAGGGGCGGGGAAGGGGTGTCGGGCGTGGGGTGGGGGGTGGGGGGGCGAGGGAAGGGGGGGGGGGGTAGAGGGAGAGAGCGGGGAGGAGGGGGGGGCGGGGAGGGGAGGAGATTCGGTGGGAGGGGGGATGCATGAGGCGGAGGAGGGTGGGCGATGAAGGGGACGGAGAGGGGGGAGAGGGAGGAGGAATGGGGGGACGAGGGATCGATGGAACGAAGGGGGGGGGGGGGGGGCGAGCTCAGCACCGCCATGGCGACGCGCTCAAAGGGCCAGGATCCTTTTATCAGGAGGAGGAGGAGGAGGAGGAGGAGGAGGAGGAGGAGGAGGAGGAGGAGGAGGAGGAGAGGAGGAGGGGGGATCTGGTCAGGAACTTTGGCTGAGCGTATTGCGCTGCCGGTTCTGGCCTACCACGCTTCGGAGCGACACGTTATCCACGTCCCCATTCCTAAGCGAAGCGTTAACGTCCGCGCTTTTCGAAGCCTCCGGCCCCGCGGAGCTGAGCGACATGCTATCCGCTTGCAGGGCACAGTGTGTCGCCAGGGCCGCCGCGGCGACACGCTCAGCAAAAGTTCCCGGCCGTAGGTGAGGTGCAGATGCTCGCTGAATTCTTCGGCGGACAGGCGGCCTCTGACAGCCACGGGCAGCTTTTGCCAAGTCAGGATCGGCCTCGGGTAGCCACTGGTGGCCTCGCACAGCTGGGCGTTTGCGCAGATGGCTGGGTCACACGGGAGCAGAGATGACCCCTCACGGATCCAACACAGCGCTGGAGGGCACGCTTCCCATTGCAGGGTCTCTGGGCCCAACGGAGCCAGAAAGTGCGAACGTGCCCACCCCGCGTCCTCACTGCCCAGAGGCTAGATGAAGATAATGATGAAGATGATCTTTTACCGCTGCCCAGTCACTGTTTCATTAATCGCTTCGCTCATTCCGCCGGCCAATATTGTGCGCCTTGGGAACTTTTTGGGGCTTCTTGGGGGCCTCTTAGGGCGCAAGGCTTGAATTGTCCGTTCGTGTTGCCCCTCTTGGGCCCGTTTTGGGGCCGTTTCGGGGCTGTCTTGGGCTGTCTTGGGCGCCTCTTGGGCCGTTTCGGGGTCGTCTCGAGATGTCTTGGGACTTTCTTGGGGGCCTCTTGGGCCGTCTTGGGGCGGTCTTGGGGGCCCGTGGGGCCGTCTTGAAGCTTTGGATGCTCGACAAGGCGATAGCGTGAAAAACATTGAAGAACATAGTCGAAATCACCCAATTTAGTCTCTGTGGGCCCTCTTGGGGTACCTCTTGGAGCGCTCTTGGGGCTTCTTTGGGGCCTCTTCGGTTGTTTTGGAAGCATCTTCGGCCATCTTGGCGGCTTTGGTGGCCTCCCAGGTTCGTCTTGGAAGCCATCTTGGGCACCTTGGACGCATCTTGGGTGCATTGAAGAGCGCCTGGAACCCATCCCACCGTTGTGCGTGTGTTGTGGGTCAGACTCGTCTGGGATGCTGGTGGCGAGCGAGAAGGATGATGATGATGATGATGATGATGATGATGATGATGATGATGATGATGATGATGATGAGGAGGAGGAGGAGGAGGAGGAGGAGGAGGATAAGCATAATAATAAGACACATGATAGTAATACTTGCAATGCTACTATTCATAAAGATAACTCATGAGAAGAATAATAAAGCGAATGCTGCTGCTGCTACTACTACTATTATTATTACCACTACTACGAATACCAATGCTAATACTAATACTCGTAAGACGACTCATAAGGATAATAAGACTAATACCAAGAATAATAAGCATAATACTATGGATAATGATAGAGAAACTAATGAGGCAAATAATAATACTAATAATAATAGTAGTAGTAATAATAATGATAATAATGAGAATAATAATAATAATAATCATCATAATCATAATGATAATAATAATAATAATATTAATAATAATAATAAGAATAAGAATAAGAAGAAGAAAAAGAAGAAGGACGAGGAGGAGGACGAGGAGGAGGGAGGAGGGGTGGATGAGGATGAGGATGAGGATGAGGGGGGCGTTTTGTGGGTGCAGGGCTGGGGCCAGGGCTGGGGGCCAGGGCTGGGGCCCGGGCTGAGGCCGGGGCCGGGGCCGGGCCTGAGGGCGGCTGAGGCCGGGGCCGGGCACGGGCCGGGCCACCGACGGGCCCAGTGCCGTGGCTGCTGGGGCCGAGGCCCGGGGGGCCGAGGCTGGGGCCAGGGCCAGGCCAGGAAATGGACCCCCCCCAGGGGAGCCCCCCCTTTTCCACAGCAGAGCGCCCCCAGCCCCCCCCCCAGCAGAGCTGAAGCTCAGGCTGTAGATTTTCAAGCTCACACGCTGGATCGGCGCGTGATGATGGTGGTGATGGTTGTGATGATGATGACGATGATGATGGTGGTGGTGGTGATGATGGTGGTGGTGACGATGATGATGATGGTGGTGGTGATGATGATGGTGGTGGTGATGATGATGATGATGGTGGTGATGATGGTGATGATGATGCTGAAGATCATGATAATGATGCTGATGATGCTGATGATGATGACGATGCTACTGCCGGTGATGATGATGCTGATTATGATGGTGGTGGTGATGATGATCATGATGGTGGTGGTGTGGATGATGATGATGATGGTGGTGATGCTGATTATGATGATGCAAATGATGAGGATGGCGATGATGATGATGATGCTGGTGCTGCTGGTGGTGATGGTGGTAGTGATGATGCTAATGATAATGGTGTTGATGATGCTGATGATGACGATTCCGATTACGATGCCGATGCCGATGACGACGATGATGCTGATGACACTTATGCTACTAATGATGATCATGCTGATGTTGCTGATGATGCTGATGATGGTGATACTGATGATGATGATGATGATGATGATGATGATGATGATGATGATGATGATGATGATGATGATGATGATGATGCCGACGATGATGATTCTGATGATGGTGACGATGATGATGCTGATGAGGATGATGAGGATGATGATGCTTGCGAGGATGCTGCTGCGAGATGCCGATGCCGATGCTGATGCTGATTGCGATGATGATTACGATGATTACGATTGGTATGATGATGATGCTGCTGCTGATGCTGATGATGCTGATGATTCTGATGATGTGATGATGACGACGGTGGTGGCGACGATGACGAGGATGATGTTTCTGGTGATGCTGGTGATGCTGGTGATGATGCTGGTGATGATGCTGGTGGTTGTGCTGATGATTGTGATGATGATGATGACGATGAGGACGCTTCTTATCATCATGCTTATGATGATGGCGATTCTTTCGTTGATGATGATGATGATAATGGTGGTGGTGGTGGTTGTGGTGGGGGTGGAGTGGGTGGTTGAATGGGTGGGTTGGTGGTTCGGTAGGTGGGTGGTGGTGGTAGTGGAGGTGATGATGGTGGTAGTAGTGATGGCGATGACGAGGATGCGGAGGAGGATGTTGGCGATGATGATGGTGGTGATCGTGGTGGTGGCGATGACCATGATTATGCTGGTGATGATGATGCTAAGGAGGAGGAGGAGGAGGATGCTGGTGATGATGATGATGCTGCTGCTGATGATGATGATGATGATGATGATGATGATGATGATGATGATGCTGGCGACGATGGTAATGACGTCGATGCTGATAATGAGGATGCTGCTGAAGAGGATGGTGATCCTGATGCTGATACTGCTGATGCTGATGATGATTATGATTATGTTTCTGATCATGATGATGATGTTGATTATGCTGTTGCTGCTGTTCATGACGATGACGACGATGCTGATGATGCTGCTGATGATGATGCTGATGATGCTGGTGGTGGTGATGATGCTTGTGATGATGATGGTGATGCTGCTGATGATGAGGGTGACGAGGACGATGACGAGGATGCTGCTGATGATGGTGGGTTGTGATGAGCTGATGATGATGCTGCTGCTGACGATGATGATGTTGATGGTGAAGCGTAGGAGAAGGAGGAGGAAGAGGAAGAGGAGAATTACGATCATTAGCATGGTAATGATGATGATGTTGAGGAGGAGGAGGATGCTGATGATGATGAGGAGGAACAGCAGGAGCAGGAGGAGGATAACGAGGAGGATAATGATGAGGAGGAGGAGCAGGAGGAGGAGGAGGAGGAAGAGGAGGAGCAGCAGGAACAGGAGGAGAAGGAGGAGCAGGAGAACGATGAGTATGAGGAGGAGGATGAATCAGGAGGATGATTCTACGGAGGAGCATTCTCGCATGATGATGATGATGATGATGATGATGATGATGCTGATGATGCTTGTGATGATGATGCTGCTGATGATGATGATGATGATGATGATGATGCTGATGATGCTGATGATGATGCTGATGCTGATGCTGATGCTGATGATGAAGAGGAGGAGGAGGAGGAGCAGGAGGAGGAGGAATACGATGATGAGGATGAGGTGTGTATTGCTGCTGCTGAAGAGGAGAAGGAGGAGTATGAAGAGGCACACCCTGCGAGACGCATAACTGTTTTGTCCGCTGCCTGTAGCCGAACGAAACTGGCTACAGCTTTTTCCTCGCGGTTTGTCAAGAGGGATCCTCCTCCTGATTGTCTTGCTTCTTTTCCTCCTCCTCCTCCTCCTGATGCTCCTGCAGCTGCAACTCGTCGTGTCCTCCTCCTCCTCCTCCTCCGTCTCCTCCTCGGGAGCCTTGCCTGCGAAGGAACGAGGGTTGCGAACTGGAAAGCAGCCGACCCTCCCCCCTCCCCCAAAGCCAAAAGCGCCCGCAGGTGGCCAAGCTCGACCCCAGCGCCGCCCAGCCTGGGGCTCAGGACGCCACCGGGCGCGCGGATCGCCGCCCTGGATTGCGCTCCCCGCCAGCGCGGTCCCAGGCCCGGCCACACGTGGCCGCCTGTTAGCGTCGGGGCGCGCATACCGACCTCGGGTGCCACAGGAGGAGGAGGAGGAGGAGGAGGAGGAGGAGGAGGAGGAGGAGGAGGAGGAGGAGGAGGAGGAGGAGGAGGAGGAGGAGGAGGAGGAGGAGGAAGATGAAGGGGTGGAAGAGGACGAGCGGCACTTTGAAATCGCACGGGCCTCCGTTCTTCCAGTTGTTGGGCGCGTGTTGAACGAACGTTCCCAGCGCCAAGGCGGAAGCCGCATTGATGAAACCACTAACCTTCCATCCATGTCGCAGATGGCAGGTTCAAGTTCTAGAACGAATGTGCGCGGCTCGAAAGCGAGAGACGCATTCAACTTTCAGCCCTCCATCACTGCAGCACTTTGTATTTAGTTCCGGGACCGTGAAGTGTAATATCATTGGAAGACAGTTTCAAGCGAAACGCCTCGCCTGGCCCACGCAGACGTCTGGTGGCGCGGCAGGGGAGTTATTTAGAAGGAAGTGGCAGATGGTGAAGAGGAGGCGAAATATGAGGAGAGTAAGGAGGAGGAGAAAGAGGAGGAGGCGGGAGGAGGAGGAGGAGGAGGAGGAGGAGGAGGAGGAGGAGGAGGAGGCGGGAGGAGGAGAAGGAGGAGGAGGAGGAGGAGGAGGAGGAGGCGGGATGAGGAGAAGGAGGAGGACGACCCACGAGGAGCACGAGGAGGAGGAGGAGGAGGAGGAGGAGGACGACGACGAGCAGGATATTCTCCGTGGCGCTGTGGTCGGTCCTCGAGGGTTCCGAGGCCCGGGGAGGACTGGCCCCTCAGGGCGCGGAGGACAAGGAGGAGGAGGAGGAGGAGGACGAAGATGCGGTGGAGGGGGTGGTGGAGGGAAAGATGGAGCGAAAGATGGAGGAGGAGGAGCAGGCACAGAGGAGGATGATGATGATTATGATGATGATGAGGAGGAGCAGGAGGAGGAGATGGAGGATGAGGAGGACCATTGTAAACCCAAGACGCACCAACGATGTTGTAATACATCCTCCCTCCAAGCACTTGTTTTGAGTGCGGGAAGTGGCCCATTAGAACACAACCGCCTGAGAATCCCGAATCGTGCCAGAACGCAGTCCTTGGGACTCAATGCTGCGAATCAGCGTGACTGTCGCGTTCTGGCAATCCTAAACCGTGCTGGACACCATTCGTGGGATTTCACCATCGCGAATCAACGTAACCGTTGCGTTTTGTCAACCCTAGATTGTGCCAGAGCCTCATTCCTGAGACTTCGACTTGATGCTGTGGCAATGTTTTAATGCGAGTGTGCGCGGCGCTACGGGGAGCGCCACACTTTGAAAAGGAGCCGCCCTCCATCCTTGAAGCAGTTGCAAACTTTGAAGACGAACGTGCGCGGCGCCAAGGCGAGCGCCGCATTTCGAGAAGGAGCCGCCCTCCATCCTTGAAGCAGTTACACGTTTTACAGACGAGCGTGCGCGGCGCGAAGGCGAGAGCCACATTGAAAAAGACCCGCCCTCCATTCTGGAAGTTGTTCGGCGGCGAGCGAAGGGGGGAAGTGAGAAGGAGAAGGCTTTCTCAGAAGGCGGTGGGGCTTCTCAGAAGCCCTCGCGCCTTCTGAGAGGTTTCTTGTGTCCTCGGGGAAGGCTCCTAAGCACTTTTCAGAAGGCCATGGGACTTCCGAGCCTTCTGAGAAGGCCTTAACCTTCTCACTTCCCCCCCAGGCTTGCCTCCGAGCTGTTGCAACTTTCAAGCTTGCGCCCGTGGCGACGCCGCTGGCGGCGCTGGTCGCGCGGGGGCGGCGGGGGGGGGCCGCCGCACCTGCGAGGCTCGCGGGCGCGCGCGCGCGCGGGCCAACCAGCTCGGCGCGGCCCGCGCGGGCGGGCGGAGGCCCGCGGCTGCGGCTGCGGCTGCGGAGGACCGCGACTCCGGGGACGACGACGACGACGACGACGACGACGACGACGACAAGGGCGAGCGACGACGACGACGACGACGACGACAAGGGCGAGCGACGACGACAACGACCACGACGACCACGACGACCACGACGACGATCACAACGACCAAAACGACGGCGACGACGACGACGACGGCGACGACGACGACGACGGCGACGACGGCGGCGACGACGACGACTTCGACAACGAGGGCGAGCGTCGCTGAGGCCCGCGGCGCCGGAGGCCGCCGCCCCCGCGGCCGGGGCGCAGGAGCCCGCGGCGGCCGGCCGGGCGTCGTCGCGTCGTCGTCGTCGTTCGTCGTCGTCGTCGTCGTAGTCGTCGTCGTCGTGTCGCTGTCGTCGGTCGTTCGTCGTCGTCGTCGTCGTCGTCGTCGTCGCGCTGTCGTCATCGTGTCGTCGTCGTCGTCGTCGTCGTCGTCGTCGTCTTGGCCCAGTGCCACTTCTAGCAACACCAGGAGGAGGAGGAGGAGGAGGAGGAGGAGGAGGAGGAGGAGGAGGAGGAGGAGGAGGAGGAGGAGGAGGAGGAGGAGGAGGAGGAGGAGGAGGAGGAGGAGGAGGAGGAGGAGGAGGAGGAGGAGGAGGAGGAGGAGGAGTAGGAGGTCTTGGTCGTCGTCGTCGGCGGTGGCTGCAGCGGCGGGCGGCGTCGTCGCCGACGTCGGCGCAGTTGTCGGTTTTTGGTCCTCCCCCTGGGGGCTTTCTGCAGCAGTTGGCACATAGCCAGCGCCCCACGCAGGCAGTCGGGCAGTGATCATTGTGTGCGTATCGTTCTTTGCGTTGTTGAGTTGAGTTGTGAGTCGAGCTGGGCTGAGTTGAGCTGAGCTGAGTTGAACTTGCGTTGAGTTGAGTCGTTTCGTCGTCGTCGTCGCCAGCGGGGGCGGCGTCCTCGGCGTCCGTCGTCTGCGTCGTCGGCGTCGTCGGCGTCGTCGGCGTCGTCGTCGTCGTAGTCGGCGCCGTCGGCGTCGTCGGCGTCGGCGTCGTCGTCGTCGTCGTCGCCGTCGTCGTCGTAGTCGTCGTAGTCGTCGTCGTCGGCGTCGTCGGCGTCGTCGTCGTCGTAGTCGGCGCCGTCGGCGTCGTCGGCGTCGGCGTCGCAGTCGTTGTCGCCGGCGCCGCCGTCGCCGCCGTCGGCGTCGTCGGCGTCGTCGGCGTCGTCGTCGCCAGCGCCGCCGCCGCCGTCGTCGCACTCAGGGGCAACGCGTGGGGGGGCGGGCGGGCTCAGGGTGCGAGGCTCGAGGTTCCGAGGTCCTCGGAGATTCTCGGAGGTCCTCGGGGGTTTTCGAGCCTCGGGGTGCGTTCCAGCGGCTGCGCCTCGCGGGCAGGCTCAGGGTTCGAGGCTCGAGGCTCGAGGTTCCGAGGTCGTCGGAGATTTTCGGAGGTTGTCAGGGGTTTTCGGGCCTCGGGGTGCGTTCCAGCTGCGCCTCGCCGAGCGCGTTCTGGGGGTGTCCGGATCGTCCCAAACGGCCGCCGGAGAGCGGCATTATGGCTCGAAAGTCACAGGGCAGCGTCAACTAGGGGGGGATGGGCTCAGGGGTGGATGCATCGACCCCTAATCGCCCGTTCTTGGCCGATGGAGGCCTGATAGGTCACTCCGCCCAGGACCGTGCGGATTGGCCACTGGAGGCCTATCGCCGATCTCTATCGGCGATGTCTCGCCGATTCAAGCTCGATGTTTCACCCCCTAGCTGCTCCTCCCCTATCGTTACCCCCCCACGTACATTCAAGACGCTGCGATAAGGACCTCTTTGGGTTCCAGCTTTCAGGCCGTTCCTCAGATCTGGGTCGGGGAGTCTCAGTGTTCGTGGCCGAGGCTCGCCGTGGCAAGGAAAACTCCTTGGTTCCTTGCTCTGCGTGCCTCTCTGGCGGCGCTCCGCGCGCCAGGGAAGGAGGTCCTCCTCCTCTCCTCCTCCTCCTTCCTTCCTTCCTTCCTTCCTTCCTTCCTTCCTTCCTTCCTTCCTTCCTCCTCCTCCTCCTCCTCCTCCTCCTCCTCCTCCTCCTCCTCCTCCTCCTCCTCCTCCTCCTCTCCGTAGCCATTTTGGCTTAAGATGCTTTGCCCGTGGCAGAGCACGGATACCGCTAGTCCGCGGCCAGATATCGATGCTTCTCGCGGCCCCTGGTCTGCCCCAGGCGCCGCCGCCCCCCGCGCCCGCGGGTGAGCCGCTGTTTCCCGACACGCTTCTCCAGAGAGGAACGCCATGGCCGAGGCTGCTGGTGCTCGGAGCCGTGGTGCTGAGGGGCACCCCGAGCAGCACCGCATGGACTCCGACGGCAACCAGCGCAGCCAGCGCAGCTGCAGCTGCAAGCGGGCCAGCTTGTCGGAGAGCAGGCGCCGCTCGGACCGCTCGCGCGGCTCTGGACGCCGCGCCCAGGCTCAGGCGCAGCAGGTTGACCGACGTGGCCGCCTCCAACGCATGCTGGCGAGCAAGAGCGGCGGAGGCCGTGCGCCTGGCGCTGCGGCTCCTGGTGACCGCGCTGCTGCTGGGCGCCGCGGCCAGCGCGCGCGTCGGGAGGCCAACCGCTTCTCGCGCTCGGAGACGGAGCTCCGTCAGCGCGCCGCGGATGCCGCCTTCAGATGGAGCGCGCGGGCCTGGACTTCGACTTGCTCCCCACGTTCCCGACGCCGCAGGAGCAGCGAGTCCCCCCGACTCCTGTGAGCGCCGCGCCTGGCGGCGCGGCAGACGCCCCTGCCACCGCCGGTGGAGGCGAGCCCCCCGCAGCCGCCGCTGGCGGCGACCCGTGGCGGTCATACCTCGGCGGCGGCGGCACCCAGCTGTGCCCCGCGCGTGGGCGCCCGCGCGCGCATGCAGCCGCTGGCCACGATGCGCGCCGCGACGCGCCTGTCCCTGCCCCTGTGAAGCCACCAGCCGCCGCTGGCCTCGGCGGTAGGGGCGGGCCCGCAAACCGCCATGTTCCAGCAGGTGCAGGTCGCCATCACCACCGCCGTCACCAGTGCCGTGGTCTCCAGCGTGGACGCCACGCTCTCGTTGGGCCTCGCTCAGGTCCAGGGCATCAGGGAGGCCAGATTCGACGTCATCGATGTGCGAGTGCGAGGAGTCGAGCAACAGCAGCAACTGCTGGAGCACCAGCTGCGCGCCGACATCGCGCAGCTCCGCGAGGAGATAGGCATGTTGGTCAGGACGGGGCCGCTCCCCGAGCCTGCTGGGCCAGACTGGGACAGGCACCCCAGACCTGGCGGCGGTCGTCCTCCGCTGCAAGGATGAGCCCCCCCCCAGGCGGCCTTCGTGCAGTCCATCGCCTCCGTCCTCGCCGACGCAGGCTTGCAGGACGACGCCTGCGTGGTCGAGGCGGAGCCCCTCGGCAAGCGCTGCCGCTGCGTCCTCCGCTTCAGGGGCCCCCCTGAGCTGGGCGCCCGTCGTGCCGACAAGGTGCTGAGATGCATGCGCCTGGGCCGCGGGGGGTGGCGCAAGCCGAAGTTCACCGCCCCAGCAGGCCGTGCCGTCGAGCCATCTTCGTCGACGAGCAGAGCCACGCGCTCACGCCCTCGTGGAAGGCCTTCCTCCGCGTCGCCGTCGCCAGCCTTGCCGCCGCGCCGCAGGTCACATGGTCGCGTCGCGCTGCGTGCCATCGGCCTGCGACGGTAGGACCTCGAGTCGACGGTGGGGGTGGTGATGGCACCACAGCCTGGAACTTCGGCTTTTTAGCACCTTCGTGCAACTCTTCGCCGCCCCGTCGAGCATGGGGCATTACGTCATCGCCGGGGGACGTGGCGGCGCGCAAGAGCGACTGCCTCAAGTCTGCGCTCCGTGCTGGGGCTATCGTAGGCGCGCAAGAAATCTACGGGTCGGCCGCGCGCGTGCAGATGCTGATTGATCGTGCGGGGCTGGGAGACCAGATGTTCGCCAGCTTTGGCGGCGGCGTCAACGAGTCCCTCGGCGGCGTCGCCGCTATCTTCCCCTTCGCGGAGCGCGGCGGCCTCTCCTTCTCCCACTCTGTCTTCGCGCAGGCGAGGGCGCTCCGCGCCGCTGCCGCCGTCGCGTCGGGCGAACACGAGGGCTGCGCCATGAAGCACTGGAACATCTACGACCACGATCTCTCGCGCGAGCAGGTTTCGGCCGTGGCTGCAGCCTTCAAGCAGGACCTCCACGCCATGGTGATGGCGCCGCCGCGACACTTCGTCATTGTCTCGGGCGACTTCAGCTACGGCGAGAACGTGGAGGTGGATGGCCCTCTTGTCCCAGGGGGTGGCCCCAGGGCTGCCTTCCACCCTCTGGCCAGGGCTTGGAATCAGGCTCTTGCGGCCGCGACGGAGCCCGAACAAGCCCGCGCGCTGGCACCCTGGGCGTCGGGTAGCAACGTCGGTCGACAAGATGCGGATTGGGGCACCTCGCTGGCCGACCGCTCAGACGTGCCGACGTGGCCAAGTACGCGGATAACCGCGTGGGCCGCACCTCAGGACATCTCGGGCCACGCCTTGTTCTCGCTCTCCTGGGCTCCCAGGCCGCCCGAGCGGCGCCCCGACACTGGCGCGATCAACTCGATCCCCAGCTTCGTCGCCGACAACCCGAAGTTCGCCGAGATTGTCGTCGCGCACGGGGCCCAGATCCCCCTCCAGATGCTGCCCCCGCCCGGCCGCGCCCACTGCTGCGCGGAGCTCCTCCAGTCAGCTGCTGCCGTCGCCAGAGAGGCGCCCCTCAGGGGTGAACCTGGGCAGCTGGCGCCGACCGCTCTGATCCGGCGACAACTTGGACGAGCAAACTGGCGGCGAGACCTCGAGCTTGCCGAGGCCCTCCCCCGCTACTGCACGCGGGCGCGCCAGGTGATCGAGACCCGCCCCGCTCCTGGACCTGAAGGGCGGCCGGTGCATCTTCAACGGCCTGAAGAATCCTCGCGCCGCTGCCGCTTGGCGCTGCGCTGCGAGGCGCAGGCGCAGTTGCGACGGCGCCGGCAGGACATCGACGCCGAGCCGAGGGGGCGCACCACGGCAGCCCTCGCGCGGCAACAGGGGGCCCTCCGCCGTCGCGCGGCCCTCTGGGCGCCGTCCTCGGCGCGGCGCTGCCTGGGTGGCATCGAGCCCTCCGGCGGCTCCGTCGCCGGGGCGGGGGCGGGCGTCGAGCGGGCCCTGGCGGACTACTGGCGCGGCGTCTTCGGCGACGACGCGCGGTCGCGGCGGCGGGTCGCCGACGCTGGGCTCCGCGAGCAGTCCCAGGCGCCCGTGGCCTTCAGGGATGGGGTCCTCGCGCCACTCGACCGCGCGCCGCCGCGCCCTCTGGCGCGCGAGCGTAAGGTCCAGGCGGACTACCTGTAGCGCTACGGCATCCAGGGCGTGGGCTGGGCCTCCCTGCCGCCCCCGTCCGCGAGCGCCATGGGCCCCGCCCTCCGCGGGGCGCGCGCTGCGGCGCTTGGCCCAGACGGGTTTGGCCCCGAGGCCTGGCTCGCCGCGCCGAGCGGGGCGCGGGCCCTGGCGGCCGCGCTGGAGTGGCAGCTGGGTGGCCCCCCCAATGCGCCAGGACTGGAACTTCTCCGTGGGCGTCGTCCCTGCCGAGGGCACGCGCGTCGACGACCTGCAGGAGGTCCTCGGGCGTGCTGGAGAGACCAGGCCGCTGGCGCTGGATAGCTCCTCCAAGAAAGCGATCGCGCGGTCGCTCAGCGCGTGCATGAAGAGGGCGGCGGGGCTGTGCCGCGCCAGCACGCAGCGCGGCTCCCTCCGAGGCCGCAACTTCTGTAACGACATCGCGGAGCTCGATGCGCAGGCGCGTACCGCGTCCATGGTGGCGGCCGACGACGACTTCCCCTTCCTCTTCTCCTTCGACTGGGGCCAGGCCTTCCCGAGCGTCGAGCGCGGCTGGCTCTTCCCCGCGCTGCGCGCCATGGAGACGCTGTGCGGGCTCCAGGACGCGCTACTGGTCAACTCCGACGGCGTCGTGACCCTGGCCGCCTCGCGCTCGCGCGCGGTGCTCTACGCGGTGCGCTCGGGCACCCTCCAGGGCGACCTCGCCAGCGGCGCGATCTTCGTCGTCGAGGCCCACCCCTTCGGCAGGGGCCTGGAGGCCCACCTGGACCTGATGCGCCGAGGGTCTCGAGATGGTGCGCCGATGACCTCGGCGCCGCGGCGATGGCCAGCCGTGGTCTCGCGACCCTGACGCGCGCCTTCCGCGTGGCGAGGGCGCTGGCGGGCCTGCGCATCAAGCCTGCCAGGTGCTTCGCCATCCCGCTCGCCGCCCCCCTCTCGGACGCGCTCGCCCGACGTGCGCGTGGGCGCCTGGCGCCTGCCGACGCTGCCTGGGAGGCCTTCCCCATTGTCGGCGGCCTCGGGTACCTGGGCGTGCTGATGGGGCCTGGGGCGACGCCTGCTGCTCAATGGCGCTCGCCGTTCTCGAAGCGCGCCGACCGCGTCGGAGAGATCGCCAGGGACCACGCCGACGCCCACTCGGCCGTGTTCCTCTACCGCGAGCGCTGCCTTTCAGTGCTGGCGTACAAGGCGCAGCTCATCGAGGCGCCGCATGCCCTCAAGAAGCTGGAGCCCGGCCTGTTGGCAAGGCTGCTCCGTCTGCCTGGCAGCTGTTTGGGAGATGGGGAGTGTCGCGAGCTCCCGGCGATCGGCGGGCCGTCCATCCCGTCGGCCCCCCTGTGGTGCGCCGCCTCGCTGGTGCGCGCGGCCACGGTGACGCTGCCGGCCTGGCGCGAGGCGGCTGGCGTGGCCCCCTCCGACGTGCTGCCCGCTGGAGCCTCCCGATCGTCCGCGTGGGCGCCCGTGGCCGTCGTTGTGGCAGAGCGACGCCTTCGCCACGACCCTCGAGACGGCGGCGGGCCACTTCGGGGGCACGCCGCGCGCCGTCGCCGTCCGCGCCCTCCGCGTGGCCCTCGCCGCGCCAGCCCGCCGCGTGCTTCCTGGTCCTGCCGCAGAGTACGGCGGGGGAGAGGGCCAAGAGCTGGCGCCGCGCGTGCGCGCACAATGTCTCCTCTACTCCTCCCTCCTGCGATCGTCGTTCCGTGTCCCTCCTGCTCCTCCTCTCCTCCATCGGCGTCTGGGCGCCCGTCTTAGCCGCTGGTTCGGGGTCCCCCCCGTCGATGCTGCGTTGATCGACTGGTCGGCCGTCGTCTCGGCGATGCATCGTGTTCCCCCCTCCTGGAGAAGTGCCAGCATTGAGACGTGGGGAGGTGGGTGGATTGCGGAGTTTAGGATGCGTGGCCCTTATAGGGGCTGCGTCTGGGGATGTCCTGGGGCCCGCGACTTGCTCAAGCATTCTCATGCGGAGTGCTCGCCCATGTATACGCCCATCCGTAGGCAGCTTGGGTATGATTTTGCCGCTCCCCCATTTTTGGACCCCCTCCTGGCTCTCGGTCTTATCCACCCTAATCCCGATGCCCTTACACTGCTAATCAGGAGAGTGGGCGTTGCTTCCTCCCCTACAATGTGGCTGACGCCACCTCCCTCGCTCATGCGGCCCTGCAGGCTGTGGTGGTACTCGTCGCAGGCGGGCCAGGCGTAGGCGAGGCTAGGTTTTGGATGGCCCGCTCCCCCCCCAGATGCTCCATCCTCCTCCTCCTCCTCCTCCTCCTCCTCCTCCTCCTCCTCCTCCTCCCCCTCCTCCTCTTCCTCCTCCTCCTCCTCCTCCAGCGCCGATCCAAAACAATCCGCGTGGACTTGAACAAGTTTATGTTTATGCAGCTTTGTCTTTTTACCCGTCGCTGTCGTCGCCATCGCCGTCGTCGTGCTCGTCTACCTTCGTTCTGGTCGTGGTCATCGTGGTCGGCGTCATATCGTTTGTGCCGCTGCTGCGCAGCCCGGAGGAGACTCCAATCATAGGACGTCCCGGCCCCAGCTCGGCTCGGGCCTCAGGGCCTGAGCGAACGACAACGTGGCTCTGGCAAGGTTTCGGGTTGCCCCGCCGCCCCCCCGGGTTGGAGTGCTGAGACCGTCCAGGACTTCTCGTACTTCTCGGGGGGCCTGTTGAGGCCAGCCGGGGTTACCTGGTACGGTAGGTTTGAATCGTGTCGACCGGTGGCGACCCCGCCGCTGGCGTTCCACGTTGGACGCCACCGCCGACCCAGAATCGGTCGATTTAGAACGATCTGACGCTTCGCAAACGGCCGATGCTTCAAGGTTGCACGATCCCTGTGATCTCAAGAGCGAGCGCCAGGGTCGACACGGCACAAACCCGCCTCAGGACCCTGCCCCTGCGCAGCCCGAAGCTTTACCAGGTGAGCGACGCAACAAAAAAGCGGGGTCGTCTTCGCCGCCGACATTGGCGCGTAAGCTGCCCGCGTGAGGTCGCGCGTGAGATCCCTCGTCTCCAATGTGGCGTGCTGTGCTGGCGGCTCGCGTAAGCCCCGGCGTGATGTCGCTGTGCCATCTCGCGCAAGACCCGGCAGGAGGAGGAGGATGATGATGATGATGAGGAGGAGGAGGAGGAGGAGAAGGAGGAGGAGGAGGGAGGAGGAGGGGAGAGGAGGAGGAGGAGGAGGAGGAGGAGGGGGGGAGGAGGAGGGAGGGAGGGGGAGGAGGGGGGGAGGAGGAGGAGGAAGAGGAGGAGGAGGCGGTGGGAGGTGAGGAGGAGGAGGAGGAGGAGGAGGAGGAGGAGGAAGGAGGAGGGAGGCGGAGGAGGAGGAGGAGGAGGAGGAAGAGGAGGTGGAGGAGGAGAGGAGGAGGAGTAGGAGGAGGAGGAGGAGGGGAGGAGGCGGGAGGAGGAGGAGGAGGAGGAGGAGGAGAGGAGGAGGAGGGGGGAGAGGAGAGGGAGGAGGAGGAGGAGGAGGAGGAGGAGGAGAGGCAGGAGAGGGGAATGGTGGCATGCCCCCCGCCACCCAGCAGTCGCCCCCCCCCCCCGCCTGGCCGTGCGCCCGCTCGACGAGCGAGCCCTCGACCAGCTCGTGCTGGTGCTGTGTAAGCGCTCGCCCCCCCCCCAAGAAAAAAGAAACGGGCCGAGAGCGTCCAGAACCTCTGCCCTCGGGAGGCCCAACACGGGCCGAAAGCGTCCAGACCCGCGACCCTCGATCCTCGCCCCCCTCCGCCCCTGACCCTGGCAGTCTTGTGGGCGACCGCGGTGCGGAGCGGGCCTGCCCCCCCTCCCCCTTGAGCCCCTCCGGGACGCCCGCGCTGGGACTCCTCGGAGAGGCGTGCGCCCTCACTGCGCAGCCGCGGGCGGAGCGCTTCCCCGCGGGGCCTCGCCGTCGAGGCGCCGCAACAAAAAGTGCATCGACGCCTCTCGCCCTCCACCGGGGGCTGGCGGAGAGGGCCGGCGGGGGCACAACGGCGGCCCCGCGGTCGGAGGCAGTAGGAAGAAGGTTGCCCACCGCCACCGTGCCTGGCCAGGGCCATCCTGGGCGCCGGCATGGTGTATGTGCGCCCTCCCGTCCGAGGCCAGGTAAGGCCCATTTGCACCATCCTTGGGGGTCCCAGGAGGGCCCCTGGCCAGGCACGGCGGTGTCGTACGTCGCGACGGGGAGGGGGGGATCTCGCTGCTGTCGCGGGCAGGCGTGCCGGTTTCAGTCTCCATCGCGCTCCTGCCCGAGCCGCTGCACGCAAGAGTGGGCCTTCGCCGGGTTTGACCTTGGGTGCGCGGCGAGGAGGAGGGGGAGGGAGGGAGGGAGGGAGGGAGGGAGGAGGGGGGAGGGAGGGAGGGAGGGAGGGAGGGAGGGAGGGAGGGAGGGAGGGAGGGAGGAGGGAGGGAGGGAGGAGGAGGAGGAGGAGGAGGAGGAGGAGGAGGAGGAGGAGGAGGAGGAGGAGGAGGAGGAGGAGGAGGAGGAGCAGGCGGAGGGGCGTCAGAGGGGCAGACCCCAGCACGCGGGCCACCAGCATCGCAACGCACGGGGCCATCGGCAAGCCTTGCGCTCGAAGTGCGCCGCTCGTTCCTGGAGGCACTCTCTTGCGTGCAGCTGGCCCCAAAGGACATGCCTGAGGAGGAGGACAGCGATGACGACATGGTCCGGGTGAACCTCCACGCGCAGGACGAGCCGTCGGGGCCATCTGAAGCCGTTTCAGCGGCCCTGGACGCCCTGGTGGACGCCGCCGTGTGGTCAGAGCGGGGCAGGTGCAGCCGTTGTTCCCGACTTTGCACGCACCGTCCAGCACAGCTCTGTGAGCTCACGCGTCTCGCGCGAGGGCCACCATTTCTCACGAACTCTGAGCGGTGCTAGACCCTGGCCAAGAAGAATAGGCCTACCACTGGTCCCCATAGAGAAAGCCAGGTGTCCTACGTGTCGGACGTTCCCTCAACCCTGTGCTAGACTGTACTTGCAATGGCGTAGCCAGCCAGCCACCTACCCAGTCATTGCGCAACGAACGTCCGATCATCAGGATGCGGCTAACGGCCACCGCAGACATTGCGCCCCATATATTCTTTCTCCCTGACAGGATTTTGGACTCTATTCATGCCGAGACTGGACTTGCGGTTTTACCTTCGCGCACTTGTTTTCCATACTAGTCTGCACGAACGTTCATATCAAATAACAGATCGTGTTTTGGACGCCAGAGCCTTT
The DNA here is from genome assembly GCA_963575745.1 of Prorocentrum cordatum. Taxonomy (NCBI): domain Eukaryota; class Dinophyceae; order Prorocentrales; family Prorocentraceae; genus Prorocentrum; species Prorocentrum cordatum. The sequence continues at coordinate 57,684 of CAUYUJ010021363.1, forward strand.
GTTGATCCCGTCCCTATGAAATAATACAATACGGTGCATTCTTTTTGATCTCACAGGTGAGTATTCAATGAACACATGCCGAGAAAGACCATGCGGGGGCCACGCACGCGCCCCTGCACGTGTATGTCAAAATCAGGGCGAAACAAATTTTGGTTCAACCAATTCTGAGAGGGCTCTCATTAAACACATGCCATGAACCCAGCGCGATCCCAATTAGGGGAACGCTTGCAACAACGGTATTGCTTGCTGTTCGTTGGCATTGCTTGGCATTGCTTGGCAATGCTTTGCATTGCTTGGCAGTGCTTGGCACTTCTTGGCGTTGCCTAGTGTTTCTTCGCATGGTTTTGCATCGCTTTGCATTGCTTTGCTTAGCTTTGCGTTGCTTGGGACAGTATCGCTCTGCATAACTTGCTTTGCTTGGCATTGCTTGGTGCTGCTTGGCGTTTCTCGGCATGGATTGGCAATACTTGGCGTTGTTTGGCGTTGCTTTGCATTGCTTGACACTGTCTGCCATTGCCTGGCACTGCCTGACAAAAGAGCCAAAAGGGGACCAAGATCAAGGAACCCGAGGCCGGCAGGAAGCAAGCACGACCAGGCAACCCCAGGAAGGCAGGCAAGAAGCAAGACCAAGCAACCCGAGGAGGGCAGTCAAGAAATAAATGCAGGCAACCCGTGGAAGGCAGTCAACAACAGAACCAAGCAAGCCGAGGAAGGCCAGTCGGCCAAGGATTGGAACCCGTTTTTTTCGTGAATCAAGAAAGAACCCTTTATCAGCAAGCCTGACTCGGGAAAGTACGTCGAACCATAAGTCAAAACATTGAGAGTTTTTTCCCCACATGCTTACTGGGGTTCGTGTTTTCTTCCCACCCGCGTCGCACCCGCGTCTCACTCACCTCCCCTCCTCCTCCTTCCTCCCTCACCCACGCGCAACATATGCACGGCATGTACATGAGACACGCGTGTACATACAGCCCCTCGCATGCACACGCACTCGCATACACACACCATACAACGCCAGTGCACGCCTGGTGTGTTCACTGCATCATACACTCAAGACGTATGCACATCCAGGCTCGCAGGGCGTGGCAGGCGTTGCATTTCCTCGACGCCACAGGGGGTGCGCTGGGGGTGGTCTTCCTATCCGTTGCAGGCTCGCAGGGCGTGGCAGGCTTGGCACTTCCTCGACACCACAGGGGGTGCCCTGGGGGTGGTCTCCCTATCCGTTGCAGGCTCGCATGGCGTGGCAGGCGTTGCACTTCCTCGACACCACAGGGGGTGCCCTGGGGTTGGTCTCCCTATCCGTTGCAGGCTCGCAGGGCGTGGCAGGCTTGGCACTTCCTCGACACCACAGGGGGTGCGCTGGGGGTGGTCTCCCTATCCGTTGCAGGCTCGCAGGGCGTTGTAGGCTTGGCACTTCCTCGACACCACAGGGGGTGCCCTGGGGTTGGTCTCCCTATCCGTTGCAGGCTCGCAGAGCGTGGCAGGCGTTGTACTTCCTCGACGCCGCAGGGGGTGCGCTGGGGGTGGTCTTCCTATCCGTTGCAGGCTCGCAGGGCGTGGCAGGCTTGGCACTTCCTCGACACCACAGGGGGTGCCCGTGGCAGGGCTTGGCACTTCCTCGACACCACAGGGGGTGCCCTGGGGGTGGTCTCCCTATCCGTTGCAGGCTCGCAGGGCGTGGCAGGCGTGGCCATTTCCTCGACACCACAGGGGGTGCGCTGGGGGTGGTCTCCCTATCCGTTGCAGGCTCGCAGGGCGCGGTAGGCGTGGCATTGCGCATAGATGGTAATGATAAGCAAACGCATAAGATTTGAAATAAGTATGTGAGGTTCCTCAGTAGCGTAACTCTACGCTTTTGGCCATAAAGCGCGTTATGCCCCCACCCCCTCCCCCACCCATACCGTAACGTTCCCCCCCTGAGTGCGTGCACCGCGGGCGCTACGTTATGCCCCCTCCCGTCCCCCCCCCCATCTCCCCCCATAACGCCCGTCATGGCCGCGAATGAAACACTTGCGGAACTCATAGAAAGGGAAGCCACGCGGGCCACACGGGCGCACATGTTGGAATCATCTGGTGCTCATTGAGGACCCACCAACTCAGTCAAACGATGCCGTGCGAGCTACATGCCGCGGCGTCCCCTCGCGCGCCGCCCGCGCGAGAGATGAGCGAAAAGTCTTGGCATCGCTCGGACGTGCGTTTTGTTTTCGTTTTTTGTTTTTGTTTTTCTTTCTCGGCGAGGACCATCGAGGAGCGTCTTGGGTCATCATGCGGGAGAAATTCGAGCACAAAACCGAATAATGCGCGGGGAGTGGACGTCCGAGCGATGGCAGGAAGGTGGTTGCGCCCTCTCTTCTTCTTTCTCCGATGGGGTGAGGCAGCTGGCCCCCCCTCCCCGAGTGTGCACCGCCAGCGAGAAGTGGGGCCTTCCCGAGTCGAGCGTGGCCCGAGGACTGCGCGGGTCCCGAGAGTATACGCCACCACCACCTCGATTCCTCCTCCCTCCTCTGCCCCTCTGACTCTCCTCTTTCGTGGGAGAGGGAGGGGGCGAGGGAGGTGATGGTGGTGCATATGTTCTAGCCCCGTTGACTGACTGGTAGTGCGCGTGCCTGGCTCGTGGCTGGGAGCGGGACCCCAGACTTCGGCGCGGGTGCGGGTGCTGCCGTGCTTCGCCGGGGGCCCTTGGGGGCCTCGTGTCTGTTGCCTCGCGGTGCAGGGCCTGCTTGGGAGCGCGGGGCCGGACGAAGGAAGGGGTGTAAGCTCTCTCTCCTCACCATCATCATCAGCATCATCATCATCACCGTCATCTTTTTTGTTTGACGAACAAATGCCTCCTCGAAGCGTCTCGTGGCAGCGCGACGCAGCCCCCCTGTGTCAGCACCCGCGAGACGTGGCCCCAAGAGCGGGGACTAATGAGAGATTTGGCTTTCTGCGGCGGACTATATTTTTTCTTCAACGCTGTGCAGGCTCGTTTGGTCCTGATGCCGAGTAAAAGAAATCCTCGTGACGGGGACATCATCATCAAAACAATGCGAGACCAGATCTCCATCAAGGTATCCACCATGCACGCCGCGCTGAACCGCATCCAGACGTCTACTAGCTCGCCATCAACATTTTTTTTTTTTTTTTTTTGTTTCTCCGGTCGGGCGCTACGAAATATCATCAGCATTCTCGTCATCATCATGTCCATCATCATCTTCATCGTCATCGCCAGGCTTGGCACCGTCATGATCACCACCATCTTCATCGCCATCACCATGTATGTCGTCACCACCACTTCTGTGGTTATCATCATTGGCATTGTCATCGTTGTTGCCGTCGCTCTTGTAATCGGGTGCACCACCATCATAATCGTCATCCGTGTCATCATCGTTACCGTCGCCGTCGCTGCCGCTGATGTCGTCGCCACCCATCTTCACCTACCCGCCCGAGTCACCCATCTGCATGAGAAAGGGTCCTCGTGCCATTGCGCCAGATGAATTTTGCGAACATGTTGTGGATGGGCGAGGGCAGGTTTGCCCGAGCATTTGAGTTGACGATCTCATCAGGTCCAAGCGTGATGGCACCACCAGATTGCGCAACATATGTAGGACCACGTGGGTTGCAACGCATAGGTTGCAACACGCAGCTTGCACCATGCACAGGTTGCACCGCACATGTTGCTCATCGAAGATGCATACGCGTAAAGTGTCAGAGCAATGCCACGCTGGTCGGATGGAACACAATGAACAGGAGACGATGGGTGGGGCTCGTGGTTTGCTCCCGTATGCCTTTCGCTTCTGCGTCCAGGAACTCCTACGTGTGGGCGCGGTCTCCCAATGGCCGGGCCACGCCGACGCCCCGTTTGGATCTTCCCCGTGCCCCGTGTGGCCGATGCCCCGTGCGGCCGTGCTCGCGGCGGGGGAAGGGGAGGCGCGCCGTCTGCCAGAAGCTGGACATCGACGCCGGGGAGTGCAAGGAGGTCTACAGCAACATTCAGGAACCGGCGCCTTCTCCCCCGCCTTCCGGGAGGAGCCTCCGGCAGGGGCGCGGTGCCTTTTGGGCGGGGCCCTCCGTCGTCAGCAGCAGCCCTTTCTTGTCCTCGTGCGTCAGTTCGCACCCGTCTCGGCAAACGCCTGTGCGGTGGGTCTGTGTCTGGTCGACGTGGCGGCGACCCTGGCGCTGCAGGGGCGCATGGACACCGGAACGTCGTCGGGGGGGACGGGGGAGCATCATGTCTGGCAAGGTGGAGGGCTCGAGTCTGACAGGCGCTGAGGCGAGATAGTCCTTCGGAGCGACCGAAGGCGCTCCGAGTGAAAAACACAGGATAAACTGTGACTCGTTGAACTCCCGTTTGTGTGTGTGTATGTATGTGTGCGTTTGTTTGTGTGTGTGTGTGTATGTGCGTGTGTGTATGTGTGTGTATGTGTGTGCATGTTTGTTGTGTGTGTGTGTGTGTGTGTGTGTGTGAGTGTGCGTGTGCGTGTGCGTGCGTGCGTGCGTGCGTGCGTGCGTGCGTGCGTGCGTGCGTGTGTGTGTGTGTGTGTGTGTGTGCGTGTCTGTTTCTTTGTGTAGGTGTGTTTGCGTGAAAACAAATTACTGCGTCGAAGGCGCGCCTGACCAGTTGGACGCCGCTGGGGAAGAAGGGGTGCCGGTGCCCATGATGAGTCATCGTGGGGGGGGGAGGGGGGGGGTCAACAGAGGAGAGGGAGGAGGGAATGAGGGGAGGGCGGCGGGGGAGTAGAGGGGCGGATGGAAGTTACAGGGAAGATAGGAGAGAGGGCCGGGGGGGAGCAGAGAGAGGGAGGGGAGCGAAACGGGGAAGGACAAATTTCCCAACAGGAGCGACACAAGCTGTCTCGTTCGCGCAAGCCCTCCTTTCCACAGAGGTAGAGGCAGAGACTCAACACTGGCGGACAGGCAGCCACTGGGAGCCAATCCATACGCTAGGGGCGCCACGCTGCTCGCGGGATGTTGTAGGTGCGTCACGCGCACGCATGTGCGCTGGGTGCGCCCAGTTGCCACAACGTGCTTGGTGCCATAGACGCGCCACGTGCGCCACGTGCTCCAGCTGCGCCAGGGGCGCGACGCGCGCAGAGTGCGCCAGGCTTGCCCATGCACGCGACAGAGCACACCAGACAATGCGCCGACTTCCCGCGTGCCCCGTCTAGACCAGATGCGAAGTGGCGGCGGAGTGGTCAGCATGGTGTGTGGTGTGTGCACCCGCAGCTGATTTGCGTATGAGCCCCCCCCCTGCACTCCCCATCAATAGCCAATGGTTGCCCAAACTTGTCAAATAACTTCGCAATCTACACTTCCCAATGTTTTTGCCAGTGTTGGGGATCTGGGGGGACCGTGTGGTTTAGGGCTGTCGGCCAATGGAGCGGGGGAGTGGGGGTGCGTTTGATGATAAGGACCAGGGATGCAATTATGAGCGAGAGGCGGGAGGGGGCAATGCAGCCCAGGCGGGGGGGGGGGTGCGGGGATGAGGAGGGGGATGGGGAGGGAGAGGGATGCTGACGGAGGGAGGGGCAGAAGGGGGGTCGAGGGACTGTCGCAGTATGCCCCCGGTGCTGCGCCTCGACCCCATGCCCCCCCCTTCCTTCTTGCGGCCACCTGCTCCCAGGCATCGCATCGATCCAGAGGCTCCGGCGGGTTCCCGCTGAAGGACTTCCTGGAGGAGTTGAAGGTGGACATGCAGGACGCCGAGAGCATCAGCGCGGTCGTGAGGACCGGCCGTCTCGTGCTCGGCGTTCGCAAGCCCACGTCGCCTTTTGCCATCAATCGTCGTCGCCTCTGTCATTCGTTGTCGTTGTCACCTTGTTGCGCCGTGGTGCTGCTGTGGTGCTTCTTTGTGTCTGGGCTGTGCGCAGACCCCGCGGTGCGTGTCCAGCCAACCCCGAGATCCAGAAGTGCCCCCCTCCCGCCCTCCCGTCTCCGCCTTCCCCTGCCCTGGCATCCGACCCCTCTCGTCCCCTTCGCCCCCCCTCGTGTCCTCCCGCTCCCCGTGCCCTCCCCTGTGTGAGACCCTCACCGCGCCCTCCCCTGCCCGCTTCTCCCCCCGCGGCGGCGCAGGACGGTCGCCGAGGCGAGGGCCCAGCTGGCGAGCGGCGACAAGGGCGGGGCCGCACAGAATGCGGACAGGGCCGCCATGATGACCATGCTCCCGCGCCCTGGAAAGGGGGGAAGGGGGGCCGGTGGCGGGTGTTCTGCCTCTCTTCTCTGGAGAGAAGAGGGGATGGGGATGGGGATAGGGGTGGGGATGAGAAGAGTGATGATGAAGAAGATGATGATGATGATGATGATGATGATGATGGTGATGATGATGATGATGATGATGATGATGATGATGACGATGATGATGATGACGATGATGATGATGATGCTGATGATGATGATGATGCTGATGATGATAAGGATGATGATGATGCTGATCATGATGATGGTGGTGGTGATGGTGATGGCGATGACGTAATTGATGATGGTGGAGCGGATGAGGAGGACGCTGATGATGAGGATGGTCGCAATGACGCCGCCGCCGCTGGTGATGATTATGATGGTGCTGCTGCTGATGATGATGATGATGAGGACGCGGATGATGATGATGATGCTGATGATGGTGCCGACGATGATGATCATGATGATGACAATGATGATGCTGATGATGTTTATGCTCATGGCTATGAGGATGGTAACAATGATGATGCTGATGATGCCGATGCTGCTGCTGATAATGATGAAAATGGTAATGATGATGATGAAGATGATGATGCTGCTGCTGATGATGATGAGATGAAGCTGACGATTATGGTTGCATCTGCGACGAAAACGATGATGTTGATGATGATCCTGATCATGATGCTGATGCTGCTGCTGATGAAACTGGTGATGATGATTACCGATGCTGATGCTGATGATGCTGATGATGCTGATGACGATAATGATGCTGCTGATGAGGATGATACAGATGATGATACATATGATGATGTGGGTGTTGATGATTCTTTTTTATGCCTAATGTGATGATGATGGTGGTGAAGATGATGCTCTTGATGGGTGTGGCGATGATGAAGAGGTTGACGATTATGCTGATACTGACGACGGCGATGCTCATGATGACAATGACGATGACGACGATGCTGATGATGATGCTGATGGTGTCGATGACGATGACGACGATGATGATGATGATGATGAGGATGATGAGGATGATGATGTTGATGATGATGACGATGGTGATGATGATGCTGCTGCTGATGATGATGATGATGATGATGATTCTGATGGTGATGATAGTGATGTTGTTGATGGTGGTGCTGCTGATGATGATGCTGATGATCGTGATGCTGACGATGACGAACATGGTGATGTCGATGGTGGGTGGTGGTGGCCGTGATGATGTTGGTGATGCTCGTGATGGCGATGGTGTGGATGAGGATGACGATGGTGACTGTGATGATGGCGTCTGTGGTGGACCATGATTGGCATGCGTAGCTGTGTCGATTCTTATGGTCCACAATGCGTCGACTGTTCTGTGCGCTCACGGACGGAGTCGCTTTGTGGCCACAGGGTATAAAAAAAAAAACAACAGGGGTAGAAGCGTAGACACCAGACAGCGAGCTCGCGGACGCAGTCGGATGGAACGCGTTGCACACCTGCTCATCTTTCTGCTGCTGCTCTTCGTCCCTCCTTCATCTTCCATATCCCCTTCCTCCTTCCATATTTGCACCCCACCCCCCGAATGCGGTCTGCACATCAGCATTTAAACTTGCCGATCGAGTGGCGCATGGGCGGCGCAGCTACGAGCCCCAGAGCGAGCAATTCAGACCAAGGGAAGGAGAACGACGAGTGCAAGGAGCGAGTCGACCAGGGGAGGAGGCGGAGGAGGATGAGGAGGACGTTGAGGAGGAAACTGAAGATGATGATGATGATGATGATGATGATGCTGCCGATGAGGATACTGATGCTGCTGATGAGGATGGTAGAGATGATGGTACTGATGATGATGATGTTGTTGATGATGATGCGGATGATGGTGATGAGGCTGATGATGATACGGATGATGCTGATGATGCGGATGATAAGGATGATGATGATGACGATGCGTATGCTGCTGGTGCTGCTGATGATGATGCTGATGCTGATTATGAGGCTGTTGATGCTGACGATGATGCTGATCGCGATGAGACGTAGAATGAGGAGGAAGATGAGGTCATGCTGCTGATACTGATGATGACGATGATGCTGCTGATGATGATGATGACCTTAGATGATATTGATGATACTGATATTGATGCTGATGATGACGATGCTGACGCTGATGCTGATGTTGATGATGATGATGATGATGGTGATGCTGATGCTGATGCTGACGATGACAATGATGATGATGATGATGATGATGATGATGATGATGATGATGATGTTGATGATGATGATGATGGTGATGATGATGATGATGATGATGATGCTGATGCTGATGATGATGAGGCGGAGGAGGAGGAGGCGGAGGAGGAGGATGAGGAGGATATGCTGATGACGATGATGACGAGGAGGAGGATGAGGCGGAGGAGGAGGATGAGGAGGAGGAGGAGGGGGCGGAGGGGGAGGAGGTGGTGGAGCAGGAGGGGGAGGAGGAGGATGATGACGACGACGATGATGATGATGATGATGATGATGATGATGATGATGATGATGATGATGATGGTGATGATGATGATGGTGATGCTGATGACGATGATGATGCTGACGATGCTGCTGACGATGATGCTGATGCAGATGATGCATATGATGCATATGCTGTTATGATGATGCTGCTGCTGATGAAACTGGTGATGATGCTGATGACGCTGCTGTTGATGATGATGATGCTGATCATGCTGATGACGCTGATGCCGATGATGACGACGTCGATGACGATGACGATGCTGATGATGCTGATGATTACGACACTGATGCTGATGATGCTGATGGTGATTCTGATGCGAATGATGCGGATGATGCTGGTGGCGATGATGATTGTGATGGTGCTGGGATGCTGATGATGATGATCATGATGATGCTGATGACGCTGATGACGATAATGATCTTGTTGATACAGATGGCGATGATGCTGCTGATGATGACGATCATGCTGATGATGCTGTTACTGAAGACCATACTGATGTTACTGATGATCATGATGGCGATGCCGATTCTCACATTATGATTGTAAGGTCCATGATAATGCTGATACCGATGATGCTGCTGATGATGATTCTGCTGCTGATGATGCTGATGATGGAATTGATGATGCTGCTGATGATGGTGGTTATTATCACCATCATCATGATAATGACGATGCTGATGATGATGCTGATGATGACTCTGACGCTGATGATGATGATGCTGCTGATGCTGCAGATGCTGATTATGCTACTGATTATGATGCTGATGCTGATCATGATGCTGCTGATGCTGACGAGGATGCTGTAGATGACGATGATGATGATGATGATGATGATGATGATGATGATGATGATGATGATGATGATGATGATGATGATGATGATGTTGCTGTTGATGCTGATTTTGATGATGATGACGTTGATGCTGCTGATGATGACGATGATGATGTTGTTGTTGTTGTTGTTGCTGTTGTTGTTGTTGCTGTTGTTGGTGCTGATGTTTTCGTTGTTGTTGTTGCTGTTGTTACTGTGGTTGTTGATGTTGGCGATGATGGTGCTGGTGGTGTTGTGATGGTGATGATGATGCTGATGATGATGTTGAGGACGAGGAGGAGGAGGAGGGTGAGGAGGAGGAGGAGCAGGAGGAGTGTGAGGAGGAGGAGGAGGAGGAGGAGGAGGAGGAGAAGGAGTCGGGCGGAAGGAAGGGATGGGGAGAGGGGGGGATCAGGAAGGGGGGGATTAGTGGGGGAAGAGAGGAGGGGGAGGAGGACGTGTCGGATGAGGAGAAGCAAACACTTACAAGTTTGGAGAGCCTTTTGGAGGAGGAATAAAAAGGATAAGCTAGGGGACGAGGAGGATGGAGGAGCACCAGGGAGCAGGTGTCCAGGCAGGAGGGGGGGGGAACAAAGGGGAGAACGAGAACGAGTAGGAGTATGAGCAGGAGTCGTCGGATGGATTAAGCTAGCCAGCTCTCAAGAGCCAACAAGCCCCCCCCCCCACCCCCACCCTCTCTCCCATCAAGCAGTGATACATGCTGACGCGATGGGGCGCCGGGACCCGCTCGCGCGCCCCCCCTCAGCGGACGCGGAAGGCGCTCGCGTGCGCGCTCCTGCCTCCAACCACTGGGCGACCGAAGCATGTGAGCCGCGCCCAAGCGAGAAGGACACCTTCAGAGGTCATCTGGGGCCTGAGACGAAGGAAGCATTCCGCCCGTCGGCGTGCGGCCCAGTTTCCCACAAGCTTGGCGATCGAAAGCAGGCGCCTGGGGCGACATGCGCTGCGCTTGCTTGAGAACGACGCCTTGCTCCTTCGCGCGCGGACCTGAGTCGGACCATTTGGCGAACAAGCGGGAGCTCAGTTCACGGGGCAATTCAGCGCAGCTCTGCGACGGGAGCAACTTTTTGTTTTTTCGCGCACTAAGCGCGCCATGTCCGACTCCTGCCACGCATTTTGTAACGTGGACGCCAACAGAAGGTACACGTGTTGACTTTGTCTTGTTCTGGATGGGTAGGATGGCCCCCCTCGACAGTGCCACCATCGGCCTGCTAGGTGGCGGAGTGAAAATGTGTACCGCTACAAACAAGGGTCTGCATATGGGTCGCAATGGCAATACAACGTGGAACAGGAGGACGAGGATAGCAGTTGCGAGGAAGAGGAGGGGCATCGATCAGAAGATGGTGCCAGCGGTTACGTACTGAAAATACGATGCCGAAGGGACGACGCAAAGGGTTGGAGCATGTGGGTCGGGCCCGGCCAGGTTCAACAAGGTGGTCAAGGCCCTCGACCGGCTCGAGCGGCCCGTCGAGGAGGCTTGGAAGCTCGTGCAGGAGCGTTCGGTCCTCCTCCTCCTCCTCCTACTCCTTCTCCTCCCCCCTCTCCTCCTCCTCCTCCTCCTCCTCCTCCTCCTCCTCCTCCTCCTCCTCCTCCTCCTCCTCCTCCTCCTCCTCCTCCTCTTCGTCCTCCTCCTCCCCCTCCTCCTCCTCCTCCTCCTCCTCCTCCTTCCTCCTCCTCTACAATTACACAATATGAAAATACTCTCCCACTTCCCCTGATGGCGTCCCGAAGATATCCGACACCCCCCCGCGTATTGTTTTTTTGCACACAGGATTCCCGGGAAACGGGTTTTCGCCTGCGTTTTTTTTCAAAATGCTGCTCTCGCTGAGGCGCCGGCCTCACTTCTGCTCCCGAATCGTTCCGAATCGTGCTCCCGCTGCAGCGTGGGCCTCATTTTCGGATCGGTGTTTGGCCTCCGTCGTTCAGGATGGCGTTCTCGCCCCAGCGCGGGCCTCTTTTCTCGCGCGCCCATCCGCCCGCCACCACCGCGCCGCACCCCCACACCACCACCACCACCACCACCACCACCACCAGCACCAGCACCAGCACCAGCACCAGCACCAGCACCAGCACCAGCACCAGCACCAGCACCAGCACCAGCACCAGCACCAGCACCAGCACCAGCACCAGCACCAGCACCAGCACAACCACGCACACACGCACGCACGCACGCACGCACGCACGCACGCACGCGTACCACCACCCACTACGCACGCGCGCGCGCGGAGCCACAGGTCCGCTACGACACGCGTCCGCGGATAGAGAAAATCAGCGCCATGGTAAGGGATGGGAGGGAGGGGTAGGACGTCAGATATGACGCGAGCGCACCTAGCTTGTCCTCCTCCCCCTCCCCCTCCCCCTCCCTGCCTGCTGCTCCCCCGCGCTGCTCTCGCCCTCCTCCTCCCCCCCCCCCGGCACGCGCCACGCCAGCCTTCGCCCCACCTTCCCCCCTCCCCCCACGCCTCCTCGTGGCCGCTGCTGGACGCGGCAGCTGGGCGAGGGCTACGAAAACCATGACTGCTACAACTCAGGAGGAGAAGAAACACACAGGCACAATTAGTGCTCGATTCCCCAGGAAAGCCTCGTGGGGAGATAGGGGGCTGCGCGCCCACGCTGGCCTTCTGTGGCCGCCCGTGGGCCGGTGGAGAAATTCGGGAGAAGGCCCCCTGAGCCAGAACGGCCACGGCTCTCTCTCTCTCTGTCTCTTGCTCCGTCTCTCTTTCTCTCCTTCTCTCTGCCAGTCTTCCTGTCTCGCTCGCTTGCTCTTGTCCTCTTCCACTTCCTCTTCCTATCCCTCTCCCTCTCCTATCCCGTCATCTCCCTCTCTTCCCCTCCTTTGCCTTCTCCGTTTCTTCGCGTTCTCCCCCTCAACACTGTAGACCAGCATTGCAACGCAAAGCAACGCATGCCACATTCATGCAAGGCAAGGGAATCCAAACAAGCGAGGGATGCAATGCATCTCTTTGCTGTTCAGAGCAGTGCAGCGCAGTGGAAAGCACCTCGATGCAGCGTGATGTGAAGCATCCAGCGAAGAAGCCGGGTCATGGCACAACCCGTGGCGAATCCCAGGACTCAAGACCTCTTCTCCCCCTTCCCCCTCCCACTCCCCTCCTCGTCAGCCCACTGGGGCGTGCGTGCTTTCTAAGAAGGGCCATGGGATCTTGGGCCGAACTCGCCATGGCAAGGAGCCCAGTTCTCGAAGGGACTCCAGCGACTGTCCTCGAGCCTGCTCTCCTCATGGTGCGACGGCTCGGGGCCCCGCCGGGGTGTCCACCCCGTGGCGTGCCGTGGTGTCTGGCTCCGCTGCGCACCTGCCAGCGCCGATGGAATCCCACGGAATCTTTCTCGCTCCCGAGGAGGAGGAGGAGGAGGAGGAGGAGGAGGAGGAGGAGGAGGAGGAGGAGGAGGAGGAGGAGGCGCTCCCCTCCCCTGCCCCCGTTTTTTTTTTTGTCCCCTCCCCCCTCCCATTCTTGCCCTCCCTCCCCCCCCTGCCTCCCGGTCCCTCCCCCCTCCCCGCCCCCCCTCCCCCTTCCTCTCCCCCTTCCCCGCTCTCTTCCCCTTCCCTTGCTCCCCCCTCCCCCCTCCACACTTACACCATCTGAATACTGTTCTCCTCTCTCCCCTGATGACGTCCGAAAATATCTGGACCCCCTCCGAGTACAGTTTTTTTAGACAGGATTTCCGGGATTTTGGTTTTCGCATTGTTTTTTTTCAGCGTGTCGCTCCCGCTGAAGCGGTGGCCTCATTTTCGGGCTTCCGCTTGTTCCGACTCGTGCTCCCGCTGCAGCGCTGGCATCATTTCCGCGCTTCCGATCGTTCCGAATCGTGCTCCCGCTGCAGCGCTGGCCTTCTCTAAATAGGCGCCAAAATCTAGAAAATGCCTCCCCCCCGAAAAACACACTGGACGTGACTACACATCCGGTGCCGATTCGTTGATTTTTTGGTCCGCGGAAGCCCCGCCCCCCCCCTTGGGGCGTGGCCGTTTTCAGGAAGTATCAAGCGGGAGCCCCGTTTCTGCTTTGTGAAGGCGATGTTGAAAGCAGAGCCGGCGGATGCTCTCCATCAGCCCAGCCTTGTGTGGAGCTTTTCGGGGAGCCCGAGGAGCTAGACATGGAGCCACGACTCCAGACCGGCCCAGACCCCTCGAAGACGATCCACTTACCCTCCAAGGAACCTGGCGCCATGCCATGACATGCTGTGCGGTGTTGTGTTCTGCGCCGCTGTGCGATGCCATACTTTGCGTTGCAGTGCTTTGTGATGCAATGCATCGCTGCGCAATGCCACGCCATGTTATGGCATGCTACGCTCTGCCGTGTTCTACGCCATGCCATGCCGTGCTCTACCATGCATGGCGTACCCTCTCGCGATCATTGTCCTGCTCGACATCTTACTGTGCGAATGGAGAGGATGTCTACGCTACGGTAAGGGATGGGAGGGAGGGGTAGGACGTTAGATATGACGCGAACGTACCTGGCTTGCCTCCTCCCCTCCCCTGCCCCCCTCCTCTGCAGGAGGGCGCCGTGCCGATGTCCGCCGCCGAGGAGGCGGGGCGGTGCTTCTGCGGCCGCCGCCAGGAGGGAGGAGGAGGAGGAGGAGGAGGAGGAGGAGGAGGAGGAGGAGGAGGAGGAGGAGGAGGAGGAGGAGGAGGAGGAGGAGGAGGAGGAGGAGGAGGAGGAGGAGTAGGGAGGTAGGAGGAGGAGGAGGAGGAGGAGGAGGGGGAGGAGGAGGAGGAGGAGGAGGGAGGAGGAGGAGGAGGAGAAGGGGATACATGAGAAGAAGGGGGAGGAGGAGAAGGTGTAAGAGGAGGAGGAGGAGGAGGAGGGGAGGAGGAGGAGGAGGAGGGGGGTGGGGGGAAGGAGGAGGAGGAGGAGGAGGGGGAGGAGTATGATAATGATGAGGAGGAGGCGGAGGCGGAGGCGGAGGAGGAGGAGGAGGAGGAGGAGGAGGATGAGGATGAGGAGGAGGAGGAGGAGGAGAGGGAGCAGGAGGAGGAGGAGGATAATGATGCTGCTGCTGCTGATACTGATGATGATGATGATGATGATGATGATGATGATGATGATGATGATGATGATGATGATGACAAGTATGCTGATCATATTGATGATGCTGATGATGCTGATGATGGTGATGGTGATGCTGATGATGATGCTGATGCTGGTGGTGGCTGTGATGATGCTGCGGGTGACGATGATGA
>CAUYUJ010021363.1:77356-82356 GCA_963575745.1 Prorocentrum cordatum
CTCATGCACACGCACCCCGCCACACGCACACGCACACGCCACGCACACGCACATCACACGCACACGCCCACGCACACGCCGCGCCACCGCACACGCACACGACACGTCACGCATCACGCACACGCGCTCGCGCACGCGCACTAGCACGCGACACGCGCACGCGACGCGCACGCCACACGCACCCGCACACGCACCGCACACGCACACGCACACAGCACACGCACACGCACACGCAACCGCACACACACACACACAACAACGCACCCGCACACGCACAAGCACAAGCACACGCACACACACACGCGCACACACACACACACACACGCTCACACACACTTACATACAAGCACACGCACACACACACACACACACGCACACGCATACGCACACGCACACGCACACACGCGCACACACACACGCTCACACACACACACTTACATACAAGCTCACGCACAGGAACACAAACACACACACAAACACACACCCACACACATACGCACACGCACAAACACACTAACGGCCACTCGGCACCAACCCACACACACACGCAAACACGCACACACACACACACTTTCTCCATTGCCTGTGTTGGTCCGAGCTCGATCCGTCGAGAACTGACCCAATGTCCCTCCCTAATGGCGCCCCTACGTTGGTCCAACTGCGCATGGCTTCCTCTGCTATCCGCATGGTTTCGTCTGTTAGGGTAGAGTACAGTCGGGTAGAGATGAGTATATTAGAGCAGCGTCGTGCAGGAGTTGAGTAGAACATATTCGGAGTAGAGTGATAATACTATTAGAGTAGAGCCGAGTCGAGTCGAGTCGGAATAGAGTAGGGTAGGGTAGAAAAAATAGAGTAGAGCCGGCTCAGAGTAGAGTAGAGTCGGCGCCCACGCTATCCGCATGTGTGAAAGAGCGTGTTCTACCGCTGCTGGCGGAAAACTATACCCCCCCCCTCTGGAAAACCGGGGGGGGTCACTACCGGTTCGAACCCCTCCCCCGCCCCCCCATTCCATCATGAAAAGGGGGGGGGGGGTCACTACTGGTTTGAACCCCCCCCCCTCGAAATCCGAGGGGAGTCACTACCGGTTCGAACCCCCCCCCCCCTCCCCTCGAAAACCGGGGGGGGTCACTACCAGTTCGAACCCCCCCCCCTTCGCCGCCGGGCTGGGGAGAGTGGCGACATTGACACACTGGTGGGGGCACTGGTGGGGACAGCGGGGACAATGGTGGGAACAGTACTTGGAAACAGGACAGTGGGACAGTGGGACAGTGGGACAGTGGTGGGGACGGTGGGACAGCAGTGGGGGATGTGGTGCGGACGTTGGTAGGGACCGGGAGTTGGGAAAGTGGGACAGTGGGACAGTGGTGGGGACAGTGGGACAGCAGTGGGGTGTGTGGTACGGACGGTGGTAGGGACCAGGAGACGTTTGCTGGCTGTGAGCGTGGGGGGGAGGGAGGGGTTCGAACCAGTACAGTAGTGACCCCCCCCGGTTTTCGAGGGGGGGGGGGTCGAACCAGTAGTGACCCCCCCCGGTTCCCGTTTTCGAGGGGGGGGTGGGAGGGATTCGAACCGGTATATAGTGACCCCCCCCCAGGTTTTCTGGAGGGGGGGGGGGTTCGAACATAGTGACCCCCACCGGTTTTCCGGAAGGGGGGGGGGAGGGGATTCGAACCGGTAAGTGACCCCCCCCGGTTTTTCTAGGTTTCGAGGGGGGGGGGGTTGAAAACAGTAGTGACCCCCCGGTTTCCGTTTTCGAGGGGGGGTGGGGAGGGATTCGAACCGGTATATAGTGACCCCCCCCCAGGTTTTCTGGTGGGGGGGGGGGGGTTCGAACCAGTAGTGACCCCCACCCGGTTTTCCGGAGGGGGGGGGAGGGGTTCGAACCGGTAGTGACCCCCTCCGGTTTTCCCCCTCCGGTTTTCTAGGTTTCCGAGGGGGGGGGGGGTTCGAACGGTATTAGTGACCCCCGGTTTTCGAGGGGGGGGGTTCGAACCGGTAGTGACCCCCCGGTTTTTTTTTTTTTTTTTTTTTTTTTTTTTTTTCCGAAGAGGAAAACGGTGGGGGGATTCGAACCTTGGTAGTAATCCTCCCCGGGTTTCCGGAGGGGAGGGGGGAGGGGGGGTGGGGGGGTTCGCACAGGTGGTGAACCCCGCGCGAGTTCTTACGGAGAGGAGGGGGGTTGGGGGGTCGAGCCTGTAGTGACCCCTCCCGGTTTTCCGGAGGGGGTGGGGGGTTATAGGGAAGGGGGGGGTTTTGCCGGGGGGAAGGCGGGGGGGGGGTCCAGCAGGGGGGCGAGATTTTCGGAGGGGGGGGGGGACCCCAGGTTCCGGAGGAAGAGGGGGGGAATTTTCCACAGTAAAGCGGCGGTGGATCACGCTCTCTCGCATGTATTCGTCAGCTAGAGTCGAGTAGAGAGGGAGGAGGGTATATTAGAGTAGAGTAGGCGTCGGGCAGAGTAGTGAAGGGGTAGTTTAGAGCCAGGTTCTCCATGGCGAGCGAGTCAGGGGGCCTCGCCTATCACCACCCTCCCTCCCGCAGCGTAATAACCAATTGTGGCACATATTGATATTGGGATTGGAACGCGCTCCCACCTCGCAAACGGAAAGCGCTCTCGCGCGGTCCCGCTTCCGACGGCTCGGCGAAGGGAAAAGTATGCGGGCCTCACAGGGGTGGGAGGGGCAAACCTTCCGATGGGCGCGGTGAAGCCGAAGCATGAGCCGCGATGACACATCACTGCCACTTTCACTCACAAGCTGCGCGACGCTTGGGCGAGGTCAGCATTTCGCCCAGTCTCGCGCGGCTGCGCTGCCGCTGTCGCTTTCATGTGGGTCGACGACCGAGCCGTGCGCCGCGCCCACACGGGAACGCCACTTCCGAGCGGAGTGCGAACGGTGCTTGGGCGAAGGCACCCAGCTTGGGCGAGAGCGACAAGGCGCGGGCCCCCCCAAAATTGGCGAATGAAGAATAGGCGCTGCGTCGAAACGAGAGCGACAGTTTCGTCCAATCGTACGTCGACGAAGTTGCACGCGAAAAATCTGCGACGCGTCCAAGCGGGAACTCAGTTCTCGAGGGAAATGAGCGCGGCAGAGCGGAATCAAATAGGGTAGAGTACAGTGGGTCGGGGTTCGTCAAACTATCCGCGTGGGTTGCTTTGCTATCCGAATGGCTACTATCCGCATGGCTTTTTCTGCTGTCGGGAACTCTTCGTCTGCTTGTTGAACAGACTAGGGTAGAGTCGAGGACTGCGTTTTAGAGTGGCATAACGTAGCAGTAGAAGTTCAGAGGAGTAGTAATAATAGAACTTGAATACGATATAGCGTAGGGGTCGAGTTAAGTCAGAGTAGCCAAGACGGGCGAGTCAGAGGGCCCCGCCTACTCCCCCCTTCCCCCACAACATCATTACACATTGGCGCGTGTGCGTGTTGGCAGTGGAGCGCGCTCTCACCTCGCAAATGGAAGGCGCTCGCGCGCGGTCCCGCTTCCGACGACTTGGCGGATATAGAGAACTACGCGGGCCGCGCCGGGGCGGGAGCGGCGAACCTTCCGATGGGCGCGGCGAAGACGGAACATGCGCCGCGGTGACGCAGCATTGCCTCTTTCACTCGCAAGCTGCGCGGCGCTTGAGCGAGGTTGGCGCCTCGCCCCTTCTCGTGCGGCTCCATTGCCGCTGCCGCTTCCATGTGTTTCGGCGGACGAACCATGCGCCGCGCCCGCGCGGGAACGCCACTTCCGAACGAAATGCGCACGGAACTTGGGCGAGGCCAACCAGTCGCCCAATCGTTCGGACCCCCCCAAATTTAGCGAGTGACGAAGTAGGCGCCGCGTCCAGGCAGGAACGTCTTTTTCAGGCGAAGGCTTCGTGGCGCCGAGGCAACACCCATTTTTTCGCCCGCTTGCGCGTCGAGGAAAATGCGTGCGAAAAGCGTGCGCGGTGCCCGAGCGGGATCTCAATTCTCTGGAATAGTGAGCGTGGCGCCAGGGCGAAAACGACATTTCGCCCTCTCGCGCGGCATGTGCGCCCAGCCCCATTCCCGCCGCGCATTTCTCAACATGGACGGCGTAATGTTCATGTTGAGGCTTGATGATGTAATTTAATCGCTTCGCTCATTCCGCTGGCCCATACTGCGCGCCACCATCCTGGTCGTGGACAGGACGCTTGCTTGGGAGGCTTCTTTGGGTCTCTTGGGCGGCTCCTCGGGGGACTCTTGGCGGTATCTTTGGGACCTCCAGGGTCCGCTTGGGCCGCTTGGGGGCCTCTTGGGGGCCTCTTGGGGCATCTTGCCAGCCTCTTGGTGGCTTTGGGGGGCCTTCTGTGGGCTTCTTGGGGCCGAGAGTTGAAATGTCCTTTCGGGTGCCTTGTCAAGCCCGCTCTTGGAGCTCTCTTCGAGGCCTCTTGGGTCGTCTTGGACGGCTCTTGGGCACTCGTCGGGCTTTGGGGCCGTTTTGGGGCCCTCTTGGAGGCGTCTTGGGCCGTAGAAGGGCGATCTTTGGGGGGGGCCTCTTGAACCGTCTTGGAGCGCGGGTAAGACAAAAAGGCGAGAACGCCTAAATCTTTGAAGCACTTGAGGAAATCAATTACTTTTTGCCTCTGGGGGCCCTCTGGGAAGGGCTCTTGGTGGCCTCTTGGGGTGTTTGAAAGGCGTCCTGGCCATCTGAAGGCCGCACTTGGCGTCTTGGACCGATCGTTCGAGGACTCGCAGCCCTCTTGGACCGTCTTGGGGGCCTTTTTGGGCCCTCGTGGAGCGCTCTGGAGGGCCTGAAGGGCGGCGCCCAGATGGAAAACCATCTCTGACCCGACCCGGCCGGGGTACTTTTCGCCCAGGGACCCCCGGGGGCCGCTCCGCCGTCCGGAGACCTCAGCACGCCTCTGGCCCGTGGGGCCGGCGATTTTTTAACAGGTAGGATGGTACCACCCGGATTTTGTCGCTATCGGCTGGCTAGGTGGCAGGGCGGGACTAAATACCAAGGAGGAGTAGGGATGGAGGTGGCGTAGAGATGAG
>CAUYUJ010021363.1:87356-91719 GCA_963575745.1 Prorocentrum cordatum
CAATCTGGAAAATTGCCACCCGAAAAAACCATTGGAAGTGATTACACATTCGGTGTCGATTCGTTTTTTTTTTGGGGGGGGGGGGGGGCTCAGAAGGCGCCGATCCGACTTGACCCCGTGAGGGGTCCAGGGGCCCAAGGTGAGCCGATTGTTCAAGGAAGCCAGACCATCGAGCCTGGCAGCCCGCCGTACTATTCCATGACATCCGTCGTCGCCCGCCGAAGCTTCCCCCGCCGTCGCCGTCGTCGTCTGCGTCGTTGTCGCTGTCGGCAATTTTTGTATGTTCCCTGGAGCTTCAGGAAGTCCTCGTGCCATCCGCTACGCCTCGTGCAGAGCTGTCCGGGCAACCCAGGGAAACTTGGAAGGGGGCTCGGGGAACGCAAGGCAGCGTGTCGAAAGGAATGGGGGGGGCCTTACGCTATCACAGCACTCCTACCAGACGGCACTTGGCATGCGAAAGTGCCCACATCGGGCAGGCACGATTGCGCAGGACATGGAGCCAGAACTCCGGACAGGCTTCTCCTTTCGTACACGGGCCATTTACCTTCTAAGGCGTCCGGTGCCATGCCATGGCATGCAATGCGATGTTGCGCTGTGCTCCGCTGTGCGATGCCATGCTCTGCGATGTTACGTTTCGTGATGCAACGCTACACTACGCGATGCTGAGCCATGCTGTGACCAGCTCGGCTCTGCCGCGCCCTCCTACACCGTGCTGTACCGTGCCTTGCCATGCACCGCAAGCCCTCTCGGGATCATTTCCTTGCTCGACACCAGCCTGTGCGCATAAAGAGGAGATCTGCACCATAGTAAGGTTTGGGAGGGAAGGGTAGGACGGCAGAGCAGATATGATCCAGGGTCGAGGGCCCACGGGCCCCCCCCCCCCAGATGGTATGGTCCCAGGATTCCTCGGGCCCCCCCCCCTCCCCCCAGATGGTATGGTCCCAGAGACGACGACGACGGCGACGACGGCGACGCCGGCGACGACTACGACGACGGCGACGACGACGACGACGACCACGACGACGACAACGACGGCTGCGGCGACGACGCCGGCGGCGGCGGCGGCGACGACGACGATGACGACGATGACGACGGCGACGACGACGATGGCGACGACGACGACGACGATGACGACGACGACGACGACGACGACGACGAGGACGACGAGGACGGCGAGGACGACGACGACGACAACGACGACGACGACGACCTCTGAACCACCACAGCACCACACCACATCCACAGGGGGGGGGGAGGGGGGCACCGCAGCGCAGCACCACGCCACGCCCACCTCTGAACCACCACAGCACCACACCACATCCACAGGGGGGGGTGGAACCGCAGCGCAGCACCACGCCACGCCCACAGGGGGGGGCGGGGGGGACCATCGCGCGGGGGGGGGGCCCAATGGCATCAGCATTGGGGGGGGGGGCAAGCCCTGGACCCAGATATGACGCGAGCGCACCTAGGTTGCCTGCCCCCCCGCTCCTTCCTCTCTCCCGAGCCCTCTCCCCAGCTCCCCCCAGCCACCCTCTCCCTCCACAGCTTCGCGTTGTGAGTGCTATTCTCCATTCTCCCCCACTACGCCCTGAAATTACCCCGCTCTCTCCGTGTACAGGTTTATTTCGCTGGATTCCAACACCTGTTTTATTCAACGGGGCGCGCGCGGGCGTTTCGAGCGCCGATTTCGGAATGGCCTCGAGCTCAACGGCCACCATGAAGAATCGCCGCGCTCAATATCATCAGCTACAACGCTTAGATCAAGCGCGGGCGAGGCCGCCAGGAAGAGTCCGCTTCCCCGTCTCTTCCTCGCTCTCTACAAGACCCCAATATGAATACTAACTACTCTCTTCTCTCCCCTGGTGACGTCCGGGAAATGTCGGGCCCCGCGCGCTCGAAACCCGCTTGGCGTTGTTCGTTTCAATCGGATCTCTTGCTCGTTTCAGCGTGTTCCCGCTGCAGGGTTGGCCTCAGATTTTAGGGTCGACGCTCTGCTCCCGTCGTTCGGAACAGCGCTCTCGCCCCTAGCGCGGGCCACTCTTCTGGAGGCGCGCCCTTCCTCATCGTTGTCGACCCGCTCCTTCTCTCTTCCCCCGCCTTCCCCTGGCCATCCTGATCCTCCCGCTCCTCCCGCTCTTGCTCCTGACGCTGCTGTTCCTCCTCGTCTTCCGCTTTTCATCCTTCTCCTCTTCCTCCTCCTCGTCTTCCTGAGGCGATGCTCGCTCCTTCTCTTCCTCCTGCTCATCCTCCTGCTCATCCGCGTCGTCGTCGTCGTCATTCCCTCCTCCGAGATGTGGAGCCCCTCTTGTGGGTGGTCCAGGTCCGCCATGATTCCCGCCCGTGGATCGAGAAACATCAGGGGAATGGGAAGGGATGGGTGGGACAGGGTCAGAGGCCAGATGTGGCGCGAGCGCCCCTGGCTCGCTCCCCCCCCCCCCCTCCGCTGCTTCCTCCCTCCTCTCTTTAAGTCGGGCCTGTCCCTCTACAGGGGGGATGTTCAAACATAGTCCAAAAATAGTATGGGGACTATTTTTGGAGTATTTTTTTTGACCATTTTGGTGTATTTTTTGGTCTGTCTTTATTTTTCGTCGACGATCCTCCTGTAGGGGGACACGCCCGACTTAATCCTCTCTCCCTCCTCCCCCTCCTGTCCGCCCTCCTCCCCGTCCCCGTCGGCAGGACTGACTGCGAGCGCGCAGCCAGGTCGATGCCTCTCCCGTGCCCCAGCAGAAGCTTCAGACCCCTCGCGGCTCGAGGCCCCGAGGGAGGCCCCGAGGGAGGCCTCTTCTTATTTCAATACGTTCCTTGGCCCCCCCTGGGCCGCGCACATGCCGCCAGCCATGATTTGCACCCTCCCTCTCAGACACCCCCCTCTTGGCCGCCCCCGACCCGCAGACCACGTGGGGCGCGTGGATGCTGCAGGGTCAGCCCCCGGCCCCTTTGTGGACGCTCCCCCCCTCCGCCTCAGGGCCCATTTCGATCCCTCCGATTCGATTCGATTCGATCTCGATGGATTCCGATTCCGGTTCGATTCGGCTTCGGGCTCGGATCTGGGGATCCGAATTCTCAGTGGAGGCCTGCTGGCTTGCGGATGTCTGCCGATCCGACTTCTCCCGGCTCGGCTGCCGATTTCCGCCGATCCGATTCGTGTCTGCCTCCGATCCGACTTGTCGATCCGGTTCTGGGCCCTCCTGCCGCCTCGTGAGAAAGCGGCCCTCTCTGGCCCCGGCGCCCCTCGTGCTCGCCGCCCAGGGGGGCAGCGCCGCTGCTCCCGGGGGAGGAGCGGGCTGGTGCTGGCGACGTGCCGTGCGGGCGCGCTGGGTAGGTGCGCACTTCGTCGCAGATGCGGGCGTCGCCAGCGTCCTCACCCTTGTGACGGCCCAGAGCTCCCGTCGAAGTCGAGGGAGGGGGAGAATGCCGGACGGACGGGGAAGGACGGCGGGAGGGAGGGTGCAGGAGCCAAAGGGGAGAGACTGCTGGGTCTGCCGGGTGTGTCGCAGCAGAGGTTCTAGGCTTTCCTGTGGCAGCCTGCGGAGACGCACTCAGGTGGATGCCATCATCGCGAAGTGCCAGGCGGCTAGTACCTTCCCCTTTCCCTGTCCATCTTCACGCTGCTCCCCTTCCACCATCCCCCTCCCTCTCCGCCCCAGGACACACTTCATCGACAAAGCTGCTGACCGTTTATTCCGATGAACGTCTCTCTCTGCTTGATCCAGGGCGGCTTTTCCTCCCTCGCACGCAATGCTCTTTCCGCTGTTTGATTTGCTGAAGCCATTTGGCACGCAGCCCGCTGAAACAACAGTACACTATTTTCCTCTTCCTCCATCTGGCACAGCTCTCAGGCTCCCCGAAGGGAGTCACATCTGTAGGCAAAACCTGGGCCCAGGATCGGCGTAAATGATAGGATAATTATCGAAGGAGGATGAGGAGCAGAAGGCGGGATGACCAGGAGGAGTAGGTAGGAGGAGCGATCAGCATGAGAAGGGTCAAGGTAGCCAGTTCGAACGAGTCAGCGGGCTTGCCCGCTCCCACCCGATTCCCATAACGTCATCCTCGATGCTGGCATCACTGGATACTGAGACTGGTGCGCGCTCCCGCCTGACGGCCCCGCTTCCGACGACTTGGCGAGGGAGCAACGCACGGGCCGCGCACGTGCGGAAGCGGAGCTCTGAAGCATTCCCTGCGCGGCTCGTCGGCAAGATAATCGTTTTCTTAACCATTGCGTTGCCGATCGGCGCGGGCCCTCGCACCCCCTCCCCCCTATGGAGTAGATCTTGGCTGTTTCTGGCGCCTGTTTCGAGCAGGTGGAGTCTCCCCCATAGGACGCACTGTTTGCAAACAGTCGCACCAAGCATAGGTCTGG
>CAUYUJ010021363.1:91819-119319 GCA_963575745.1 Prorocentrum cordatum
CCAGATTTCGTAATAAAAGGGAGGGGGTCTGGACCCTCTAAGACAAGCCATTTCAGACCTCCCCCGTGGGAGAACCCTCCAAAACATCGTCCCCAGACCCCCCCAGGCCCTCCAAGATAGCCTGGAAGAGACCCCCCCCCGAAATGAGACCCCCCTCCCTTTATTACGAAATCTGGAATAACATCAGGATGCCGATTCTTATACGCGTACGGTCTGTCTCCAT
The DNA here is from genome assembly GCA_963575745.1 of Prorocentrum cordatum. Taxonomy (NCBI): domain Eukaryota; class Dinophyceae; order Prorocentrales; family Prorocentraceae; genus Prorocentrum; species Prorocentrum cordatum. The sequence goes on from CAUYUJ010021363.1 coordinate 92,043, forward strand.
AGCTTTGGCTGTTGTTGTTGTTGTTGTTGTTGTCGTTGTCGTTGTCGTTGTCGTCGTCGTTGTTGTCGTTGTCGTTGTCGTTGTCGTTGTCGTTGTTGTTGTCCTTGTCGTTGTCGTTGTCGTTGCTGTCGTCGTCGTCGTCGCCGCCGCCGCCGCCGCCGTCGTCGTCGTCGTTGTTGTTGTCGTTGTTGTTCTTGTTGTTGAAGGTTAAGTACCACACAATTAGTATTGTTGGACACCCCCCATGCGCTTTGACGCTCTCGCCTCGGTGCCGGCTTCATTTTCATTGAAACTGATGCTCACGCTCGAGCGGTCTGGGGGGGACGCCAAAACAGGCCCCCCAACAACAACAACGCTCCCGCTCGAGGCTTCCTCCTTTTTTACTCAGGGCTGGTGCTCTTGCTCGCCGCCGAAAGCGGCCGTCCCAACAAAATCCGCGCTACCGCTCGAGACTGTCTCCCGTCTTACTTTGGCGGCGCCCCCAGCAAGAACAACGCTCCCGCTCGAGAATTCCTCCCTTTTGTACTAAAGGCGGTGCTCCTCCTCGCCGCCGAAAACCGCCGTCCCGACACAACCAGCGCTCCCGCCCGAGACTTCCTCCCGTTTTACGCTGGATGCTCTCTTTTGAATTGGCGCCGCTCCCAGCAAGAACAACGCTCTGGCTCGAGGCTTCCCCCTTTTTTCAGGACGGTGCCGTTCCTCGCCGCCGACAGCCCCCGTCCCGACAAAACCTCGGCTCCCGCTGGAGACTTCCTCCCTTCTTTCTCAAGGCGGTGTTCCTCCTCGCCGCCGACAACCGCCGTCCCAGTAAACCAGCGTTCCCGCTCGAGACTTCGTTTTGTTTTACGCTGGACTAGCGCCCTACTCTCTTTAACATTGGCGCCGCTCCCAGCAACAACAGCGGCCCTGCTCAGCGGCCGTGCTCGGAGACTTCCTCCCGTTCTATTCAAGGTCAGGTCCTTGCCTCGCCGCCGACAGCCCCCATCCCCACCACGGCAATCCTCTCGCTCGAGACTTCCTTGTGCTTTACCCTTGGCTGGGGCTCCACTGGCGGTCTCGCATCGGCGCAGCAAGGCGCGGGCATGCGTTGAAAATTCCTCGGAAGAGGTGTTTGCAAAACCTCATTGGGCGGGATATCTAGGAATGGGAATACAGGACCCCGCGATAGAACAAGAGTCCCCCATGATGGGGATGGTTGTCATGACGGTCGCATGCTTCGTATGGAAACATCGCGCATGAGGGCTGTTGTTGTCGTCGTCGTCGTCGTCGTTGTCGTTGTCGTTGTTCTTGTTCTTGTTGTTGTTGTTGATGTTGATGTTGTTGTTGTTGTTGTTGTTGTTGTTGTTGTTGTTGTTGTTGTTCTGATTCTTGTTCTTGTTGTTGTTATTGTTGTCGTCGTTGTTGTTGTGGTTGTTGTTGTTGTTGTTCTTGTTCTTGTTATTGTTCGTGTTCTTGTTATTGTTGTTGTTGTTGTTATTGTTGTTGTTGTTGTTGTTGTTGTTGTTGTTGTTGTTGTTGTTGTTGTTGTTGTTGTTGTTGTTGTTGTTGTTGTTGTTGTTGTTATTTTTGTCGTCGTCGTCGTCGTTCTCGTTCTCGTTGTCGTTGTCGTTGTCGTTGTCGTTGTTGTTGTTGTTGTTGTTGTTGTTGTTGTTGTTGTTGTTGTTGTTGTTGTTGTTGTTTTTGTTGTTGTTGTTGTTCTGGGCGGTGGGGGGGAGAAGAGGCCATCTCCGCCCCGCCTTCCTGGGCCCGGGGGTTTGGAGCTTGGAAGCCTGACGCTCGGCTGTTTCAGGGCGTATGTTCTGGATTCCAGGGTGGGTGCTGCCGCCCCTCCTCCTCCTCCTCCTCCTCCTCCTCCGCTTCCTCTTAATCCTCCTCCTCCTCCTCCTCTTCCTCTTAATCCTCTCCCTCCTCCTCCTCCTCCTCCTCCTCCTCCTCCTCCTCCTCTTCCTCCTCCTCCTCCTCGCACGTCGATCGGGGTTCCCCCACGCAGCTGGCCCACGCCTGGGCGCTCAAGGCCCCGGGTCAGGCCGCCGCGTTCGTTCCCTGCCACCCGCTCCGCTGCTCTTCTCGCGCCTCACCACCACGCGCGTGGCAGATGACGCCCTTTGGCGCCAGGCTACGTCCGAGCCCGAATTCTCGTGTTTTTGAAATCTTTCTCGTCCATGGTCGCTATGGCCTTCTTGACCTCTTTTCTGTGGAGAAGAGTACCTGGCCTTATCCGAACGATCTGCCGCAGACAGTCCCGTCTCCTGCAGAATTCCACGCTTCCCGCCTGCTTCGTGGGGTCCTTCAGGTCGCACCAGTCGACGTTGTAAGACCAGCTTCCTGCGTAGACCTAGTTTGTAGCTGATGGCGTCAGTTTGTCCACGCCTCGCCCCGCCTGCTGCCGCTGTTGTCCTTTCTCTCACTGCCTGCCCCCGCCGCGGCTGGCCTGCGGCGTGCCGCTGCGCTCGTTTAGTGTGTCCCTGTGCCCCCGCACCCTGCCCTTGTCCTCCTCGCCCCCAGCGTCGCTGTTAGATATCTCTTAATCCTTTTCCTCTCACGGCTGTGTACATGTGTCTATGTGTACATGTATATGTATATGTACATGTATATGTATGTGCATACGTAAATGTATATGTATACGTATATGTATCGGAGGTTGGGGGGTGAGTCCGACGTGGAGCGGAGACCCCCCGTACCGGGAAATCGATTTCGGCTTCGGGTTCGTGTCGTGCGTGCGTGCGGGCGAGGCGAAGCTGCGTGGGCGGGCGAGAAGAAATCTTCCTGTGGCTGGGCCGCGGCCAGACCAAATGTAACTCCTCCCGCGGCCGGTGCCCCGCGGTGTCCCGCGGGTGTCCGAAATCCTCCTGTGGCTGGGCCGCGGCCGGACCAAATGTAACTCGTCCGGCGGCTGGTGCCCCGCGGTGTCCCGCCGGTGTCCCGCGGGTGTCCCGAAATCCTCCTGTGGCTGGGCCGCGGCTGGACCAAATGTACCTCCTCCAGCGGCCGGTGCCCCGCGGTGTCCCGCCGGTGTCCCGCGGGTGTCCCGCGGGTGTCCCGCCGGTGTCCCGTGGTGTCCCGTGGTGTCCCGTTGAGTAATATCGATAGTGATATCGGTTTTGAGATTGATGTGGTGTCCCGAGGTCTCCCGTGGTGTCCTATGGTGGCTTGTTGAGTCATATCGATAGTGAGATCGATCGTGAGATCGATAATGAGATCGAGAGATGTCCCGCGGTGTCCCGTGGTGTCGCGTTGAGTGAGATCGATGGTGAGATCGATCGTGAGATCGGCAAGTGTCCCGAGGTGTCCCGTGGTGTTCCGTTGAGTGAGATCGATAGTGAGATCGATTGAATCAGATGTCGGTCCCCCCCCTTCTTCCCCACCACAACCTCCTTATTACCCGAAGGGTGGTCGTACAGGTCTGTATATGCCTCGTTCCTCCGCCAAGTGCTCATCGCACTGCCCGTCCTTGAAGCAGATCGCGATGCTGTCTCGCAGGTGCTGGATACCAGAAAGCCGCATGGCTTGTGGAGCGGCTTTGAAAATCTTTTGAAATGCCCTGAATGCCACGTCGGACCGTCGTGCTATGACTCGCTTGTGCGCCGTGTCGAGCAGCGCGTGGATCCTAGCGCCCCCCGGGTCGCTGTCAGTCATCTCGTGCTCCTTCTCCTCCTCGGCTTCTCTTCTGCTCCTCGTGATGTTCGCGTCGCCTAGACGACCGAGTGCATCTGCATAGCGGGCGGTATACAAACCTGCATGGACACTAATCACGTTACGGACACGGCGTTCCGCATGCCGCGCTGTAGCTGATGGCATATTGTATCCAACCTCTGCAGCCGCTGCCCCGCCTGCCAGCCCTTCTCGCACCGCTGCAGGCCCTTCTCGCGCCAGTGCGTCACGTCTTGCACCGCTGCTGCCACTTCTCACACAAGTGCCAGCCCATGGCGCACCGCTGCCAGCCCTTCTCGGACCAGTGCCCGTCAGGCTCGCACCACTGCCTGCCGTTCATGCGCCACTGCCAGACTTTCTCGCACCACTGCCTAGCCTTTTCGCATGAGGGGACTGGCCCCAACACTCTAGCGGATGGTGTCGGGCTCGTGCTTCGCAACCATACCACCCTCGGAGCTGATGGCATCGAACTCTTGCTTCGACGTACCACCCTCATCGCTGATGGCTTCTGGCTCGTGCTTTGTGTGACCACCCCCGTAGCTGACAACGTCGGGCTCGTGCTTCGCCCCGCTTCCCCCGCTTCCTCCTCCACCTCCATCACCTCCACCGCCGCCTCCGCCTCCAAAACCAACCTCTGCCGACACTGCCCCGCCTGCCGGCACTTCTAGCACCGCTGCTGGCCCTTCTCGCACCGCTGCCGGCCCGTCTCGCACCACTGCCGGCCCTTCTCACCGCTGCCGGCCCAACACGCACCGCTGCCGCCGCTGCCCCACCTGCCAGCCATTTCGGCACCACTGCTGGCCCTTTTCGCACCACTTCTGGCCTTATTCGCGCCGCTGCCGACCCTTCTCGCACCACTGCCAGCTCTTCGCGCACAACTGCTGGCCTATCTTGCGCCGCTGCCCGTCCCTCTCGCGCCGCTGCCCTCCCTTCTCTCTCTTCGCGGCCCTACCGTCGTAGCTGATGACATCGGACTCGGTATTTCGTTGTATCGCCCTCGTAGCTGATGGCGTCGGGCTCGTGCTTCGTGTGGCTTCCCCGATAGCTGACGACGTTGGCCTCGTTCTTCGCCCCGCCTCCTTAGTAGGTGTCGCCGTCGGGTTCCTGCTTCTCGACGCCGCCCTCGAGGCGGATGGCGCGGGTTTCGTGCTTCGCTATACCTGTCTCGTAGCTGATGGTATCGGGCTCGTGCTTGTCAGCGCCTCCCTGACGCCTGCTCCCCTCTTGATGCACCATGTCTTGAGCCACCTCTTGGTGCGCCACCACGTCCCCCCTGTGCAGGACGAGAAAGTCAGGGGTTACTGCGTTGTCTGTACATGTGCTGTTTGCAGTGTTGTCTCTAAGTCTGTCTGTGCGCCTTCTGTCTGCTGTCGTTGGCTTTTCTCGCAGCTACTATCGAAGCTGATGACGTCTGGCGATGTACTGGCTTCCGCCCAACACTGCAGGAGACGGGGGACGACTTCTGGAGCATTCCTATTGAATCCTGGGCCTGTTGATTGTCGTATCGTCTGTACGCCAGATTCGATCCAGCGTACTGCTGCCACTAACTCTCGGAGCCAAGACATCGGAGGTTTGGGATCTGCTCCATGGGTTGGGCGCAGGTGTGATTGCAGCCCGATCTGGGCACACAGGTCGGACACGGCCACCAGAGCCTGTCGTACCGCCACTCGTTCCACTCTCAGCTGTCTTCTTCTCCTTGCCCGCGATGCGGGCTCCTCGGCCGCCGCCGCCACACAAGGATTCCAGTCCCTGGCGAGGTGGCGCCGAGGAGGAGGAGGAGGGGGAGGAGGAGGGGGAGGAGGAGGAGGAGCGAGGAGGAGGAGGAGGAGCGAGGAGCGAGGAGGAGGAGGAGGAGGAGGAGGAGGAGGAGGAGGAGGAGGAGGAGGGGGAGGAGGCGCCGTCCTCGGCGAGACCAGAGATGCCATGGCTGATGCGCCCGCCTGGCCGCTGTCGACCCCCGCGGGCTGGGGCCGGCCCGCCACGCGGCTCCCCTAAACTTTGACCCTTGGTGAGGGCAGCCCTCGAGTAAAGATACAGCGGGACCTAAGACAGAAGAACATCCTTCAAGAACACAAGACCCTCCGAAGGCCAAACTGAAGAAAAATTCGAGGGTACTCTCCCACAGGATGCACAAGAACATCCAACAAACACGAAGAACATTTGGGTACCCTCCCAAAATCGACCTCGATCTTGTACCTCGGTCCGAATGTACCCTCGGCGAAGACGATTCGCCATTTCGGCGCGCTCGTTTTGTGTCGGAGGTGGAGGTGGTGGACAGCGTTGGTGGCGGAGGCGGGGGAGTTACCGCTAACTTGACCCTCGGTGAGGCCATCCTGGCCTCGCAGTAGGCCATCGGTGAAGGGGACCTGCCAGCAAAGACCCTCGGTGAGGGCACCGACCCAGCAGCGCCGCATTTTTTTTAATTCTTTTGGCCATCGTCATCCTCGTCATCATCTTCATCCTCATTTTCATCTTCTTCGTCTTTTTCGCTATCTGCATTGATGGCCTCAAGGGGACAATTTTCCACGCGTTCGATTTCTGTGCCGGAGGAGGTGGAGGTGTTGGATGATGGAGGTGTGATGGAGGGAGGAGAAGAGGAATCTATCTTACCGTGTTTCTCGGGCTACCGATCGTAGTAATCCTTGGCCACTCTTGTTGAGCATGCTGCCGTGCCTGCACGGCACGCTTCCCTCGGAAAGGGTTCCAACGTCAGGGTATCTGGCGGGGGAGGAGCGCCAACGAGACCTTCTACGAGGACAGACACAGCATCTTCTGCACCCGCAGGATAGCCGCCAACGCTGTGTACGTAGCCCGAGCTGCGGGCTGGAGAGTGAGGCGCCGAGCGAGACGGCCGCTGCGAGCGAATCGATCGCGGGGGGGTTTGAGCGGGCGGTGGTGGGGGAGCGTCAGGAGGAGGAGGAGGAGGAGGAGGAGGAGGAGGCTTGAGGTGAAGGATTGGTGGAGGAGCATCAGCAAGACCCTCGGCGAGTGCAGGCATCGCTTCTTCAGCACCTGCAGGTTAGCCGCCAGCGGTATGTTTCAAGTAGCACTAGCGCCGCTTCGGCAGAGCATCGTATCAGAGGCTCTGGAGCTTCCCCTCGGTGAGGGTCTCTGTATCTTGGGGTGGGTGGAGGTTCAGATGCGGGGAGGGTGGGTCGTGTCCTCGACACTGCTCGCTCTTGATATTCGCTCTGCTTGTCCAACTTCTTCCGCCTGTTCACGCTGTTTCGAACACTGCTGCCGCACATCACGCTTTTATCGTCTCGCACTCGTCCTCTTGAGACTTCTGCTGCGTCCGTCGCTATAAGAGTTCGACTTGTTGAGGAACGCAACATCCCCGTCGCTGATGTTTGGCGAACGTGCAGAGAAAAGGAAGAGGAGGAGCGTTATGTGGAGCAGGAGGAGCAGCAGCAGGAGGAGGAGGGAGAAGGGTGAGGAGGAGCATGAGGAGAAGGAGGATAGGGCAGGAGGAGCGGGAGAAGCAGGAGGAGGAGGAGCAGCGGCAGCATGATGATGATGATGATGATGATGATGATGAGGAGGAGGAGGAGGAGGAGGAGGAGGAGGAGGAGGAGGAGGAGGAGGAGGGAGCAGCAGCAGCAGCAGCAGCAGCAGCAGGAGAGGGGAGGAGAAGGGAGGAGCAGCAGGCGGCGAATAGAGAGAGAGAGAGAGAGAGAGAGAAAGAGAGAGAGAGAGAGAGGGCGGGGGCTACCTCCCAGCGCGGCGCCGCCTGAGCCGCGGCGCCAACGGCCGGCGGCGCCGCCGTGCCCGTGGGCTGGTGGGCGTCGTCCTGAGTCCGGAGGCCAGTGTGACGACGGCGACAAGGGGCGACGACTGCGACGACGGCGAACCACGGCGACGACAGCGGACGATGAACGACGACGACGAGGGGCGACGAACGACGAGCGACGAGGGCAGCGAACCACGACGACGACAGCGGGCGACGAACGGCGACGCTCTCTTCATTCTCCGTCGCTCCTCTTCCGCCTCCCACACCCCTCGTTCTCGAGATCCCCCCTCTTCGGAAACCCATGGGGACCGTCGTCTTTGTCGTCGTCTTCCACCGTCCATCGCCGACATCGATAATCGTCTACTGTCATCGTCGTCGTCGTCGTCGTCGTCGTCGTCGTTCGCCGTCGTTCATCGCCGTCCGTCGTTCGCCATCGTCGTCGCCGTCGTCGTCGGTGTCTGTGTACATGTCTGTTCTGTCTCTGCTTATCTATATATAGCTGTTTCTGCATCGCTCCCTCCCTCTCTTCCTCCCTCCCTTCCTCACTCTTTCCCTCTCTCCCTCTCTCCCTTTCTCCGTCTTCTCTGTACTTCTGTCTCTCTCTCTCTCTCTCGGTCCGTCTCTGTCCCTGTCTCCGTCTCCGTCTCTCTCTCTCTCTCCTTCACAGACCTTCGACGACTCGAGCTTTCGGGGCCCCGGCCCCGGGAGCTCCCAGAGCCCCTCCTTGGAGCCGGTCCTTCCAACTGGGCCATCCCGCGACTGCCTCGGCGCCTGCGGGCGGGGGGCTCTGGAGGCGGACTCTCCGGTGACGGCGGCCCTCGGCGGATGTCCCCACGGGGCCCACGGAGCGCGCGGGGAGCGTGCCGAACGGGGGTGGGGCGCTGGGGGCCGCCCGCGGAGCGTGCCGTTGGGGCCTTCGGCGGAGCTCCCTTCGGGGGCCACGGAGCGCGCGAGTGGTGTGCCGAAGCGGGCGGGACGCCCACATGCGAACGCTCTCTCTCTGGAGCTTTCGGTGGAGCTTCCTATGGGGCCACGAAGCGTGTGAGGGGTGTGGCGCCATGGACGTGCGGTGGGCGGGGAGCCCAATGCGAACGTGGCCTCTGGGGACTTCGGTGTAGCTCTATATCGGGTCGCGAAGCGTGTGAGGGGTGTTGCCGTCATGAACATGCGGTGGGCTCGGAGACACATGCGAACGCTGCCCCTGGGGCCTTCGATGGATCTGCCTATGGGCTACGAAGCGTGTGAGGGGCGTGCCGAAATCGACATGTGGTGGGGGGAGGGCCGCATGCGAACGAGGCCTCTGAGGCCTGCGGTGTAGCTCCCCTATGAGGCGACGAAGCGTGAAGGGTGTGCCGAAATGGACGTGCGGTGGGCGGGGAGCCGCATGCGAACGCGGCCTCTGGGTCCTTAAGTGGAGCTCCCTCTGGGGCCACGAAGCGTGTGAGGGGCGGGCCAGAATCGACATGCGGTGGGCGGGGAGCCGCATGCGAACGCGGCCTCTGAGGCCTTCGTTGGAGCTCCCTATGGGGCCATGAAGCGTGTGAGGGGCGTGCCGAAATGGAAATGCGGTGGGCGGGGAGCCGCATGCGAACGTGGCCTGTGGGGCCTTCTGTGTATCTCCCTATGGGGCCGCGAAGCGTTTGAGAAGTGTGCCGAATTTTTTTTGACGCGCTAAGGGGGGGGGCGAAGAGGAAGGTGAGGACGCGGGGCGCTGTCTCTTCAAAACGAAGACCCAACACCACATGATGGTTAGGAACAAGTCAATGCCATGGGGCGCGCTCTGGCAAGGAATCCCGAGGTGAATCAAGCCGTGGCGACGAGGGCAGAAGCCCCCGAAGAAACGGCCCCCAGACGCCCCATGGAGAGGGACCAATTTGCGGCAAGCCACCCAAGCAACACTTTCGGGCAATGAGGCGTGGTCTCGTCAAGGGAGCCGGTTAATCATCGTAGTCTCAAACATGTGGTTTCATCAAAGCGGAGCGCGCCAGGGGCGGCGCCAGAGGCGCCGCCAGTGGGGCCCAGGGCAGATCTCAGAACTCTGTGCGGACCCGAGAACGTGAGTGTTCATGCCGCTCTTTCCTCTTCGACTTCCCTGAGCTGGGTCGAGGCCATCGGGGCTTCTTGCCCCCAGGAGCCTCGATCCTCGATGCTCTCTCGGGCGGGTGGTGATGGGGGGTGGCCTAAACGGGGGCTGACTTAAGGAGGAGGAGGAGGAGGAGGAGGAGGAGGAGGAGGAGGAGGAGGAGGAGGAGGAGGAGGAGGAGGAGGAGGAGGAGGAGGAGGAGGAGGAGGAGGGGGAGGGAGTGAAGAAAAGAGCCTTTAAGGAACCCTTGAGGGCCCTGTGTGGAGCCAGCAGGGGCCCAACGGGCCCCTTGGGGGCCCTCTTCTTCAGCCCCCCTGTGAGCCCCCCCCCCGACTGCCACCCGCCCGACTCGCCCTGGTCTCCAGGGGTCTCCGGGGGACTCTTCGGGACGCCATTCTTGCTCAGGGAGCGCTGCACGAGAAAAACGAAGGGGATTTGTCTCGATGGCCCGAGGAAGCGCGCGGACGCACGAGGAGGAGCGCCGGAGGAACGACCATGGAGGAGGGGGAGGAGGAGAGGGAGGGGGACGGAGGAGGGGGAGGGAGGGGAGGAGGAGGAGGAGGGGGAGGGAGGAGGGGAGATGAGGAGGAGAGGAGGAGGAGGCGGAGGAGGAGGGGGGGGAGGGAGGAGGGGAGGAGGAGAGGAGGATAAGGAGGAGGGGGAGGAGGAGGAGGGAGGAGGAGGGGGAGGAGGAGAGGAGGAGGAGGAGGGTGGACAGCCCCCTCGAGGGGGTGGTGGACCGCCCCCCCCCTTCCCCTGGAGGGCAGCGTTCGGGGCCGGCTCAAGGGGGGACCCATCGACGAGGAATCGGCGTTGCCTCGCCGATAGATCGGCGGCAGGCACCCGATCGCGAACTTGTGCGCGCCTTCCTGGGCGTGGTGAGCTATCGGGCCCAGATCGGCAAGTTGTGGGCGATTGGGGGGTCGATGCGTCGGGGCCGGGGGGGGGGACCCTGCCCTATCCCCCTGACGTCACCCACTGGAGGAGGGTGAAGGAGGGGGATGAGGAGGGGGGGGAGGAGGAGGGGGAGGGGGAGGGGGTGAAGGAAGAGAGGAGGAGGAGGAGGAAGTAGGAGGAGGAGGAGGAGGAGGAGAGAGGAGGATGAGGAAGGAGGAGAGGCGGAGGAGGAGGAGGAGGAGGAGGAGGAGGAGGAGGAGGAGGAGGAGGAGAAGGGAAGGAGGAGGAGGAAGGAGGAGGAGAGGAGGAGGAGGAGGAGGAGGAGGAGGAGGAAGGAGGAGGAGGAGGAGGAGAGGAGGAGGAGAGGAGGAGGAGAGGGAGGGGGAGGGGGAGGAGGAGGGGGAGGGGAGGAGGAGGAGGAGATGAGGAGGAGGATGAGGCGGAGGAGGAGGAGTGATGGGGAGGAGGAGGAGAGGGGAGGAGAGGAGGAGGGGAGGAGGAGGAGGAGGAGAAGGAGGAGGGGGAGGAGGAGGAGGAGGAGGAGGAGGAGGAGGAGGAATCCCCCCCCCTCTCCTCCTGGAGCCTCTGGATCGCGTGCGCCACCTCGGGCCTGCAGGGCAGCAGACCTGTGCCCGCCCCCGCGCTGAGCCCGCTGGGCTCCGAGCCGAGGGTGCCGCCTGCTCCGCTGGGCGGGTCGCCGCCGCCGTCGTCGTCGTCATTGTCGTCGTCGTCGTCGTCGTCGTCGTCGTCGTCGCCGTCGCGACCGTCGTCGCCGTCGCGACCGTCGCCGTCGCCGTCGCCGAGGCCGTCGTCGTCGTCGTCGTCGTCGTCGCCATCGCCGCCGTCGCCGTCGCCGTCGCCGTCGCCGCCGTCGTCGTCGCCGCCGTCGCCGTCGCTGTCGCCGTCGCCGTCGCCGCCGTCGTCGTCGTCGTCGCCGTCGCCGTCGTCGTCGCCGTCGCCGTCGCCGTCGCCGTCGCCGTCGTCGTCGTCGGCGGCGACGGCGGCGGGGCGGCGGCGTCGTCGATCGAAAGTCACAATTATCGGGTCTGCTCGGGCTTCGAACGTCTGGCCAGAACGTACCTCAGCACAGGTCGAGCGGTCGTCGACTTCGTCGTCATCCGCCTCACTGCCGCCTCCTCCTCCAACTGCTGCTTCGCCTCCTCCTTCTTCTCCCATGCGCTCTCCCGCGAGCGCGGGGGGAAGGGGGGAGGCGGAGGTGGGCAATGCTGGTGCTGCTCATGATGCCGATGTGATAGCAGTGATGGTGATGATGATTGGCGATGCAGTAGGAAACGAGCAGAGAGGAGGAAAGATCAGTGTTGAGGGGCACAAGACAGGGCGGTGACAGACCGTGCGGTGATGGAAATCCCCAAGACCTCACCGCACGGTCCGTCGCAGCACCGTTTTGGGACCTTGGAAGCCCCAATCGCCCGATACATCGTCGGATAACGACCCAAATCCCACAACCGTGCGGTCACCCCAAATACCCGTTGACTCACCCACACGGTGTGGTCATCGCACTGTATGTGGATCGCCGAAGTGAGGAGGCGGAAGATAGGACTGGTCGGCGGATTCGGGGCGTCTCCCTTCTCAAATGGATTGGAGCAGATGGGGTTGGAGGATCACCGATCCGCGGCTCAGTTGCACCGGTGCTCCAGAAGTGCTGGCTCAGGCTGCACTCTTGGATTCAAAAATGTATCGATCGAGTCAAGCATCAGTTAGGGACTTACACTGGTGCATCTCCGAACCCGTCGACTCCAACCCCATCTGAAAGGCCTGGACTCGTTCCAAGGTTCCCCCGCGCTTAAAGAGAGACGGAGGAGAAAGCAGGGGCCAAGAGAAGAAATATTGACCGACTCCGAATCCCCAAATCCAAAAAAGCTGATGCGCGAACCTGCCGCCGTTTTGCTGTCGCCGGTTTCCGCCGAATGCGAGATGAGCCAACGGCCAGGCCCTTTCTGGAACGCCCTCGACCCAGAGATCCGAGATGCATCTTGTTTCCAAGACGGGGTCCCCAAGAATCCCGACCCTCTCTCCAGGGCTGGCTGTGCATCCCAGGCCGGTCTTCGATCTAGGGCTCCCAACTTCGCGCTTCGCGCTGCGCGCAGTGCGAATAACTTCGCGCTCTCGCGTCCCTTCCCAAGGGAGACGAGGAGGATGAGGAGGAATCGGAGCCGAACCGCGAAGCGCGAATAACTTCGCGCCCGCGAGGGCGCCCTTGTCTATGGCCCCCGGGGACCGGGGAGAGCACCGAGAGCCCGACAGCCAAGGGAGACCGCAGCGATGGCTCTTCAGATGCGTGGGAGGTCCGGGTGCCAGGCCTCCCCCCCGCCCCCGCGCCTAAGGAGACGGAGCCGAGGGTCGATGCGTTCGCCTCCACGAGCCCCGCGGCCGCTGTCGGGCGGGTGGTAGTGGGGGGTGGCCTGAACGGGGGGGGTGAAGACAAGGGGCCACATGGGGCCCGTTTTGGAGGTGGCAGGGGCCCAAAGAGAGCCCTTGAGGGCCCCGATCTCCACCCCCCTCCATTTGTCGAGTAGGGGATCGACTGCAGAATTGATTTATCCCAAACTTGCTTTATCCCAGACTTGTTCTATACGTAGAGTGTCTTGAGAATCACGTACGTCCTGTCATAATTTTCGGAGGTTCGACGAAGGCGTCAATTCTCGAGGTCCATCAACTCTGTAGTCGATCCCCTGCTCGACCTTTATCGGGCGTTGGCAGAACTGGGTTTCGTCGGACCTGGCTTAGTGATCTGCACCGGGGGGCGCCCCCCCCGTCGCATTTCCACTAACCGGAGCTGCCGTCACCCGAAAAAACACCAGCTACGGCAGACCCGGTTTAGTGATTCTGGCCAATTTAGGGGCTCCAAGGCCCCACCACTAACCGGGTCCCCTTACCCGGGGTCCCGGCCATACCCGACCTTTAGGCCACCCCCCCCTGACCACCCGCCCGCCGCTGCCCAGGCGCCCTCGCCGGCGCTGCCCCCCGCGAGGCCCGCGGTGCTGCCTGCCCGGCGGCGCAGCGCGGCGCGGCCCGCAGGGAAAGCGCAGCGGGCGCGAGGGGAGGGTTGCAAGTGGAGGAGGAGGAGGAGGAGGAGGAGGAGGAGGAGGAGGAGGAGGAGGAGGAGAGGAGGAGGAGGAGGAGAGGGGAGGAGAGGAGGAGGGGGAGGAGGAGGAGGAGGAGGAGGGGAGGGGGGGAGGAGGGGGAGGAGGGGGAGGAGGGGAGGAGGAGGAGGAGGAGGAGAAGAGAGAGAGGAGGAGGGGAGGAGGAGGAGGAGGAGGAGGAGGGGAGAGGAGGAGGAGGAGGAGGAGGAGGAGGAGAGGAGAGGAGGAGAGGAGGAGGAGGAGGAGGAGGAGGAGGAGGAGGAGGAGGAGGAGGGGGAGGGGGAGGAGGGGGAGGGGGGAGGAGGGGGATGATGATGATGATGAGGATGATGAAGGAGGAGGAGGAGGAGGGGAGGAGGAGGAGGGGAGGAGGAGGGAGGGAGGATGAGGATGAGGATGAGGATGAGGATGAGGATGAGGATGAGGATGAGGAGAGGAGGAGGAGGAGGAGGAGGAGGAGAGGAGGAGGAGGAGGAGAGGAGGAGGAGTAGGAGGAGTAGGAGTAGGAGTAGGAGTAGGAGTAGGAGAGGAGGAGGAGGAGGAGGAGGAGGGAGGAGGAGGAGGAGGAGGAGGGAGGAGGAGGAGGTGGGGAAGGCCGCAAGTGGTGAGCAGGAGAGATCAGGATCAAATCGGTAAGTCGGATCGGCGATCGAAACGAATCGGATCGGCGGAAATCGACAGCCGAATCGGGAGAAGTCGAATCGGCAGAAATCGGCAACCTAGTAGGCCACCACTGAGAAATTAGAAATCGGAATCCGAATCGGAATTCGAAGTCGAATCGAATGGGAACCCGTCGAAATCGAATCGGATCGAATCGGGGAAATCGAAATGAGCTCTGGTGGTGAGGGGCAACGATAGGGGGGGGACTGGCCCCACCTCTCCCGACTCCTTCCGGCGCCGACAGGGGGCGCCAGCGCCGATTCGAGAAACTCGCGGGGACCTCCCAACAATGCCGTGTGCATGCAGTGCTCCCTGCTTCGGCTGGAGGCCGCGAACCATTCCCTTCTGTTTCTGAAGGGCAACGATAGCTGGGGAGGACTGGCGCAGGGGGGGGGGGGGCGCATCGACCTGGAGTCGGCGATACATGGCCGAAAGAGATCGGCGATGGCCCCCCGATCGCGAAGCCGCACCCTCCGTGGCAGGGCGGGCCTGTCGGGCCCCCCGTCGGCGATCGACGGGCGATGGCGGGTCGATGGAATGCAGCCCCCCCCTATGCCTGCCCAGATCTCCGACGAGGAGCTGTTGCTCATCCGTCGGCCGCGGCGCGCTCTGGGCCGAGGCACGTGCGCGGGGAAGCTGGGGAACGAAATGATCACACGCCACGGTGAAGCTGCAGTCAACCCGTACCAGAAGGACGCACGCTGAGGATGCGAGGGCCTTAGGGGGCCATTCCGAGGCTTCTCGAGCGGGGCGCGGCCAGCGAAAGCGGCCAAGGATGGGCCGAAGGGGCAGGGATGCAGGGGTACCCTTGGGAAGGTTGCCACTCCTTATTCTGCGGGCTGACCTGGACGAGCGCGTTCCACTATTCGCTGAGTACCTGCTCGCAGACGGCCTGGATCCGCCGCGGGGGCTCTACGACACATTACATCGAAGCAGACATGTGCTTTTCGGACGTTTGTGAGTAGGCATTTTGCGACTAGTCAAATGCGCTCGATGATGACCGTAGTTGGCCCTAGCATTAAGTCGGGCGTGTCCCCCTACAAGGGGATTTTCTAGGAAAAATAAAGAATACGCAAAAAAGGCTCCAGAATTACCAAACGATGCTCAAAACATAGTCCCCAGACTTTTTTTTTTTTTTTTTTTTTTTTTTTTTTTGTAAACTATATATTTGAATATTCCTCCTGTAGAAGGACGGGCCCGACTTAACCCTCGCAAGACATCGCACTGCAACGCCAGCGCGGCCGGGCGGCTCGCTCCCTGAGCGCGGCGCAGCCCCTGCGCGCCGCCACGCCGGGCCGGGTCGCACGGCGGCGTTTTTTTGTCCTGGCCGTCTGCCTCGGATTTTTTTTTTGCGGTGCCGGGATGGGCTTTTTTCGACTCTCCCCCCCCTCGACTCCCCGACCCCCCGACTCCCCCGACCCCCCGACTCCCCGACCCCCCGACTCTCCGACTCCCCGACCCCCCGACTCCCCGACTCCCCGACCCCCCGACTCCCCGACTCCCCGACTGGCCGATGGGCAGTCGGAGAGTTCGTTCCGGTGCCTCAAGAATTGTCCCACTCGGGGCGGGAAACAAAAGGGCCCCCACAGCAGAGGGCCGGGACCTCTCTGGGGCCGCGGGTCGAGCAGGATCACGCTGGCGGATGTCTGGGGAGCAGGGTCTCGCAAGGAGACGGGCCGCGGGAAGAGGCCCGAGGCCTCGACGATGGGATGGCTGTTCCCCGCCCGACAGGTTTGGGGGTTGTCAGATGCCCCGGGAGTGGGGCCTGAAGGAACCGTTGCGTGGATTCCTTGGGCCCGATCCTGGGGTCCCGCGGGGCCCTCCACGAGCCTCGGGGCCGCGCAGACAGGATCCGGGACGAGAAACGGATCCTCGGGGAAGGCCCGGGGCCCCTCCTCCTCCTCCTCCTCCTCCTCCTCCTCCTCCTCCTCCCTCCTCCTCCTCCTCCTCCTCCTCCTCCTCCTCCTCCTCCTCCTCCCCTCCTCCCCTCCCCCCTCTCCCCCCCTCCCCCCCCTCCCCTCCTCCCCTCCTCCTCCTCCTCCTCCTCCTCCTCCTCCCCCTCCCAGGACCCGTTTCCCTCAGGACCTCGTTCCTTCATGCCGAGAAGGAGGCTGGCTCAGTCCGTGCAGTGCTTCAACTGAGGGGAGTTCGCCAGCACCTCCAGGGGATCGAGGCTCGGATGATCTCGACATCAGAACTCAAACGGTTTCGAAAAGGCTGGGGGGCCTTGGGGCTGAATTGCCCAACACATTTTCACCTCATTTATTTGCAACGCCGCCCTCCAAGAGGTGTTCCGTGACACATGGGTCTTGCCGCTGCAGTGCCATGTTCAAATGTGTGTCTGGTTCGAAGGTGAAGCTCTTGTGTTGTGGACGGTGACGCAAATGTGGGGCGTTGGGGGTCCCGAGGGATCCACCCCCTCGGGCAGATGGCGTCTGCCCGGTCAGCTCGGACCTGGCGGCGCGCAGAGCGACGACGGCGTCGTCGACGGCCTCCGCTGGCCTCGGGGCGCTTCCACGGCCTCGCGCCGCCGCGGCTGGACGCGGCTCGGGACAATCTGCCAGGACGGGCAGATCCCAGGATGGGCCCTCGGGCTGGCTTCGAGCGGATGTTCGCTGGGAGCAGGGCGAGGGTGGCCGCCTCCCTGGGAGAGCCAAGGGGGCTGCTCAGAGGGAAGCGCTCCCTCCTCCACGGCCCTCGGGAGGGCGTAGGAAGAGGGCAGGACCCCTAGGAGACGGGGTGCCTTCTCAGGTATGCGCGCCGCCGTCACGTACTTTGCTGCCTACGGCGCGGCGAGCGTGCTCCCGACGACTGGACGTCAAAAGGTCGGGTCATCCCCCCGAACCGCTCTTCAAACGCGGGGGGGTACGTCGAAATCACGAGCGGCGGACATGCCCGTATCCGCGCCCACGCGATCTGGATTCTAGGGCGCGAAGCGCTCGTCCGCGACGGCAACAGAACCGCATCGCCAACGGAACCTCAAGGAGCACGTGCATGCATGACTGAGTGTGCACGGCGGGGATCGGCCACGGGCAAAAGTGACCCCAAGCACGCGTGAATCTTGGAGCGCGCGGCTCGCCGATCGGCGCGTGCGATCTAGGACCGAAACGCCCCGTGCGGCCCGAATGATCCATGGCTCGAAGGGAGGAGGGGAGGTCGGTCGGACTCGGCAGGGCAGGACTCGGACGACGACGACGACGACCGCCGCCCTCCTCAGCGATGGGAGGCCCAGCCCCGAAAGCCCCAGGCGGCCCAAAACGTACGGAGACGAGAGGGCGGCGGACGGCGCGGCGCGCGGAGGGCAGGGGATGGGGAGGGGGGAGGGGGAGAGGAGGGAGGGCTCCTCCTCCTCCTCCTCCTCCTCCTCCTCCTTCTCCTCCTCCTCTCCTCCTCCTCGTCCTCCTCCTACTCCTCCTCCTCCTCTTCTTCCTCCTCCTCCTCCTCGGAGGGGGACCGGGGAAGGTGCCTCGAGGGCGTGAAGGGGAGGAGGAGGGGGAGGGGAGGAGGGGAGGGAGGGGAGGGGAGGGAGGCAAGCTAGGTGCGCTCGCGTCATATCTGACGTCCTACCCCTCCCTCCCATCCCTTACCATGGCGCTGATTTTCTCTATCCGCGGACGCGTGTCGTAGCGGACCTGTGGCTCCGCGCGCG
Organism: Prorocentrum cordatum; assembly: GCA_963575745.1. Classification (NCBI taxonomy): domain Eukaryota; class Dinophyceae; order Prorocentrales; family Prorocentraceae; genus Prorocentrum; species Prorocentrum cordatum. The sequence continues at coordinate 109,817 of CAUYUJ010021363.1, forward strand.
CGTGCGTAGTGGGTGGTGGTGCACGCGCGTGCGTGCGTGCGTGTGTGTGTTTGGCACAGCATTACATGGCATAGCATGGTGTCGAATATCAACGCGTAGCATGACATAGCATGGCGTGGCGACGCCCCAAGGTGGGGGGGCTTCAGCGGCCTAAAACAACACACGAATCGACACCGATTGTGTAACGACTTCAAATAATGACGCCAACGCTGCAGCGGGAGCACGATTGGGAACGAGCGGAAGCGCGGAAATGAGGCCAACGCTGCAGCGGCAGCACGATTCGGAACGAGAGGTAGCCCGAAAATGAGGCCAACGCTTCAGCGAGGGCAGCATTTCGAACAAACAACTCAGCGCGGAAGCGCGGAAATGAGGACGCGTAGCCTGACATAGCAGAAGGCGTGGCGACTCCCCCAAATGGGGGGGCTTCTGCGGCTCAAAACATCAACGAACCGACACCGAATGTGTAATCACTTCCGAGGTTTTTTTCGGGAGACATTTTCTAGATTTTGGGGCCTATTTGGATGGACCGACAAACATGCCGTGGCATGGCATTTGAAATATGACGCCAACGCTGCAGCGGGAACACGATTCGGAACGAGCGGAAGCGCGGAAATGAGGCCAGCGCTGCAGCGGCAGCACGATTCGGAACGAGCGGTAGCCCGAAAATGAGGCCAACGCTCCAGCGAGGGCAACATTTCGAACAAACAACTCAGCGCGGAAGCGCGGAAATGAGGACGCGTAGCCTGACATAGCATGGCGTGGCGACGCCCCAAAGTGGGGGGCCTCCGCGGCCCAAAAAATCAACGAATCGGCACCGCATGTGTAATCACTTCCGATGTTTTTTTTCGGGGGGGGGGCATTTTTTTAGATTTTGGGACCTATTTGGAAGGACTGCAAATCATGCTATGGCATGGCGCTGGAAATACTGACGCCAACGCTGCAGCGGGAGCACGATTCGGAACGAGCGGAAGCGCGGAAATGAGGCCAACGCTGCAGCGGGAGCACGATTCGGAACGAGCGGTAGTCCGAAAATGAGGCCAACGCTTCAGCGAGAACAACATTTTGAAAACAAGCCCAAGCGAAAGCCCAACTCCCGGGAATCCGGCGTAAAAAACACTACGCGGAGGGGGGCCAGACATTCCCTGGACGCCACCAGGGGAGAGAGGAGAGTAGTATTTTATTGTGTAATTGTGGAGGAGGAGGGGTGGAGGGGGGAGGGGAGGGAAGGGAGACCAGGTGAATCGAGGGCGTGGAGAGGAGGGGAGGGAGGGGAGGAGGGTGGTGGGACTTGGCTTCAGGGGAAGAGACAAAGGGGCCCAAGCATCCCCGACCTTCGTTTGTTTTTTTTTTTCGTTCTCATCCCGTGGGCCCCCAGAAGTCTCGACCCCATCTCCGGGACCGATGTTTCATCCCGAATCCTTCCTTTTCTGACGGTCCCAGGGCCCCGTGAAGGCACCCATGAGCCGAAAATTACCAACGATCTTCCGTAGAGATTTCTTCACGACGCGAGGAGATCTGGCTTTCGGGTCATACCTTGGGTCTCCTGCGTCCGTTCGGGACGATTCGGGCACCCCCACAACGGCCTCGGCGAGCCGCAGCTGCTGAAGAGCATCCCGAGGGTGGGACATCTCCAAGAACCGATGACAAACTGCCGGAAACCTTTTGCCGAACATGGGAGGGGGAGGAGACCCAGGATTGGCAGTGAGCCAGGGGGGGTGGAAGTGAGAGGGGGCAAGCCTTCTCAGAAGGCGGCGGTGCTTCTCAGAAGCCCTCTGGCCTTCTGAGAAGCCGCCCCTGTCTTCGGAGAAAGCCTAGACAACACCTGAAGGTCGGAGGCCTTTCGCGCCTTCTGTCGGGGGCGCGCAAACATGGATTAGCGATCCATGGACTTGGCGCGCGGTCGCCAAATCCATGGATCGGGGGAGGTGCCCTTCCCAAAGTGCGGTCGGTGCCGCCTCGCTCGGCGGCGGAAATCCGCGACTTCCCATGGAAACGGGACCCGTCGCCAATCCACGCCCCCTTGATCCATTCTTGCGATCGCCTGATTCTGAGAGGGCCCGTCCCTGGGGCTCGCCTTCTGCCTTCCCCCCTGGGGCTCGCTCTCTGACTTCCTCCCCTGTGGCCCGTCCCTGGGGCCCGTCCCCTCCGACTTCCCCCCGGGGGCTCGTCGCCGACAAGCTGACTGCCCCGCCCGCCCCTCGCCTGAGGCGTCCCCCTCGTCGGCTCCGCGCGGCGGCCACGGCCCAGCTTCGTGGTCCTGGCGCTGCCGCGCCGGCGGCTCCTCGCACCGGAGGGGGGAGGGGGGACGGCGGCGAGGGGAGAGAGGCAAGCTACAGGTGCGCTCGCGGCCTCTCTGACATCCTGTCACCCCCTCCCATCCATTCCCGTTTTTTTATCTCTTTCTCTCGTTCTCTCTCTCTCTCTCTTTTTTTGTTTTTCTCTCTGTCTCTCTCTCTCTCTCTCTCTCCGCGGACGCGTCATAGCTGACCTGCAACTCCTCAGGACCTGTGAGACCTGCGACACCTTTAGGACCTGTGGGACCTGTGGGACCCGTGGGAACTGTGGGACCTGCGAGACCTTCGGGAAAGATGGCACCGGCGGGACCTGCGGGGCCTCTGTGGGACCTGTGAAACATGCGACACCTGTGGGACCAGTGGGGCCTGCAGAACATGTCGGACCTGTGGGATCTGTGGCACATGCCACAACTGCGACACCAGTGGGACCTGTGGAACCTGCCAGACCTGTAGGACGACCTGCGACAACTGTGGGTCCTGGTACGTGTGGGATCTGTGGGACCTGCGAGACCTGCGAGACCTGTGGGACCTGCGAGACCTAGAAAAGTGGCCCACGCTGGGGCGGGAACGCATTTCTGAACGACGGGAGCACAGTGCCGATCCGAAAATGAGGTCCGCGCGACAGCTAGAGCGCAATTCTTTAAGCACTGAAAGCGATAGGATTATAAACACAGGTATGAAACAACACAAAAAGGAATTCGGCCGAATCTTGCCTGAAAAAAACACGATGCGGACGGGGGTGGGGAATTTCTGCACAGGGCCTGGGGAATGAGGAAAATTGCAGCCACATGGTGTAATTGAGGAGGAGGAGGAGGAGGAGGAGGAGGAGGAGGAGGAGGAGGAGGAGGAGGAGGAGGAGGAGGAGGAGGAGGAGGAGGAGGAGGAGGGAGGATGAGGAGGATAAGAGGAGCAGGAGGAGGAGAAGGAGGAGGAGGAGGACGAGGAGGAGGAGGAGGGGAAGGAAGACGAGGAGGAGGAGGAGGAGGACCGATGTAAACCCAAGGCCCGTCAACGATGTTTGAATAGATCCTCCCTCCAAGCTCCCTTCACAAGGACCTGCAAATATTCATTTCCAATGAAGGAAATGCCCCGTTGGGAAACAACCGTTTGAACATTCTGAAACATGTCAAAACACCATTCTCAAGATTTCAACGCCACGTATCAACTTGACTCTCGCGCATTGGCGATCCTGACTCGCGCCAGAACACCAATCCCGGGGCATCAACACCGCGAATCAACTTAACTGTTGCGCCCTAACAACCCGGAGCTGCTCCCAACGACCATTTCTTGTATGTTAACCTTGAGAGCCCGCGAACCCTGGCACCTCTTTGCAACGAACGGGCGCGGCGCTGAAGCGAGAACCACATTTTGAAAAGAACAGCCCTCAATAAATGAAGCTATTGCCAACATTTGGGGCGACTGTGTGCGGCGCTACATGTTGAAAACGACCCGCCCTCAATCCGTAAAGCTTTTGTATCTTTTCTAATCAAATGCACGCGGCGCTAAAGCGGGAACGGCATTATGAAAACGAGCCACCCTCAATCTGCGAAGCTCCTGCGCATCTTTAAACGAATGTGAAGGGCGCTACAGCGAGAGCCACATTTTGAAAACCACCCGCCCTCAATTCGTGATGCTCTTGCTAATGGTTGAAACGAGTGTGCGCGCACTGAAGCTGGAGCCACATTTTGAAATCCACCCGCCTTTGAAAACTGTTGCCAACTTGTAAGCTTAAGGATTATAAATGGTAATGGAATCTCCAACGAAATGCCCAACCCGCCTTTCCGATTGGCCCAGGGGTGCGACGGGGGAGATTCATTTATAAGGAAAAGGAGAGGAGGAGGAAGAGGAGGAGGAGGAGGAGGAGGAGGAGGAGGAGGAGGAGGAGGAGGAGGAGGAGAACGAGGAGGAGGAGAGGGACGAGGAGGAGGAGGAGGAGGAGGAGGACGAGGAGGAGGAGGAGGAGGAGGAGGAGGAGGAGGAGGAGACGGCGGCGAAACAGTGTCGGGCCGAAGGTCGATAGAACCCGAGCTTAAACCACAATCCGATGAAATTCAAGACTGTGCGACCTACCGTGCGCAAAGAGACTGTGCAACATGATGGCCCCACAGCGGGAGCCCAGAGTTGTCCTCGCTCAACCACAACCGACAAACTCGGACGACGAATTACCGACGGGTAAGCATTGGTTGGCCTGCGGGTCTTTGAGATGCGCCTCTCGCGTGGCTGCCGCCGCCTTCGCGTGCGTCCCGCCGGCTCGCGGGTCCGCATGGACCGCTGCCGCATCCTTGCTCATCGTGAAGGTCGAGAGGGCCACCGCCATCAACGTCCACAACTGGAACGCGTTGCCGAGGACGGCCCGCCCGAGAATGAGCTCCAATCGCGCCGCGGTCTGCGCGCCAGACGGTTGAGGGAGTCGGGCGCTGGGCCATGCGGCTTGCCGATCTCCATCGCCGCGTCTGGTGGCTGCAAGGGCTGAGCGCCTCCGTTGCCTGCTTCCTGGCTGCCTCGGGGCCGAGCTGCCTCCTCTTCGTGCTCGCCCGCGCGGGCGGGGGGAAGACTGCGGGCCGCTGCGGCGTCGCCCTGCGGGCCCCCCTGCTCCTCGCCGCGCCGAGCGCGACCTCTCGGCCTCGATCTGCTCCGAGCTCAGCCTGGACATCCGCTCGCTCACTTGCTGGCGCGCGTCGAGGGGGGGGGCAGCCGGTGTGCGTGAGCAAGTACTTACTCAGGGCGTCCAGGTCAAGAAAGGGTTCGCTCGCTGAACAACTGTAGGCCGCGCTGTGACCCCCGTGAATGGCTGTTGCCGCGATCGACGCAAGGGGGCGCGACAGGTCCGATGGCGCTTGAACTAGGTGGCGATGCGGGGTCGACGTGAACGGGCGCCGATACTTCAGCGCGCCTGCAACGCATGTTCCTGTGCAATGCTCCTAGTCCTGAGCGCCTTTCTGCAGAGAGCGCAATGGTTCGTCACGGTGGCCGCGTGCGTGATGGACCGCGTCAAGCGCCCCCTGCCGAAGGGGACCTCTGGGGAGCCAGCGGGGCCCGACGCGCCCCGCGCCCCCGCCCGCAGACGAGCCCCGTCGAGTCCACTTGCTCGCATCTCCAAGTCCAAGCCGTCGGTGGGAGCTGGGCCGACTCGGCCCCTTGGGCCATGCTGCAGGGCCCTCCGAGTCCAGGACGGGGAGGGTTCGCCGCCGTTTTCTCCGCCTCTCTGAGAAGGCAGGGGCCCAACATCGAGTCGAAGCGGGTCGGGTAGCGGGTCCGGTAGAGACGAGTAGAAACGAAGCTCCTCGAACAAATCCTGCTCCTGGGCCCCCTCCAGCAGGCGAATGGCGTCGGCGGCAAAGCGCTTCGAATAAGGATTCGCGGAAGTCGAGAGCGTGCCGCAAAGCAGGAGCGCCGGGGAGGGCTCGACAGGGAGCTCGCCGGAAACGGCCGCCAACTCCTGCGGGGGGCACGACGGCCTGCGGATCCATCTATGATAAGGCCGAAGGCGACGAATGCAGAGCTCGACTCCACTACCAGCGACGCCGACACAGCGTGACAGTCTCATCAGAGCTCGATCGACCGATGCTTCAAGCGCGGGTCCCCCTCCTCGTCAAAAAGTGGGTTGGCCCTCGGAGTCCAGAGCGGATCTTTTTTTCCACGGGCGTCTCCCCGGAGCTGTTTTCCAGCGAACCCGGCGACCACTCTTCTCCCGAGAGGGGGCCATGGTCGTCGTCGTCGGGCCCGAGGGGGGAGCGCCGTGGACCGCCGCCCCGAACGCCGTCTGCGCGAATATTCGGGCCCTGTTCCTCGCCCAGAACTTGCCCATCCCCTCCTGCGCGCCAGGGTCCTCCGACCGGGCTCTCCCTGGGCCCCCCCGTTCGCCGCCGTCTGGATTCCGGAGTTGTCGCGCTGAACGCGTCCCGTGACGGGAACAGCACCTCCGAGCATGGCCTCGGCGTGAGCTTTGGATCCTAGCCCGACGAAGACTGGGGGGATATTGCTCTTGTCAAGGTTTCGAACGTCGCCCCCGCAAGCCAAGGCGTCTCGAAGCCCCTGATGGGCGACATTCGATGTGTGCTGGGCATTCCTTGCCGGCGACGCGACGCGCGTCCTGCCGGTGTCGTCGGCGTGGGGGCGACGCGACGCGGCAGGGGGGCGTGCCCTCGCAAGAAGGGCACCCGCGCCGTGCGAATGTCCTCTGGCGGCCAAAGGGGCCGCGCAACATTGGCAGGGGGAACGGCGGGGGCGACAGGAGACGAGACCCATTCATTATGCGAGGTAGGTCTCGGAACGGGGTTTGAGAGTCAGAACGGGGGCGCGCGCGCAGACCGCCCAGCCGCGCCTGATTTGGGCGCCTGAAGGCGCGGGCGAAGAGCGCCGCCGCTGCCGTGCCCCCCATGAACGTTCCGCGTGAATTCTTCAGAGTCGGTCCCCCCCAATGTGCTGCCTGAGCCGTGAACGCGCTCTTCTCGTGTCTTTTATACAGAAAGCGCTGGGTAGCAAGCCCGATCGACTCCTGCGCCGTGCTCCTGAGCGCTTCGACCTCAGCGCGAGCGAGCACGTTTGGCATTTCTTCTTCCGGGATGGCCGACGAGATGCCCGGGGTCTCGGCCGCCGGAGAAATGCTTCTTGGCGCGCGAGGGCTCCTTCCTGGTCGCGCCCAGGCAAGTGCCCGCGTTCTCTATCAGGTGCCGCGTCGGGAACGCTGCGGACCGGCTGGGCCTCGTGCTGGGCCTCCCCATCTTCGTGAATGCGCGTAGTGGCCATGGACATATCCTTGCCGTTTTGTTTGGACAGCCCCGTGGCCCTAGAATGATGCCAGACCGCAGGGGCCCCCCAAACCCTTCGGATGTGGTGGCGAATCTTCTGGGGGCCCTTGTTGAGAGGGTGCTCTTTTCTGTAGACCTCCGCATCGGCCCCTGGATCCCCCTTGCCCCCCGCAAGACGACGGCGAGAAACGAGCTCCCGAGGAACGAGCCTCGAGCGACTCCGGGGCGATTCGAGCCCCTTCCTTCTCGTCGTTCTCTCGGCAACGCGGCGTGCGGTGACAACCGTCGAACCTTGCGCCGGGGTCGACCGCCGGTTGGGGGACTTCAGACGGCGCGCCGTGCAGCGGGGCCGCCTTCCTCCTCGGGGCCTTCGCGAGTAGCTCAGACACCTGTGCCCGGTCGCCCTCTCCCCCTCGACGCGGGTGACAATGCCGTGCCCGAGCGGAGGTGGGGGCGGGCGGGGCTCCAAGTGGCGTTCTGGAGCTCCAGGGACTCAGCCGAAGCGGCCTGCAAGCGGCCGCTAGGCCCATCTCGCGGCAACTATTCCTGGATTTCGCCCTTCCGTGGGGCGTGTTCATCTGGGGCATTGCGCCGCCGTCTTGGCCCTCTGCATTGCTCCGCGAGATAGTGCGCCAATCTCCAGTCCGCGGCGTGCTCCTGAGACTTCCAGGCAGACGCGCTCTCCTCGACGAGCAACGACGACGCCTCCTCGCAACGGTGCCTCCGAAGCTGGCGAAGTTGATCAGACGCTCGAGCTAGCTCCATCGCCGCCCCCAGATCATCATCTCCCGCACTTCTCATAGAACGACGTAGCGCTAGAAGCCTAGATCTCTCAGCCGCGAGCGCCTTAGTTTTCTCGTCGTCCTCCGACTGTCTACCAGCGTGGTTCTCAGCAGTAACATGGGCACGCGTGATCCACATCTGCCAAGCCTCGCCAGGAGCAGGCGTACTAACCAGTAGCTCGTAGAAACGGAGACCCTCGAACTGGCTCTCCAGATCTCGAGTGGGCGAAATCTGGCACTCCAACGCCCTTCTTAAGTGCCGTCGCAGGCATATCGAAATCCCACTGAGCACCCTCTGAACGAGACCACGACATGCCAGAAACGTACTCGGTGCGTAACAAGATCAGCGCACGGTCCTGCATTCCCTTTTCCTTCATGAGTTTGAGTCGCTGGTTCGCAACCCGAAGACCTTGACGCCTTTTTACCGAATCACACAGCCATTCGAAGACCGCGACGTAATCTGTCGCACTCGAACTGCTATGACCGAAGAGTGTATCACCCACTCTGCAATCCATGGAGACCGCCCACATAGCAAACCTTTCTAGAATGTCCAAGGCTGTGCGAACTGCATATCTATGCTCTACACGACCGTGCACGCCAAGAGCCGCCGAACGGATAGGGACCACACCTTTACCTGAAACTCACTGAAGCCCGAACGAACCGTTCAGATCGAAACCGAAAAACACAACCGTCCAAGTGCAGGACCACGTCGAAATCTTCTCAATCCGGGAACACATACAGTCGATTGTTGCCCTGAACTGCCAAGAAGGCGCATCTCCAGTCGACTGTCTACGTTACTTTTTTTTCTCGACGGGCGGGGAGGAACATGCGCCATATCAGCAGTGGATCAACTCGCCCCGATCGAACCCGATGAAGCGCCACACGACCTTGCAGATGCGTGGGCACGAGAGGGGAATCAAATATGTGAAACCACGCGGCGAGTTCATGTACCTTCCAGGAACGAAGCCGCCCATCAGCGCAATACGGTGCCCCAGATGTTTGGACCAGCGTAGATTCACGAGCACGCCCACCCGTCGAAGAAAGAACCACGATATCGACATGTTTGAATTTGTCCGAAATCCAATGCGGTCGCAGCTCGTCAGCAGCCGCCATAAACTTCCAATGTCTGTGTGAGAGCATGGCTGCAGCGAGAGCTGGCCGTGGGGCCATCAAGCTTGAGGCGAGTCCACGCTCGGAGCATGCTGGAGCTTTCGTGCCCCTGTGTGTCATGTCTGGGCCAGGGGGGCTGGAAGGAGAAAAAGGAGAAGGAGGAGGAGACGGACTAATGCAAACCCAAGATTCACCAACAATATTGCAACCAACCCTCCCTACAAGCTCCAAGTTCACTCTCCTCAAATGCCCCTGAAAAGAATTTACTTTCACTGAAGTAAGTGCCCCGTTGGGCAGCAACCGTTTAAACATCCGGACCTGTGACAAGACACCATTCCTGGAACTTCGGCGCCGCGAATCACTGTTCGTGTTGCGTCTTGACGATCTTGATCCGTGCCAGTACGCCATTCCTGGGACTGCAGCGACACGAATCAACGTTGCTGTTGCGCCCTGACGGCCCGACATCGTGCAAGAACACCTTTTCCACGATGTTAAGTATGAGAACTCTTGAAACTGCTGTAAACACTTAGAACGAATGTGCGCGGCACTAAAAAGAGAACTACATT
>CAUYUJ010021363.1:124319-134319 GCA_963575745.1 Prorocentrum cordatum
GAGTCGCCGCTGGAGAGGTCCGAGGGCGTGCGCCGAGAGGATCGGGAGGAGGACCGAGGGAAAGGCGCCACGGCAGGGCAGTGCGGTCGGGACGGCGGCCGCGGCAGCAGCTGCCGGCCGGACATCGAAGGCCCGTGCGGGAGGCAGGGATGGGCAGGGCGGGCCGGGTCCGCCTCCTCCTCCCCCTCCTCCTCCACCGCCTCTCCGCCTCCTCCTCCTCCTCTTCCTCCTCCTCCTCCTCCTCCTCCTCCTCCTCCTCCTCCTCCTTCTCAGGGGAGGAGGACCAGGAGTGAAAACCCAGAATATGCATCAGCGAGGCTGCAAGGCACCCTCCCGTCCCAAAGAAGTCCCCCTCCGCACGAAGTCTCTCCCTGCAGGCCTTCTTCCATTGGAGGAGGCGTTCCCCCTTGAACTAAGTCTCCTACAGGGGGATGTTGGACGAAATATAAACCATTGTCAAGTCATGTTCCCAAATGGTCAAGCGTAGTCGATACATCGTCTCCAGAATTTGTCTACCATTATTTTTGAACATTCCTCCTGCAGAGGGCCAGGCCCGACTCAGCCCTCGAGACACGAGCAGCCCCTTTGCGTGCCCTTCGGGCGAGGGCCCCGCCCCGAACACCGAATGCCTCGCATCCTTCCGGCGAGCTGCTGGCCATCGCTCGGACGTCCATTTCCTGTGTTTTTTTTCGGTTTCGTGCGTTGTCTTTTTTCGCGAAATGATCAAGGATGCTCCTCGATGGTCCTCGCCGAAGGAAAACTGCACACGTCCGAGCGATGCCAAGGCTGTTACCATGCTCACAGAGCTCGGGTCAGAAGCTTCAGCGGGGTGTCCAGCGGGAGTCCCAGTTTGGACAGGTGCCGCTCCTCGCGCGTGTAGGTGTTGTGCAACGTTGCGCTCCTGGCAGTGCCGTGTGAGGAAGTCTCCTTCGAGAGTACCAGTGTGACAGGGAGCCACCCACCATCCCTGCACTGCTGCACGTTCTTCAATCTTCAGGTCGTAGATTCTGAGGGAGACGGAATCGATAGCCCCATTTGGAAAAGATACCGCCCTCCATCCCTGTGACTATCGCAAGCTTTTAGAACGAATTTGCTGGGCGGTATGACGAGAGCGCTATTTCGCCCTCCGTCTGGTCAGCTGGCAACATTTTCAGACAAATGTGCGCGACGCTAGGGCGAGAGCTCAATTTTGAAGAGGTACCGGCCTACACCTTACTAACTGTCGCAAGCGTTTGAAGCAAAAGTCGCAGCGCTAGGGCGAGAGACACATTCTGAAACGGTACTGCCCTCCATGCTTGCAGCCATTGATTGGCCATCCATCATGGTCAGAAGTGGTGCGAGAGTCTCGGGCGAAACGCCTGGAAGGGGAAGTTCTGTCTTCGAGGGGAACGGAGGGAGGGATGTGGGCTTGCGACTTGCTTTGTGCAACGCGCGGAGGCAAGTCGACATCAAAGCGTGCTGCGGGCTGCGGGGCGACTAGCAGCAGTCAGGAGGGAAGAGGAGAGGAGCAGGAGAAGGGACGAGGACAAGGATGAGACGGTGGAGGGAGGAGGAGAGACAGAGAGGGGGAGGAGAGGAGGGAGGAGCAGGAAGAGGATTGGAGGAGGAGGAGGAGGAGGACCAGCAGGAGCGCCTTCGTCGTCGTCGGCGGCGGCGGCGGCAGCGGTGTCTTCGGATCGAGGTCTTGGGACATTTTTGGTTCTTTATGGGCCTCTGGAGACCACCCAAGGGCTCTGGAGGCGTCGTGAGACCTTCGGGGACCTCTGGTGATCTCTGGAATAGCTGGAGCGGCATGCCCAAGCCAGTGTGCACTCCCTGGCTTCCTCCCATACCTTGCTCCTTCCGTACCCTTGTCCACATCCGCTGCGCATTCGCCTGCTCTCTTGACCAAACTGCCTCCGTTTTCCTTCTCATCACCGTCCTCGTTTCGGGGGCGCCGGCGGGGCAGCGTTGTTTCCAGGGCCAGATCCCAATACTCTCGGCAAGCGCGCTTTGATCCGTCAATCTCGGGGGCGCGCAAAGATGGATTAGCGATCCATGGATTTGGCGCGCGGTCGCCAAATCCATGGATCGGGGGAGGTGCCCTCCCCAAAGTGCGGCCGGTGCCGCCTCGCTCGGCGGCAGAAATGCCCGATTTCCCAATGGAAACGGGACCCGTCGCTAATCCACGCCCCCTTGATGCATGTTTGCGATCGCCCGACAATAACAATCCTCACGACCGCCCTTCTCGAGAAGCTCTGATCTCCTCCTCCTCCTCCTCCTCCTCCTCCTCCTCCTCCTCCTCCTCCTCCTCCTCCTCCTCCTCCTCCCCCCCCTCCTAATCCTCCTTCTCCGAATCCAATCCAATCCATCCAATCCAATCCAATCCAATCCATCCAATCCAATCCTCCTCCTCCTCTCCTCCTCCTCCTCCTCTCCTCCTCCTCCTCCTCCCCCCCCTCCTAATCCTCCTTCTCCTGATCCAATCCTCCTCCTCCTCCTCCTCCTCCTCCTCCCCCGCCTCCTCCCCCTCAGCAATCCTCACGACCGCCCTCCTCGAGAAGCTCCGATCTCGGGCCTGCTCTCACCGGCGACGGGGCTGCTCAGGTCTGCTCGTGCCCCGGCCCTCCTCCGTCGCCCCACGAGGCACGGGAGCGCGCTAAGCCGCCCCTCTGCGGGCGGCTAGGCCCTCGTCCGCCTCCTCGGGCCTGCTCTCAGGTCGGGCATGTCCCCCTACCAGGCGGATTTTGGACGAAGCACTCGGGGATGGACAGACCCCGCTTTAGTAAAACGTGGTTTAGTGAAAACGACCTGGGGCCCACACCTGGCGCGCGCAAGCCTGGAAAATAACGGCCACGGCGCCCTCTCGAGAACCGAAAACGGACAACTCACTAATCGACGTGCCACTGTTGGGGGTTCTGTCCACCCCCGAAACAATAAAACATACCCAGAACACGTTCAGACATAGTCAAGCACAAACAATCCAACACACATCGTCCCCGTGCTGTTCTCTGACTGCCTGTGAACCTTCCTCCTGCAGAGGGACGTGCCCGGCTCAACCTTTACTCTCCTCCTCCTCCTCCGCCTCCTCCCCCTCCCTCTTCCCTGTCCTCCTCGTCGCTGTCGTCCTCCTCCTGCTCCCGCTCCTCCCGTCTCCTGCTCCCGCTCCTACTCCCGCTCCTCCTCCTCCTCCTCCTACTCCCGCTCCTCCCGCCTCCCGCTCCTCCTCCTCCTACTCCCGCTCCTACTCCCTATCCTCCTCGTCGCTGTCGTCCTCCTCCCCCTCCCTCTTCCCTATCCTCCTCGTCGCTGTCGTCCTCCTCCTGCTCCCGCTCCTCCCTTTCCTGCTGCCGTCCTGCTGCCCCCCTCCCCGTCCTCACCCGGCCCCGGACTCGAGAGGCTCTCCCGGCAGGCTCCCGCTCCCTCAGAGCGGTGCGCGTCTGATCCAGGCGTCTTCCTGCCGAGGCGTGCCCGACGACAGCAGCCTGCTGGCCATGGCTCTACCCACTACTTTCCGTATCTCTCTCTCTCACTCTGTCTGTCTGCCTGTCTGTCTTCCAGCGTGCGCGCGTGCCTGCTACGCTCTCTGCTGCTGCTCACATCTTCCTCACGACCTCGCGGCAAAACCCCGACATGCATGAGCAAACTGTCAGTCCGCTCGGGCAAGACCAGAGAGAAGGAGCCTTCGGATGACGCCAACACTTCCCCGAGGCTGCCGACATCGCCGGCAGTATCGCCACTCGCCTCCGGGGATGATGCATCAACACATGAGAACATATCATGACTTTTTGCACTGGCTGGCAGCGTTCATGATAAATTCGAAAGGGGATGAACTATGCTAGAACGCTGACGTCACGCTCTGTCTGCACTGCAGAAGCAGAACGAGCAGATCCCGGGCGCGAGGAGCGGTGCATACATTGCAGCACAAGGACAGGGACACCCTCGTTCAGATATCGGACCCTGGACTGCTGACTGATCTCCCTTCTCAAGGAGCTGAAGTGCACACAGCTTGAGGCACGTGCGGAGCTTGCGGAGGCGGGGTGCTGCAGGATACGCAGGCGGAGGGCCAGTGCACCTCTGAGCGCCTCAATCAGCCCGTGAAGCGTCCTGGCAGGCATCCCTTGGGCGCTCCAGCCAGCCTGGGAAGCGTCAATTGCGGCATGTTCGTGTCGTGACGGCTTCAGCGCTGGTCTCTGCCACCGCGTGGATCGCTCAATCGAATACAGTAGGAGCCCGTCCACACGAAACCTTCCACAAGAAACCCAACCCTGAGACCACAGGACGTCCATCTGTTTTTGGTGTGGGAACGTCACGCTTTCCATCGCAGAGCCATCGAAACCCAAGAAACCCAGGGCAACCTGGAGGCGAGCAGGATGTTTCTTGGCATGGGTCTCCACTGTATCCGACGATGTGTTTTGCTCCATGCCGAGACAAGGCCATGACGATGACAATTCGGGGGAGGATAGATCGAGAACATCTCTGAGGTCCGGCGGCTCTGGAGGACGTCTCGGGCGCCGCGGCCTTCTCAGAGCGTTCTGGAACACTCTGAGAGCGTTCCGTAACGCTCTGGAACGGAATGACTCTCGTCCTAGCCCCGTCCGGCATATGCGCGGCCCCAAGGGCCCCGACCGCTTCCCCAGGGCCAACCGTTTCGCCCTGGACTTCGCTTGTTTGCTGGCCCTGGGGCCCGACAACGGACCGGACCCCAAAGGCCCCGAGAGCGAGGAAGGACGCAGACACTGAACAAATCACAGCGTCGGAGAGGAGGATGGGGGAGGAGGAGGAGGAGGAGGAGGAGGAGGAGGAGGAGGAGGAGGAGGAAGAGGAGGAGAGGAGGAGGAGGAGGAGGAGGAGGAGGAGGAGGAGGAGGAGGAGGGAGGAGGCGGAGGAGGAGGAGGAGGAGGAGGAGGAGAGGAGGAGGCGGAGGAGGAGAGGGGGATCGCAGCTCGAGGCGAGGACGGCCTCTCGTGGGAGGGGGCGGCGCCGAGGCCCGCAGCCCGCGCCGCGCGGGCAGCTCAGGGCAGTCCAGCGGCGAGGGCGCCGAAGCGGCCCAGCGCCTCGCCGTAGTGCTCCTCGCCGAAGGCGAAGCTGAGCCGCACGTACGGCACCTCGGGGCGCGGTCCAACGCCGACCCCTTCCCGAGCACGCTCGGGCCGTGACGAAGCTCACACCGAAACGTTCTCGCCTCGCCTCGAGCTGCGATCCCCCCTCCTCCTCCTCCTCCTCCTCCTCCTCCTGCTCCTCCTCCTCCTGCTCCTCCTCCTCCTGCTCCTCCTCCTCCTCCTCTCCTCCTTTGCTTCTGGTCATCTTCGGCCTCGACGGGGCCCTCGCCAAAAGCCCCGGGGCCCTCATGGAGAACCAGCTCGGGATGGAACGCTGGCCCTGGGTCCCGATCACGCTCGGGCCGTGGCGAAACTTCCGCTGGCACGGTCCTGGCCATCTTCGGCCTCGATGGGGCCCTCGCCGAAAGCCCAAGGGCCCTCAGGAACTGGCTCGGGATGAAGCGCCGGCCCTGGGTCGGGACTTCTGGGGGCCCCGCAGCGAAACACTCGATGCCCAGGCCCCCGACGTCGTGAATTTTTCGCAGCGTCGCCCCCCAGAGGTCTCGACCCCTTCCCTGGGACGGGCTTCTCCTCCCGAGTCGTTTTCTGACGCTTCCGAGGCCCGGGAATGGGGCCCCCGGAGGCCGAGAATGGCGTAAAGCCTCCCGTCGTGATTTTTGTCCCAGCGCGAGGGGGAATCGAGGGAGTCGGCCCTGGGGAGGCCGAGAATGGCGCAAAGCCTCCCGTCGTGATTTTCTCACGGCGCGAAGGGGTCTGGGCACCTCCCGTCGCAATGTTTCCTCACAAAGCCAAGGGGCCTGGGTAATTACCTCGCAGGTCTCGGTACCGTGACGAGCCCGCTCCGTGACGACCCCCTCGCCACTGCCGGCCCCCTCCTCCTCCCACAAGAGGTCGTCCTTGCCTCGAGCTGCGATCCCCCCTCCTCCTCCTCCTCCTCCTCCTCCTCCTCCTCCTCCTCCTCCTCCTCCTCCTCCTCCTCCTCCCCCTCCACCTCCTCCTCCCCCTCCTCCTCCTCCGACGCTGTGATTCGAGGAGGAGGAGGGGAGGAGGAGGAGGAGGAGGAGGAGGAGGAGGAGGAGGAGGAGGAGGGGGAGGAGGAGGGGGGATCGCAGCTCGAGGCGAGGACGACCTCTTGTGGGAGGAGGAGGGGGCCGTCGGTGGCTAGGGGGTCGTCACGGAGCGGGCTCGTCACGGTACCGAGACCTGCGAGGTAATTACCCAGGCCCCCTGGCGCTGTGAGGAAACATTGCGACGGGAGGTGCCAGCCCAGACCCCTTCGCGCCGTGAGAAAATCACGACGGGAGGCTTTGCGCCATTCTCGGCCTCCCCAGGGCCGACTCCCTCGACCCCCTCGCGCTGGGACGACAATGGCGACGGGAGGCTTTACGCCACTCTCGGCCTCCAGGGGCCCCGTTCCCGGGCCTCGGGAGCGTCAGAGAACGACTCGGGAGGAGAAGCCGGTCACGGGGAAGGGGTCGAGACCTCCGGGGGGCGACGCTGCGAAATATCATATCACGCCGCGGGGGCCTGGGTCTTCCTCCCGAGTCGTTCGTGGAGGGCCCCCTGGGACGGGAAGCGGCCTCCGGAGGCCGAGCATACGACGAAGAACCAAGCTGCCGCGGTGTCTTTCTGAGCGTTAGAAACCAACAGTCCTGGGTTCGCTAGGGTTACATCGGGCGTGTCCCCCTACAGGGGGATTGTCGACGAAGAATTTACAAATACCCCCAACATATTATTCAAACATGGAAAACAAATGCTGAAACATTGTACTCTTTTTTTCAAAAACAAATATTTTTGAATATTTCTCTTGTAGAGGGACGGGCCCGACTTAACGCTAGGGGCGGGTTTCCTTTCAAAACAGCCGAAGCCCTCCCAAAACCCTCCGAAAGCCATCCGGGAAGGGTTCCGGGAAAGCTTTTGGAGGATGTCGGGAGGGTTTTGGCAGGGTTTCCGTTTTTTTTTGGGGGAGGGAACCAATCCCTACCAAAGCAGCCGCGAAGCCCGCCCGAAACCCTCCGAAAACCATCCGGGAAGGGTTCCGGGAGAACTTTCGGAGGGTGTCGGGAGGGTTTTGGCAGGGTTTCTGTTTATTTTTTTTTTGGGGGGGAAACCAGTCCCTATAGCCAACCCTGGGCTCTCTAATCTCAACGCCCGGACTTGGATCGGGGGCGGCCAACAAGGGGGGGCGCCCAAGAGAAAGAGGGCGCGCAACTCATGGCCGGCGGCATGTGCGCGGCCCAGGGGGCGTCCCAGAGACGTATTAAAATAAGGAGAGGCGCCATGAAATCTAGGGAGATACCATGGCCCCGCCATGATACCCCCCCCCTAGTCGTCACCCCCCCGTTTGCAGCCCCCGAGCCCTAGCGAACAAAAATTGTAACATCGTTGAAAATCTCGGCCCGAGCCCCGGACCCCAACATTCTGCGCTAATTTTCGAGCCGGATCGATCTGTGAGGGCCACGGGGCCCGACAATAAAGGCGAACACTCCCGGCTCGAAACCACTGAGACGCCAGGATCGCAAGCTTTCTACGATTCTATCGCCCTGGATCTGGAGGCACCCTCTGCCGGCACCGGGTTCCCGGGACCGGGACCCCTTCCCCAAGACCGGCTTCTCCTCCTGAGTCGTTCTCTGATGCTCCCGAGGCCCTGGAATAGGATTAGGTCGGGCATGTCCTCCAACAGGCGGATTTTGGACGACAAATCAAGAATACCCCCCAAATGCCCCCAAATAGCCAAAAAAATAATTATAAAATAATCCCCATACTATTTTTAATATATACACACATATATATATATATTTATGAATATGCCTCCTGTAGAGAGGGACAGGCCCGACTTGAGCATAGGGCCCCCCTGGAGGCCGAGAGTGGCGCAAAGCCGCGCGTCGTGATTCTCTCACCACGCTCTGGGGGGTCTTCGCCGTCCCCGACGGGAGGCGCCTCCTGCCCTGGCGGCCGCGGCGCCACCGCGCACGCCGACCCGGGCAGCACCGCGACGCGGTGCCGGCGCATGGCGTCCAGCAGGGCCTCCGTGCTCTCTGGGCAGCGGGCGAGCCTCGCGAGGGCGCGCGGCTCGGGCGGCAGGGCGAGGGGGGCGGCCTTCTCCATCGAGCAGTTTTTTTTTTTTTTTTTTTTTTTTTTTTTTTTTTTTTTTTTTTTTTTTTTTTTTTTTTTTTTTTTTTTTTTTTTTTTTTTTTTTTCTTTTTTTTGATTTGATCTGAGAAATTCCATTGTGGGAGAAATCAACTCAGTAGTCCCCCTGCCTGTTTTTGGGGGGGCGGCCTTTTATCGAGTAGGGGACCGGCTCCATAATTTATTCTAGACCCCAGACTTGATTTGCACGTCGATGCTGGCGAAGGATGGGGTAATGTTCGCATATCTAGGCAAATCATATACAGTTTCCGCAGATTCGACGAAGAAACCAAGTTTTAGGGTAAGTCAAATTCTGCAGTCGATCCCCTGCCTGATTCTTGGGGGGCCCACAGGGGACGCACGCGCCCAGCCGCGCACACGAATGCGGCACCCCCCAGTCCGCGGGGCCAGCCTCGCGTCGCAAACGCTCGCGCCACGCGCACGTTCGAAGCCAGCGTAGACTCGTTCACGTACGCGTCACGTGTACGTCTGACTTTTGAGCACACTTCTGCGGGGGGGGGGGGCCCACGTGCGGCTCAGCCTCGCCCTCATCGAGGAGCACTGCGGCGAGGCGCTGGGCCGCCTCGGCGCCCTCGCCGCAGGGCTGCCCTGAGCTGCCGGCGCGGCGTGGACTTCGGGCCAAATGTGGACTTCGGGCCGTGGCGCCGACCCTCCAACAAAAGCTCAAATCTCCGACGGCTCTGTGGTGTTGGGCCCTCGTTCTGGAGAGACAGCGCCCCGCGTTCTCCTTCCTCCTCCCGGTGCCCCCTCACTCCCCCCCATGTTGGCACACCTTTCACACATTACGTGGCCCCATGGGGAGCTCCACCGAAGGCTCCAACGCTGGTGTTCGCATGCGTCTCCGCCACCCATGTCGGCACACCCCCAACATGTTTCGTGGCCCCATAAGGAGCTCCACCGAAGACCCCAATGTGGGTGTTCGCATGTGTTCTGGCCACCCATGTCGGCACCCCCCTCACACGTTTCGTGGCCCAATAGGGAGCTCCACAGAAGGCCCTGGTGGCGATGTTCGCATGCGTTCCCGCCACCCATGTCGGCACCCCCCTCACACGTTTCGTGGTCCAATAGGGAGCTCCGCAAAAAGCCCCGGTCGCGATGTTCGCATGCGTTCCCGCCACCCATGTTGGCACACCCCTCACAGGTTTGGTGGCCCCAAAGGGAGCTCCACCGAAGGCCCCAGTGGCGATGTTCGCATGCGTCCCCGTCACCCATGTCGGCACCCCCCTCACTCGGTTCGTGGCCCCATAGGGAGCTCCACCGAAGGCCCCGAATGGCGGTGTCCGCATCCACGTCGGCACACCCCTCACACCTTTCGTGGCCCCACAGGGAGCTCCACCGAAGGCCCCTCAGCGGCGGTGTTCACATGCGCCCGCCTCACCCGTTCGTGACATCCCTCACGCGTTTCGTGGCTCCATAGGGAGCTCCGCCGAAGACCCACCTACCTTGCGGTACTCGCGTCCGCAAATGGTGGGGTCCTTCGCCATTTTTTTGTTGTTTTTTGAATTCATGGTGTTTTTTCATTGATTTCGGCCCCTGGGGCCGGTCGTCGGGACCTGGGTCCCGGGAGCTATCAAAAACGTATCCGGGATGGAAACCTGGCCCCAGGCAAGCGGCCGGGACTTCCTTGACATCCTCGCGTCGTGAAAAAAACACGCCAGAGATTTTTGGCAATCTTTGGCCTCAAAAGCCCTCGCAAGGCCCTGGGGCCGTTCAACACTGTCTCGGGATGGAACGTCGGTCTCTGGGGAGGGAGCCACGATGTAAAACACCGACGACGTCGGACGTCTGGGTTCTCAAAGGGATCA
>CAUYUJ010021363.1:139319-140441 GCA_963575745.1 Prorocentrum cordatum
GCGGTGCAAGCTTTGTGGCGTGGGTTGTGTGGCGTGAGCTCTGAGGTGCAAGCTATGTGGTGTGAGCTGTGTGATGCAAGCTCTGTGGTCCAAGCTATGTGGTGTAAGCTGTGGGGTGGAAGCTGTGCGGTAAGCCATGCCGTGTAAGCGCGGCGGCCACGGGCGGCAACGTGTCGAAACCTCGGCCCACGCCCCAAAGTGGGCGGCCAGGAGGCGGCCACGGGCGACAGCGTGGCGAAACCTCAGCCACCCCAACCACCTTCATAAACCCACAGGTGAGAACCCCCACGTACAAACACTGCCCTTGAAACAAGAACCACGAAGGTGGACAATCCCAAAGTCGACCCATGATTCACCGGAGGATTAAGCCAGATTGAGCGGGATTAGCAAGGAGTTTGCTGGCCTTCGGGCACGGATCTACCAGCGCCACCGCTGAATTCAACCTCCCATGCATTGTATCCAACAACAAACGTTACAAACATCAACTTTCGGAGGTCTGCGTGGATTTCCTGCATCGGCGCTGGAGCCCCTCCCTGGCGCGCCAGGGGCGGCGCCAGAGGCGCTGCCCCCCCGGGGGGGGCCCGCAGCCGATCCAGGAAGTCCGCGCGGAGCTCCAGCAGCCTACGCTAGTACAGTTTCTTGGTGGCGCACACAAGAGGGTGGCGAGGAGGAGAAGGGGGAGGGGGAGGGAGAGGGGAGGCGGAGGAGGAGGAGGAGGAGGAGGAGGAGGAGGCGGAGGAGGAGTGCAGGCAGGAGGAGAGGAGGAGGAGGAGGAGGAGGCGGAGGAGGAGGAGGAGGAGGAGGAGGAGGAGGAGGAGGAGGAGGAGGAGGAGGAGGAGGAGGAGGAGGAGGCGGAGGGGGAGGGAGGAGGAGGAGAGGAGAGAGGAGGAGGAGGAGGGGAGCGAGGAGGAGGAGGAGGAGAGGAGGAGGAGGATGATGAGGAGGAGGAGGAGGAGGGGGGGGAGAGGAAGGTAGGAGGAGAGGAGGGATGAGGAGGAGGAGGAGGAGGGATGAGGGTGGCGGGAGGGGGGTAGGCTTCTTAGAAGGAGGCTGCTTCTTTGAAGGCGCGGGCCTTGCATCTGCAGACGAGGCCCGCGCCTTCTAAGAAGCAGAGGTGCTCCT
>CAUYUJ010021364.1:0-25000 GCA_963575745.1 Prorocentrum cordatum
GAGGGTGGAGGGTGGAGGGTGGAGGATGGAGGGTGGAGGATGGAGGGAGGAGGGAGGAGGGAGGAGGGAGGCGGGAGGAGGGAGGAGGGAGGAGGGAGGAGGGAGGATGGATGAGTGAGGAGGGAGGAGGGAAGATGAAGGAGGGAGGATGGAGGAGGGAGGAGGGGGAGGATGTGGGCCAGTAGGAGGTCGAGAGCTGCCTGGGGGCCGCGGAGCGAAGAGAGTGCGCTGTCGGACGCCTGGCGAGGAGAAGAGGTCAGGAGGAGGGAGGATTGAGCACAGTCACCCCCCCGCATAGTAAGGACGAACGACTTCCTAAGGTTACGCCGAGTTTGTAAATAAGTGTGGCCCCCACCCCCCGACGGGGGTCGACCTCGCATCGTCGGCGCGCCGCGACGGGGGTCGGAGCGCCTTCGGTGAGCGGTGGCTGCCCGCGACGGGGGTCGATGTGAGGCTGTCGGCGGGGGTGACGCCCCCCCCCCCGACGCTTGTTAAGAAACTCGGAGTACAGTCAACCCGCATAGTCAGGATGAGCGACTTCCCAAGGTTGCCCTGACATCCTCCTCCTTCGGCCTGACCTGGGCCGCTTTCGCTGGCCGCGCCCCGCTCGCAAAGTGCCGACGTGGCCTGCCAAGGCGCTTGCATCCTCATCGTGCGGCTTTCTTGTGCAGGTTGACCGTTCTTTTGGGCCTGTTCTGTTGCTTGCACTCAAGGGTCAGGAAGACACCCATCGGGTTGGGAGGATGGGCCTGGGAGGAATGAGGACATCACTACCCGTAATTAGGCGGTCGAAGGTATCGCGCACTACATCCGAATGCTATCGCCCGTGCCTTTCATCCTCCCAACCCCTTCCTCCCAACACGAGCATTGCTCTCCCCAAAAGGGCCTCTGGAGGCCTCCTCCTCCTCATCGTCCTCGTCATCCTCATCCTCCTCCTCCCACTTATCACCCCCCCACCATCATCATCACCACCATCATCATCATCATCATCATCATCATCATCATCATCATCATCATCATCATCATCATCATCATCATCATCACCATCATCATCATCATCGTCATCATCATCGTCATCATCATCAGCATCAGCATCATCATCTTCACCAGCATCATCACCACCACCACCATCATCATCATCAGCATCAGCATCAGCATCAGCATCAGCATCATCATCTTCACCAGCATCATCACCACCACCACCATCATCATCATCATCAGCAGCAGCATCAGCATCAGCATCAGCATCAGCATCAGCATCATCATCTTCACCAACATCATCACCACCACCACCACCATCATCATCATCATCAGCATCAGCATCAGCATCAGCATCATCATCTTCACCAGCATCATCACCACCACCACCATCATCATCATCATCATCATCATCAGCATCAGCATCAGCATCAGCATCAGCATCAGCATCATCATCTTCACCAGCATCATCACCACCACCATCATCATCATCAGCAGCAGCAGCAGCATCAGCATCAGCATCAACATCATGATCTTCACCAACATCATCACCACCACCACCATCATCATCATCATCAGCATCAGCATCAGCATCATCATCTTCACCAGCATCATCACCACCACCACCATCATCATCATCAGCATCATCAGCATCATCATCATCATCACCATCACCATCACCATCAACATCAACATCACCATCGTCATCATCCTCCCAGCACGAGCGCTGCTCTCCCCAAGAGGGCCTCTGGAGGCCTCCGGACGCCTCGCATGGGGGCCCTCTGCGGAGACCTCCGTGGAGCGCCGCCGCCCGGGCTGCCTCCGTGCCCCCGCGGTGCTGCGCGCGCTTGCCTGCAGCTCGCGAGATGCCTGGCTCTCGCCGTCACTGGCCGTGCTTCTGGGCAGGAGCTCAGGTACCAGTCGGCGTCACCCCAACATACTTGTATTGTATGTGCGTCGCCCCCCCCAGGGGCGACGCGCGCACCGAGAAATCTTATAGTATATGCGTCGTGGCGAACGCTTTCTGGCCACACCGCTGGGGAAACGGTATACTACAAGATGGGTACACTATATGATAGGGTCGGACGCGCGCCTCCGAGGAGGACACATAGTACTAGTATGTCTCTGTGCACCCCAACCAAACCGCTACCCTCCCCTCGTTTTCGCCTTTTTGGGGGCCTCCTGTGAGGCCCTCGTCGCCACCTTTTGGAGAGAGGTTGGAGTATCACGTTGAAGAGTTCACCGGGGGTTGAACGGGATGGGGGGTGAAAGACATACATGGTGTACCTCCGCTGGTGGTGGTGGGCGTATGGTGCCCACCTCCTGGTCAGGATGCACCCTGGGAGAGGCCCGGGGAGCAGCGGTATTGGTACCATCTTGTTCCCCCAGATCTTTTCTGTCGACGAGCTCGACGCATATACGCGGATTCTCGCCAGGAGTATCCAAGGCCCTCTTCTCTGGGGCGGCCAGGAGCGGGGGGAATGGTTCGGGGGGGTTGGATATCATGATGCGGGCCATTTCATGGCCCCCTTTCTTATTTTCGTACGTCCCTTCGCCCCCCCACGGGCCGCGCACATGCCTCGGGCTATGATTTGCGAACCCTCCTCTTGGATGCCCGCCTCTTGGACGCCCCCGATCTTCTTCGGCGGCGAGCGAGGGGGAGGGAGAAGGAGAAGGCCTTCTCAGAAGGCGGCGGGGCTTCTCAGAAGGCCTCGGGCCTTCTGAGAGGTTTGTTGTATCTTCGGGGAAGGCTTAGGAAACTTTTCAGAAAGCTGGAGGATTTCCGAGCCTTCCGAGAAGGTCCGTCCCTTCTCTTTTCCCCCCCGGGCTCGCCGCCGAGTAATGAGAGATGGTACGATCGAGATGGATACGGACAGAATAGGGACGAAGATCGACAGCAGCTCCTCTTCGCTCTGGGCAGGGTTCGCTGCGGGTGTCGCCGCGGGTGTTGCCCACTGCGGAGGCACGGCCGCTGCCGCCGACCCCGGAGGCGGGACTTCCCCCGAAGACCCCCGCTGGGTGGGGGGGGGGGCCGGCATTTCGACCTGGGACCACCCAAACTGCACACCACAGGCGGGGCCTCCCCGAGGGCTCCCACTGGCGATCTCCCCCGGGACACGCCGGGGACCCTGGAGGGGCGGCGGCGTTCTGGCCCAGGACCCCCCCCCCCTCCAAGCAGGGAGGGGATAAGGGCAAGGGGATGGACTTCAGTACGACGTTCTTTCTCCTTGTGCTTTATTTCCTGGGGACTGACGATGACGACGTCGGCGACGACGACGACAGCGTCTCTCACACGCCGAATGATCGGCGGATTTGATACAATAAGTCGCCTGCCCAAGAGCGGTCGCTGTCAGTTTTGAACAACATTTTCTGTTGGGAATCGTACCCATCTTTCCGTACCCATTTCGGGCTCGGGCGTGTCGAGGTAAAAATGAGGGGCAAGTGGAGGAGGATGAGGAGGCGGATGAGTTGGAAGAGCGGGATGAGGAGGGCATTGTCGGCATCATGCTCGCATCTCCTGGAAGTTGATGGGCCAGGGGGTGCCAGAGGAGGGGAGGAAGCGAGAGGTCCTCCCCAAGATTTCAGATGCATGGGCCAAGAATACATGCACGGAGCTACCGATGGGTGGGATGCTGAGTTGAAGGAAGACCGTCGACGACGACGACGGCGTTGTCTGCTCTTGCCCGCCTCCGTGCTCCGCAGTTTTTTTCCCAAGCCGACCTTCGCGCCTACGCGGGCGCCTTCTTGGGTCACGCACTGAAGTAATCCCTTTTCATATGCACTAGCACATGTTAAAACCCGTCGTCCTCACTATTTTTAACAAAAAGACGAAACTTTGCGGGGTGGGCGGCAGGCTGGTCGTGGGTGGGTCGCGGCGCGCGGTCGCGGGAAGGGGTGTCCGTTGGTCAGCACGAACCCGCACCTGGCGGCGGAGATGGGGGGAAGCAAGAAGAGAGGGCCGAGCAAGGGAGAAAACCATGAGCGAAGGAGGAAAAGGGAGAGGAACGGGCCGAGTCGGGAACCAGGAAAGGGGCGGAGGCAAGAAGGGAAAGGAGGGGCAGAGGAACACAGGGGCGAGAACTGTGCGAAGTGGGGCGCGGGGATGGGGCCGAGGAGCGGGCCTCCCCGAGTCGGGGGGGGGCAGGAAAGGGCGGGGGGGATAGTGGTAAGGACGGGGGGGAAGTAGGAGGCGAGCAATGGGCGAGGGGCGGAACAAGCGCTGTGGCGAACGAATTGGCTGTTCTGGCCACGGCGGGCCTGGGCCCTGGGCCACGGGCAGGTTCCACCACGTACATCTAAGGAGCGGCCCTTATTTCAGCGTCTTGACTGCGCGCGCGGGCCATTTCCCTTGGTCAGCGCCGCGCTGACTCCACAGCTCCAAGCAAATCTTACCTTCGCGCGACAGCGCGCGATGCCCTTGCTCGCACAACGGGGGCGGCGGGCCGCAAGGGGAGGAGGGGAAGGATGGGGAGGAAAAACAAGATAGAACGGAGGAGGATGACAAGGAGGATAACGAGGATGAGGAGGATGAGGAGGAGGTGGAGGAGGAGGAGGAGGTGGAGGAGGGAAAGGATGATGATGATGGTGAGGAGGAGGAGGAGGAGGAGGAGGGATGGTGATGATGCTGATGATGCTGATGCTGGTGATGATGATGATGATGATGATGATGATGATGATGATGATGATGCTGATGCTGATGATGATGATGATGATGCTGATGATGATGATGATGAGAGGAGGAGGAGGAGGAGGAGGAGGAGGAGAAGGAAGATGAGGAGGAGGATGAGTAGGAGGAAGAAGGGGGGGTGGCGACCGAGAGTCCACCAACCCGTCGGGCGGGAACGCCTGCAACCCCCCTGCCCCCAAGGCCCAGACCTTGGAGGGCGGGGCCCGCAGCCGTCCGCTCTACAGGGCCCAAGCCTAAGGGTGAGAGGGCTTGTAAACGCAAAGGGAGGGGGGGGGGGATGACGAGGAGACCAAATCGCCCCCGCGGCCCGCGCGAGCGCAGGCACTGCCCTAGCTTGCCGCTCGCCGCCCGAGACGGGCGCGGAGGGGAGAGAGAGAGAGAGAGAGTGAGGGGGGCGACGCGGGCGATGGGGAAACGGATAACGGCGATGGCATTGGCGCACATCCAACATGAGGGGGACGAGCACGAAAACGAATGTTGGGGGAACGGACTAGCATGAGGATGAGCATGCGGACGAAGATGAGGACGATGACGATAATGATGACGAGGATGAGGATGAGGACGAGGGCGAGGATGAGGATGAGGGCCGCCCCGCGGGGGCCCGCGACTCGCCCACGCCGCCTTCCCAACATCCCTCCCCCATCCCCACCCACCTGCCACCCGTCGCCCTGATCACCGCGCGCTCCTCGCGCCCTCCATCCTCCAGCCCGCCAGGCCGGCGGGCGCGCCGACCCCCTCATTGTGCTCAGCTGCCGAAGCCCAGCTTCTTCTGGCCCTTGGCCTCGCCCGCCTTCTTCAGCGCCTTTGCTTGGGTCCAGCTTTTGGCCTTTTCGTCGGGAGGGCGCTTCTTCGCTCCTCAGCCCTGCTTGGCCTTGCGCTCCTCCTCAGCCTGCTTTGCCAGGCGCTTCTCATCTCAGCCTGCTTGGCCAGGCGCTTCTCATCCTCAGCCTGCTTGGCCTGGCGCGTCTCCTCCTCAGCCTGCTTGGCCTGGCGCTCCGCTCCTCGGCTTGGCCAGGTGATTGGCCTGGCGCTCCTCAGCTCAGCCTGCTTGGCCTGGCGCTCCTCCTCAGCCTGCTTGGCCTGGCGCTCCTCCTCCTCAGCCTGCTTGGCCTGGCGCTGCTCCTCCTCAGCCTGCTTGGCCTGGCGCTCCTCCTCGGCCTGATTGGCCAGGCGCTCCGCCTCAGCCTGCTTGGCCTGGCGCTCCTCTTCAGCCTGCTTGACCTGACGTTCTGCCTCAATCGGCTTGCTTGGCTTGCTTGGCTTGCGCGCCCCTCATCCTCGGCTTGCTTGGCTTGGCGCGCCTCCTCAGCCTGCTTGGCCTGGCGCTCCCCATCGTCGCGCTTCTCGTCCTCAGCCTGCTTGGCCAATCGCTCCTCCTCAGCCTGCTTGACCTGGCGCGACCCCTCCTCAGCCTGCTTGGCCTGGCGCTCCTCCTCGGCTTGCTTGGCCTGGCGCTCCTCATCAGCCTGCTTGCCCTGGCGCTCCTCCTCATCAGCTTGCTTGGCCTGGCGCTCCTCCTCAGCCTGCTTGGCCTGGCGCGCCTCCTCCGCAGCCTGCTTGGCCAGGCGCTCCTCCTCAGCCTGCTTGGCCTGGCGCTCCTCCTCCTCAGCCTGCTTGGCTAAGCGCGTCTCTTCAGCCTGCTTGGCCTGGCGCTCCTCCTCAGCCTGCTTGGCCTGGCGCTCCTCCTCAGCCTGCTTGGCCTGGCGCTCTGCTCCTCCTCAGCATGCTTGGCCTGGCGCTCCTCCTCAGCCTGCTTGGCCAGGCGCTCCTCCTCAGCCTGCTTGGCCAGGCGCTTCTCCTCAGCCTGCGTGGCCTGGCGCTCCTCCTCAGCCTGCTTGGCCTGGCGCTCCTCCTCAGCCTGCTTGGCCTTGCGCTCCTCCTCAGCTTGCTTGGCCTGGCGCTCCTCCGCAGCCTGCTTGGCCTGGCGCTCCTCCTCAGCCTGCCTGGCCTGGCGCTGCTCCTCAGCCTGCCTGGCCTGGCGCTCCTCCTCAGCCTGCTTGGCCAGGCGCTCCTCCTCGGCCTGCTTGGCCTGGCGCTCCTCCTCAGCCTGCTTGGCCTGGCGCTCCTCCTCAGCCTGCTTGGCCAGGCGCTCCTCCTCAGCCCGCTTGGCCTGGCGCTCCTCCTCAGCCTGCTTGGCCTGGCGCTCCTCCTCAGCCTGCTTGGCCAGGCGCTCCTCCTCAGCCTGCTTGGCCTGGCGCTCCTCCTCAGCCTGCTTGGCCAGGCGCTCCTCCTCAGCCTGCTTGGCCTGGCGCTTCTCCTCCTCTGCCTGCTTGGCCTGGCGCTCCTCCTCAGCCTGCTTGGCCTTGCGCTCCTCCTCAGCTTGATTGGCCTGGCGCTCCTCATCGGCTTGCTTGGCCTGGCGCTCCGCCTCAGCCTGCTTGGCCTTTCGCGTCTTCTCTTCCTCATCCTGCTTGGCCTGGCGCTCTGCATCCTCAGCCTGCTTGGCCAGGCGCACCTCCTCAGCCTGCTTGGCCTGGCGCTCTTCATCCTCAGCCTGATTGGCCTTTCGCGTCTTCTCTTCCTCATCCTGCTTGGCCTGGCGCTCTGCATCCTCAGCCTGCTTGGCCTTGCGCTCCTCCTCAGCCTGCTTGGCCTGGCGCTCTTCATCCTCAGCCTGCTTGGCCTGGCGCTCCTCCCCAGCCTGCTTCCCCTGGTCCTTCTCCTCGGCATTCTTCCCTGCGTGCTCCTGATCCTTCTTGCCGTCGTCCAGCGCGAGCATGGTCGCCGCGGTGTTGGTGTCCAGGTCAATCTGGTTGCGCTCGTGCTGGTTCGGCGCCCTTGCGAGCTTGGCAGCGACCACGCGCCGCAACGCCTGCAAGTGCGACGCCTCGGCCACCTCTGACGGGCCGAGCGTGACAGCGAGCACGCGGTGTCTATGCAATCCTTGGAACACAGTGACGCCGTGCACGCGCGGCGCACCGCGCAGGACCACGAACTACGAATGCAAACGCACTGCGCAACGCCAGAACCATAATGTCAGAATGTGGCGGGTGTTCGAACAGGTGACGCACGTCGAGTGCCGAGGGTGAGATTCGGGGCGCGGGGGGGAGGGGGGGGGGCGTTGTTTACAAGGGGGGTTCGGCGGAGGGGGAATGATTCGGCGGCAGGCGCCATGGGACGGATACAGCGGCACATAGTGGAACGGGGAGGGTCGAGAGGCAGGGGCGGCGAGGGGAGGGGGGGCGCCAGAACCCTGCGCGCCTCGGGGATCCCCACGATCACCTCAAGGGTCGACAAGAGGTGCACCAGCGGCGCCCCAACCCTGATGTTGCCGATCGACTGCCTCGCAGCGCGCCCCCCTCTCTCCAGCTCTCGCTGTCTATATCTATCTCTCGCTCTATCTATCTATCTATCTATCTATCTATATATCTATCTATCTATCTATATATCTATCTATCTATCTATCTATCTATCTATCTATCTATCTATCTATATATCTATAGATCTACCTGAATATATATATGTGTGTATATCTCTCTCTCTATCCCTCCTTCTCTCTTCTGTCTCCCTCTCTCTCTCTACCGCTCTCTGTCTCTATCGTTTGTTGAGTCTCCTTTTCCCTCCCTCTCTCCCCCACTCTCTCACACTCTCGCTCTCTCTCTCTCTCTCTCTCGCTCTCTCTATCCCCCCCTTGCGCCCCTCTAAAACAAACCACTGGTCACTCGAAATGCATCGCCACAACGCTGGCAAGGGCGATCGACGTGGCGTCGGACAGGCCGCTTTCGATCGAACCGCCGTCAACCTGAGCCCATGTGATCTCGCACGCACCCGCGCATAATAAAACATGCGTCCTGATGCCGTAGCAGTCGCTCTGAGCCTTCTCGGCGATCAGGAACCCACAGGGCACGTACATCACCTTGTCGGAAGGGGGGGGAGCGGGCGGGCGAGCATGGTCCACATCGACGACCCCCAAACCAAACATTAACCATATGTGTTACGACAACTCGGGGCTCGGGACCTAAGGAGCACCTGGCAGCTGTCGCACCGCCCACCCCCAACTCCTGTGCCTGCGCAATTCGGGGGCGAGCGATGGCCCATGGGGTCCACGGTGCCACGCGCTAGGTCGAGCTTGCAACCGTCGTGCTACCATGGTAAACGCAACAACACATAACTAACGGAACATCTATTCTGGCCACGGCGGGCCCAAGACACGAACGGGCCGCCCGAGCCTTTCTTGAGATGAGAGGGGCTCTGAGCTCAGCTGCATGGTTGCAACGCGGTACACGATGCGTCCCAAGGAGGGGCCCGAGGACCACAGAGTGAGCAACACGATGGTAGATTGATGCCATCTACCCGTATCAAGCCCGACATCGTTCATTATCTCTCTCTCTCTCTCTCTCGCGCTCTCTATCTCTCTCTCTGTTCCTCTCTCCCCCTCTCGCCTTTTCTCTCCCCCCATCGCTGTGTGCGTGGTTAGCTCAATACCCCTCTCTCGCTCTTTCCCCCAGCATGCTCTCCCTCTCGCTCTCTCCCCAGCCCGTTCGCATCGCTCTCTCGCTCTCTCTCGGTATGCCTCTTTCTCTCTACATCGTTCTTCCCACTCCATATATATCTATGTATATATCGTTGCTCTCTCTCTCTCTATATATCTGTTTATCCCCCTTTTTCGATCGTACTCTCGGTCGGGCCATCCCGTTCACTGGTTATCCTTATCCCCCCTCTCGCTGTCCCTCTCGAACTCCCTCTCTCTCTCTCTTTCGCTCCCTCACTCCTCGTTCTCTTTCGTTCCCGTTTGCCCTCTACCGCTCTCTCTCTCGCTCTCTCTCTCGCTCTATCCCCCTCTCCCTCCACCGATCTTTATGCATGTGCGTGTCGCTCTCTCTCTCTCTCTCTCTCTCTCTCTCTCTCTCGCTCGCTCTCTATCTCTCGTTCTCTCTTCCCCCCCCCCCCGCTCTCCCTGGTCCAAGGCGGGAACGTCATGTGGGAGGGGCAGACGCGTCGATGGAGGGCATATTGATGGGGGACGTGCCATGTGGAAACTAGGGGACCGAATGGGCGAAACAGCTCGCCGCGACGTCTGCCGACCAACGCTGACGAGACTTTGGAGTTGACATGGGCAATCGGACGGCCACCGTCTTCGAGGACTGCCACCAGCAGCGCCAACCATCTCATAATAGATGCACATAATGGTGGGCCTCGATATCTATAGACATATATACATGTAATGTAGTAATGCAAGTATGCCCAAACGGCACCTGGACACACACACACATATATATACCTCTCTCTCTCTCCCCCTCTCCCCCTACTCCCCCCTCTCCCAATCAGCCGCGAGGAACGAGAGGGGGCGCCGAGCGATGACGCCCGCCCGGCCGCCCTGCCCGACCGACGATGGTGGCTGAACGCAGTGGTAGACAGGGAAATCGAACACGGCGGAGTCGAAGTCCTCGATTGCCTTGAACATGTCTATGAGCTGGGCCATGGTCCTCGGAGTGTCGTCTGGGCCGTGCTTGCCGACGAAGTTCGCCCAATCCTCGCATGGGGCGCGGGAGGAGGAGGGGGGGGGGCGGGCTGCGAGTCGGGGAAGGGCGCCAGGGAGAGGGTGCACGAAATCTGTCGGCGCAATCGGGGTGCAAACCAGCATTGTTTTACAATGTGCGACGATCGCGCGGCGCGACGATGCATGCGCCTGCACGGCACGAGTGCAATGCAACAACGCACCTGGCGCATCACCTGTGCCCTTGCTTGCCCCCCCCCCCACTACGAGAGAAAAGCGAGCGTCCTCAGCCCTGAACAAGAACATCTCGCGGGAGCCCGCGGCCTGATACCTCGTAGTCGGCAGCATCGCTTGCTCGTGGCCTCCGTATACGTTCCCCGAGCTGCAGAAGTACAGGTACACATTGGACACCAGGGTCTGCAGCGGCTTCGGCGCATCTAGGGGGGCGATGGGTCGCGCGGGCGGCAACGTCGCAGCAACTATCATCTGGCCACCGCTGCCATCTCCTTGCTTTATCCCCCACGCAAACAACCGAACCTGCGACTGAACGCCCGCGTGGGCAAGCGACACTGGCATGGCTGTGATCGACGACCGACGCACGAATCTACAACGCACACTCTACCCGCCACTCGGAAGACGCGCGTGGAAACGTCGAGGAAGGCATACAAAGCATATTGGGTTCGGGCCCGCCCAGAGAACGACACAACGCAACATCAAGCATCAAGTGCAGTATTGGAGTAGGAATGCGCTTGGCCTAGACTGGGGTCTGGGCATCCAGAAACACGTGCTTTCATCGACTAGCGCGCACCCGTTGGGACCGACCCCCCCCCCCTCCCCAGTCCCCGAGGCTGCCTGCAACCCATTCGTCGGCCCAGCCGACGAAGGACTTGAATATGTCGGCGAGCTCCGTCGCCGCTGCCTCCCGCGCCACGTGGTATTGCACGCGCCCGATCCCGAGCTGCTCCTTTTTCTGGCCCTGCCACGCCCTCAAGAGCTTCGGACCTTCCTCACCAGAGATCCTGCCGATGATGCTGCCGCGGGTGTCCTGCCGCTGCTGGGGCAAGGATTATTGCCGAGATACGTGGCAGCGTGCAAAATGCTGCTGCTGGGGGGAGCGCGGGCGAGAGGGTTAAGTGGGGTGAGAATGGGTGCCGGGTGAAGGTGATGAGGTGCGCCATGAGAACGGCGGAGGTGGTCCAGCCGCACCCTGTCTTCGCCCATGCCCGCATTAGCCAAACCACCTCCGCCGACCTCCTCTCCCCTCCTTGCGCCCATCCCTCCCAACTCTCTCATCCCCCTCACCCCGCTGCCCCCCCCCGCCTAGCCGCAGCCCCCGCGCTGCAGCCCCCTCCGACATCCATCCTGTGAGCGGGGGCAGGCTAGAAAGACCGATCCTTGATCACGAACGGCTTGTCCTGGCCAAGCAGCGCCACCAACGATTGCTCAGAGTCGGCCAAGACCTCGATGACCCGCGTCGCGGCGCCCAGCGGGGTCTGGAAGGCGCGGGCGATGCCAGGCACAGCTGACGACTTTCCCGCCGCCCTCGCCAGATCCTGTCAAGGGCCAGGCTCAACAACTGCGGCGAAGACGGCCTGCACGCAGAACTGCACACAAAACAACAGGCCAGCGCCCGCTACTCGAGACTGCCCCCATCCCCCATCCCGAAAGGCAGCGCCGACCTCAGGGACGATGGAGCGCTGGCCCCATGGATGATGGCGTGCTGGCCATGAGATGAAGGGCGGGGTGGAGGAGGCGGGGAGGGGGGATGCTGGGGCGGTGGGGTGGGTGGGTGGTGGGGTCGTGAGGGTGAGGGGGGGTGGGGGTGGTCGGTGGCGGTGGTGGTGGCGGGGTGGGTGGGGCGTTGTGGTTGGCGCTGGGGAAGGAGGGCGGGTGGGTAGAGGGTGGGTGGGGGCGGTGGGGAGAGGGGGGGGGGGGCTGGGGGTGTGTGATTGCGTTTGGGGGATGGACGTTTGTGCTATGCGATTGCAGGCGCAACGCAATGGCCCCGATAGGGGCACTCCGACGAAAGGGGCGCCCTCTCGAACCAAATGGGCACGTGTCCCTCGGCTCTCCCGCCCAAGAGGAAGACGCCTGCTCCAGAAACATCGGCGACCATGCTTCTGGTGCAAGTGCCATCCCGCAACAGCCGCGCAGCCCCGCGCCCCGACGGGTGAGCAACGAACAGGCGGGCGGCAATCCTTCACGAACTGCTTCATCTTCTGCGCCCCCTTCTGCGCGACCGACCTCTGCGAAGACTTCCTTGCCTGAAGTTCCTGCTTGACGCTCGAGACCACCCCCCCGATCACCTTCTTGAAGCCCTTGCTGAAGCTGCTGATGGCGTCATCGGCCCTGTTCTGCATGCCCTCCAGCTGCTCGAAGAGCTTCTTCGAGGACACCTCGGGGGCGGGGGGCGGGCGCACTGGCGAGGGGAAGCAGTCGACGGCGAGGGCGGGGGGAGCGCGGCGTTCGGAGGCGGGTGGGCAGGGGGGGGAGCGGGGAGTGGGGAAGGGCGGCGACAGAGAGGGGGGTCGCGTGCGTGGAAAGGGCGAAGGGAGGAAACCCGAGCGAGGGCCGATGCAAGTCAGACAAGTCAGCACACACAGCGCCGAATGCAAAGTGAAGCAGCCACCCCCATCAAATGATGCAACGAAGCCGAAGACACGCCAACCGCAGACCGCGGACATACTTCACACACATTGAAGCCCAAAAGGCAATGGCAAGCGCCTCCGCGGCCGCCAGCTGCGCCGTCACCATGGAGTCGCTGATCGGGCGGAGGTACTGGGCATTCATGGGCAACTGCTTCTTGTTCGCAGCGCACCACTTGAAGAACTTGTCAATGCAGCACTCGCGCACCTCCCTGCCCATACATTATGCATAACAAGAATTGACAATCGTTGTACGTGCAATATTGTCTCTCTTCTCTGTCGGCACACCTCTGTATGTATATAGATATACGCATGTATTCATGTTTATCACTCGTTTCCCTCTTTCTCTTCAACGTTATACCTATCTCTATGTACCTCCCTCTCGCTCGTCTCCTCATCTGCATATCCCTCTCTCTCTCTCTCTCGCTCTCCCTCTCGCTCTTCATGTACACATCCAGGCATGTAGTTGCGCACATCTAAGCACATGCATGCGCATCCATATCCATATCCATATCCACATCCATGCTGAGCTTCTCTCCATATCCATGTACGAACACGCATGTATTTGCGAACCGTACGCGCATGTAAATGAGTGTATGGGTTTATGGCCCATGGCTATGCATAGTACATGCGCTCGGTCCTGGTCTGAGTCCCCGCTTCGCGCCCTCGCGCTCTCTCTCTCTCTCTCTCTCTCTCTCTCTCTCTCTCTCTCTCTCTCTCCCTATCTCTTTCTCTCTCTCTATCTCTCCCTCCCGCTCTCTCTCTCTTCTCCCTCTATCTCTCTCTCTCTCGCTCTGCCCCTCGGCCATTCCCCATGGCCAGCGCTCCTACATGAGCATAACCTTCTGCGTGCGCACATAAGCCACGCGCTCGCGCGCGTGCACGGCCGGATTGGCCGTCCCGAGCCCGCGAGCATATTGGCCCAATTCTGGTGTCACCAAGGCATCGGGCGACCAACTACAGGGGCTGAAGTGAAGGGAACGGCCCCCGCACCGAGGAGCGATGGAGTGAACGGGGGGGCAGGCGATGAGGATGACATAATGGGATGATGACGGTTATGGTGATGGTGATTACGATGATGATGATGATAATGATGATGATGATGATGATGATGATGTTGATGATGGTGGTGATGATGATGAAGATGACGATGATGATGTTGATGATGATGCTGACGACGATGTTGATGACGGTGACGACGATGATGATGCTGATGATGATGATACTGATGATGATGATGGTGATGATGATGATGATGCTGATGCTGATGATGATGATGATGATGATGATAACGGTGTCGATGGCGATGGGGATGTTGCACGGCGCCCCTAAACATCTCTGCATGTATGTTTGCATGTACGTATATATTTGTGTATACACATATGTATGTGCATACCTCACATCTACAACACACCACTACCCACCCAACATCTACAAGCGCATCCACCATACACCACCCACCCACCCCCACAGCCACCAACAACCCCTTCCCCGCGATCCCGCCTTCTGGAGGCGTCCAGGGTCTCTGGCTAGCTGCTCGTCGCCGTACGCCTCGTCGATGAACTTGGCGTTCTTGTAGTCGACGCTCTTGCTGCCATCCATGCACTCCTGGGGCGCCGCGCGGGGGCGGGAGGGGGGGAGCGGGAGGTGATGATGCCGCAGGGTGGGCCCGATCGTGGCAGGCTGCTTGCGCAGCAGGGCGAATAGACAGGGACTGCGACGGGCGACAGTGGGGGGGCAGGGGGGGGGGGCGAGCTGAAGAGAGGGAGAGAGGCAGACAGGGAGATAGCAAAAGCGAGAGCGAGAGCGAGAGAGGGAGAGAGAGAGCGAGAGCGATGGAGAGAGAGAGGGGGGGGGGGGGGAACAGAGAAATACGGAGGGAGGGAGAGCGAGGGAGAGAGGGGAAAAGGACGAGCGAGCGGGAGAGAGACAGCGAGAGAGAGAGGGTGAGAGGGAGAGAGAAAGAGGGATGGGGGAGAGTGAGAGATAATGGGAGGGGGGAGTGAGAGGGGTGATGAGGGGGGAGACACGACAAATGGGGAGAGGGGAAATTGCGAGATGCGCTACCCATCGGGTCCTCCAGCGTCGGCAAGAACGCCTGGCTAGGTGAGCACAACCTCTGGGCAACCACTCCTTTGAGCACGGCGTGATCGATCAGCATGGCGATCCCGCTCGGCAGCTCCCCCCCGCCAAGTGAAGGGACGGACTCGGTCAGCGCCACCTTCAAATGGGCGAGGTTGCCCTGCAGCTCCTTGTCCAACTTGCCCATCCTGCGCTGCCACTTCGTGAACGAGGCCGTCGCATGACCGAAGAACTCGCCGCTCGGCGCTGCATCCTCGGACTGGGCGGAGTCGTCCCCACCCACGCCGTCGTCAGACGCGCTGGCCATATCGACATCGCTGTCGGCCAGCTGCGGCGACTGGCGTGGCGACGGGCGCGGGTCGCGCCGCTCGGGCGGCTTGCGATCCGACGCGCCAGAGCCGCGGGACACAATCGACTGCGCTGGCGACCTGGCCCGCGCCGAGGAGGACGCAGCGCCGCGCGGGGACCTGGACCTGGACCGACCTTGGCGCCCCCGCTTGCCCACCAACGCGTGCAGGTTCGCATCGAACGTGGACCCGTCGTCGCCATCGGCGTCATCCACCTCGTCTTCCATCGCCCTCAAGTCGCTCTCCTCACTGGAACTACACCAGGCGCAACACGCACCATTCGCGTCTGAAGTATCCTCACCAGCATACTCACCATCTACATCAGCACCATCATCATCAACACCACCATCATCATAGTCATCGTCATCATCGTCATCATCGCCATCATCGTCACATTCCACCGCCCCCTACCATCATCATCATCGTCGTCATCATCAGCCCTGTCACCATCAACATCAACACTATCATCATCACCAATATCATCATCGTCAGCAGCATCAGCATCATGACCATCACCAGTACCATCATCACCATTACCATCACATCATCATCAGCAGCATCATCATCATCATCATCATCAGCATCATCATCATCATCATCAGCAGCAGCAGCATCAACATCACCCTATTCGCCCCCGACACCCCCATCACCATCACCATCACCACAACAACCTGCACTCATGCACCCGCCCCGCCACCGTTGACACCCCTGCACCCCCGTTTCCTTGAGTTTGTTGTTGTGTTGTGTGTGGGGGGAGCGTGGGCTCGAGAAACCACGGGCGTCGTTTGGGGTCCCGCTTCTGCCCCGCAGAACGGTGGAACGGGGGCCAGGCGGCCAACTGCGGGCTGGCGGAGGTCGATGAAGCGAGAGTGGGGAGTCGAGGGGGGGGGAGGGGGGGTGAGGTGGAGGGAGGGGGGGGGCGGTTCATGGCACTGGGGTTAGTGAGACGGCGCGGGCAAAGGGGTCCCGACGTCCTTGGGCTTCCTCTTGGCATCGTCGCCCATCGTCGCCTGGCGCCCGATCTCGGCCTGGTCCATCCATAGGACGAAGTCCTCGATGCCCACCAAGACCCTCGTAGGCTCCGGGGCGGGGCCCTTCTGGTCAGTCTCGCACTTCGAGCTGGGGGACGTGTCGGCAGCCCACTTCCCGAGGGCCTCGCCGACGGGCGCGGGCGGGCGGGCACGGAGAGACGCAAACACCACGATCTACATACACATGTTTATATAAAAGGGGTGGCGATACGGACAGGGGTGTAGAGAGAACGGTAGAAAGAGGGAGCGTGTGTGAGAGAGAGGGCGATATTGACGGGGACGGTAGTGGTCGAGAGGTGTATGGATATGGTTTCCACCTGCACACGTGCATAGAGCGGGGGCGGGTGGGAGGACAGAACGCAGGAGCCATGCGCGAGCATCTTTGCATGCCTGTATACATATATACACATACGTGTGTGCACAATGGGGGACAACGTATTTGCGTGTGCACATATGTGTAACCATTTATACATACATACATGCATACACACATACATACATACATACATACATACATGCATGCCTGAATACATACATACATGCATACACATACATACACATCCATACATACACACAAACATACATACATACATACATGCATACACACATACACACATACACACATACATACACGCATACATGCATACATGTACACACATACGTACACACATGCATACACACATACATACATACACACATACATGCATACATACATACATACCTACACGCATACATACATACATACGCACACACATACATACATACATACATACATACATGCATGCATGCATGCATACATACATACATACATACATGCATACCTACACACATACATACATACACACATACATACATACATACATACATACATACGTACGTACGTACGTACATACGTACGTACATACATACAAACATACATACATGCATGCATGCATGCATGCATGCATGCATACATACACACATACACACACATCCATCCATCCATCCATCCATCCATCCATCCATCCATCCATCCATCCATCCATCCATACATACATACATACATACATACATACATACACACACATACATACATACATATGTGCGCATGGTGGCAGTGCTTGCAGAGGGGCCGACCTATTAAGACAACTGCGTCGGGCATGTACCTGCCAGAGCAACGAAGGAACGGGGGGGGGGGGCTGGCCAGAACGGGTTGAAGCGCCCCCGTGTCCTGCGCCCCTTGGTGGCCCACAGTCGGGCGCGGCGCGGGCGGCGCCATGCCTCGCGCCCCACGGAAGGAACGCGAACCCAGGTGGGCCAGCCAGGCCCTGCGACACTTACCATAAAACTTGCAACCGCTGGGAAGGGAAGGGGGGAGATGAGCGGACGGGGGGCCCAACCCTCTACATTTGCAGCTTCATGATTCGCCGCCACGCCGCCATCGCCATCATAGCTACCATCATCATCGCCATTACCATCATCACCACCACGCCTGAACGATCCCACTGGTGCTCCACCGCGTAGAACACGGAGAAACGCCCGCAGCCGACGCGGGAATACGTGGCGAACCTGGGGGCCACGCGGATGACATAGTTCTGACCCGCACGATCTTATCGGATGGCGGCAGCGCGCAACGGCCACTCCGTGGCCGTTGTGCGTTGCCGCCGTCCGAGTTTCGGAGTTTCAATCGCCCACGGCGACCCGTCGGGCCAAATGAGAAGCAGCACGCTGCCCAGGGCCACGAGCTCAAACGCTGGGCTGCGGACGCCAAGCGCCGACACCCAGCCCACGGGATGCGGGGCCGCTGGAACGCGCCAGCGGCCGCTGCAGCCCCCGCCAGGTCCCAGCGGGAGCTGCGCCACCTCGGGCACCCACCAGGCAGCCCTCCACTCGGACACTCCGAGGCGACTGCGGACGCAGCATTGCCACGGGCGCTGCACGACATCCCACCCCGCGGGCGGGGGTGGCGCGCGCGGAAAACCAACCATGCTTGGCTGCACCATTGCGAGTCCGAACTCGCGCGGTGGCACCATCGCTGCTGCCAACACCACCACCGCCTACACCGCCAGCCCACACCCGAGAATTGCATGGCGAAGCGCCGACCCTTCCCCCGCCACTGACCATGCCCGCTGTCAGCGGCACTCACATACATTCACCCACACGCACACATAACCACGCACACATACGCAACGTAGACACCACCACCCCAACCACCATCGCCCCACCACCCCACCACAACCAACACCACCCCACAACCACCAACCACCCCAGCACCCCTCCCACCACCCAGCGCATCACCCATGACAACGCCCCTTCAGCAGACGACCCTGGGAGCCTCTCGCCACCACCTGCGGCAACACTTGCTTAGTGTTTCCCAGGTGGCCACCGCGGGCATCGATCGACGTCCACTGGCTCATCCAATGCCCCGCTGCACACAGTGGCACCCAGAAGTGCGAACAAGCGACCGCGGACCACTGTAGGCACGGGACAGCAGCAGCACTAAGTGTCAACAACAAGGACCCCAGGGTAGTACAGTGCCGTTTTTAATACATGCTCCGCGTGCGGACCGTGTATTAGAAATAAAGGGTTGATTAACCCATACAAGGACGAGCGTATGTATTAATTCATTCATACATTAATCGTGCATGAAAAAATCCGATATAATTAAAACTCCGATGTATTAAAAACTGCACTGTAGTCTGAACACCGCCTCTCCCATTCCTCTCCCCCTCCCCCCCTACCCCGCGCCCGCCACCGCCGCCGCGCGCTCGGGGGAAGCACGCGGCAGCTGGCGACGATTGCCTCCATCTCGCTGAGCCCGTGCTCCTTCTTGAAATGCTCGATGTAGCGCCACTTCGTCATCATGATGCCTTTGTGCCCGCGCTGGGTGACCTCCGCGCGGCAGAGCTGCGAAACGTGGAAACGCAGATTCAAGGGGTGCTCTTCTGCCTACCCCGCCCTTATCGTGCAGTCATCCGCCCCCCCCCCGTCCATCATCTCACCGATGTCCCCCCCCCCAACACCGCCGCCACCCCTCCCAAACTACATGTACCCATCCCTCATCGCATTGCCACTTCCTCATCTTACCTAAACCCCACCCCCGTCAGCGCCATCATCGCCTTCCCTCTGCGGAACGACCCGCCCTCCTACCCACAACATCGCCGACTGAGCAGGCGCGCGTGAGCGCAATTGTGCAATGGGCGCGCGCACCATGCGACAACTGCAAAGCTGCTGCATGCAACGCAATCTGCATGGCGCGGTCGGGCCTGGGGGCGCTTGTAGATCCTGTCGAACCTGCAGTAGTCGAAACTTCCCCGTGCGAAGCCTCGCCCTTTGGCCTGCCCCGCCCACCATTGCGAACGCTGAGAGAGCGCGAGGCGCGACGAACGCGAACCGCAAAGAGGCGGCGGGGGAGGAGGGACCGAGGGAGGAGGGAGGGCGTGCACGTTGCCCGTGTGGCCCTTGGGCCCTCCCGCCAGTCGCGCCCAATTCCCGCCACGGGCCCAGTCGGGCCCTCGCAACCAGTCGAGCCCCTTCCCCTTGAGCGCCCGAGCTGGGCGAGGACAAACGGGCACGACGTCCAACACCAAATGTGATCCACCGACGGTGACCGCTGTCGGGCGGGCGGCGATCTATCGCACGCGGGCAACGTCTGCGGCGACACCGACTGAGAGCTATGTTCCGCATCGGCATGTACTACAATTGCATTCCGCACCCACCCGTGCCGTGTAAATGTCGTCCGATTGTGCTTGTTCACAGGCGCAGTCCGCCCCCTCCCCGCCTTCCTCGCCATTGCGCTCTACCACCACCCTCCCCCTGTTCACACCTCCGCGCTCCTCCACCCCCACCCCGCAGCTTCCCCCGTCCCAGTCCCTTCGCGTGCATTCGCGTGTGCAGCGCTGCCCCAGCCCGCCCCCGCCTTGCAGTCCTGGGCGTAGCGCTGCAGCAAGGCGTACCACTCATCCCCGCCTTTGCGCTGCAGCTCGCCGAACTTCTTCTCCTGCGTGCCCCCCTGCCTCTTGCTGTCGGTCCTGGCGCACCTGACCATGGTCGTGTGGGCCCTGCAGAACTTCTCGTTGTCGACCTTGGAGCTGCCGCAGTCGGGGAAGCAGCGCGCCCGTGGCTGGGCGGGTGGCGCCCGCTTCTGCTGGCTTTTTTCCTTCAGAGGAGTGGGGGTGGCGTCGCTCTTCGAAGCAACCTCGCCGTCAAACTCACTGCTGTGCCCCTGGCCCAGGCGAGACTCGAGCGCTCGACCTCCCGCGCGACCGCCCGCCTGGGTCGCGGCAACACCGAACGACCAGGTCGCGGTCTCAAGGCATATGGTTCGATGGGGGATGGGTGCGGGGGGTGGGGAGGGGGAGGGGCGCGGGGCACGACAGTGGCGCGACGCCGCCCGCGAACCCCACTCGAGGAAACCACATGCCCCGAGCCCGTGCCTCGGTTGTTATGCAGTGCCCAGTTCGCGCCTTGGTGCGCGGAAGCGAAGGCAACGGCGGCGGCGGCAGCGGGTCAACACCGCCGCCGTCGGAGGTGACCGCGAACATGGCAGGAAGGCACCTCCCGTGCCCCCACCCCCACCACCTCCTCTCCTCCCAAACCCCCATCCTCGACGGCGTCACCCTCGCCGTTGTTTCCGTCGGCCTCATCAGCCTCATCGGACTCTGCGTTGGCACCCTCCGCCTCCTCCTCCTCGCCCCCCCTCCCCCCTCCTTTCATCCCCCCGTTGTTCCCCCCCATTGCTCCTCACAATCTCCGTCTCGCCTCGTCTTTGGACTTCTCGCATGCGCCTGCGCCGCTCCCCCATCGCCGCCCACCCATCCACCATCCCCATTATTACTACCCATCCACCGCCCCACGGAAATGGCGTCGGGTCGGCTGGAGCCGCTCCAACTGCGCGCCCCCTCCCCGCCCCCCTCGGCACCAGGCGGTTCGCTGCAGGGACTCGTGAAGCAGATCTGAACGCGGAGCGTCTGAGCGGTCTCGGGCCAGCTAGCTGTGGATGCTGCAATCTTTGGTTAGCGCCCTGGCCCTGGCTCAAGCGACCCCTGGGACGTCCTGGAGGCTCGCGGGGGTCTCGGGGCTTGGGGAGGCCGCCAAACATCCCAGACAAATCCCAGACTGGCAAGGTGCCGCGTCTGGGATTATTCTACGATTTTAGTGCCCCCCCCTACCCCGCGACATCCCCTCCTGGGCACAACGCAACCAGCATTTGAAAGCCTTGATTGCACGGCGCGCCAGGCGCGCGGGGGATGGGGGGATGTGGCGGTGAGCGAAAGCGCACCAACGGCGAGGCACTGACGGCGGGGGAACGTCTGCCCCCCTGCGGGGTGGCCGGAACGCCACTCGCAAGATCCGAACACCGCTCATCATCAACATCCTTACCCCCTCCTCACCCTTCTCATCCGTCTCCTGTTCCTCGCCGTTGCTGGCCCAGTCCTCCGCCCCCATCCCCTGCAGCGCGTGGCCAGTGCAGCGGTGATCGCCAGTCTGCCAGGGCCACCCTGGGCGCGCAACAGAGATCCGAGAAGACGCAAGATTCCAGAACCCCAACTGGAAAGGCAGTGGGCCCGCGTGCCCTGAACCCTGCAGGGCCGACGGGCCGACCCAGACGAGGAGGATAGGATAGGATAGGACAGGATAGGACAGGACAGGACAGGATAGGATAGGATAGGATGTAATAAGATAGGATAAGATAGGCTAATCTCGGATAGGATAGGATTGGATGGGATAGGATAGGACAGGATAGAACATGATAGGACTCGGCCTTGCGCGCGAGGCTCGAAGGAGCTCCTGCCTTCTTAAACGCGGGAAAGGCGGGGCCGAACCACTCAGAGAGTGGCGAAGAGAGGCAGCGAATACGCGTCCGAGAGGTGCACCATTACCATGCCCAGCGGGAGCAGGAGGCCAAGGAGCAAGGGGTTACACTCAATCAACCTGTAGTCTGCACCCGCGGAGGTCAGCTGGAACGCATCTGAGAGCACGCGCTGCCGATCAATGAAGCACACGGGGTAATCGAACTCCCCGAGACAACAGGCAAACTATGGCGACGGTGAACCTGGTAGCCGCGATGGCACACCAGGATTTTGCGATCTAACGCCAATGAACCTGGTAGCCGCAATGGCACACCAGGATTTTGCACTCTAACGCCAGTACCTGGTAGCCGCAATGGCACACCAGGATTTTGCGTTCTGACGCCGAGAATGCCCCATGCCTGCCAGCAGCCTGCCAGCAGCCTGTCTCCCCGTTGTCACCGTCGCTGCATCACCTGGCTGGCGGCGGGCAGGGGGGATGGGGAGAGGACAATGGAGCGCTGCGAAGGGGCGCAGTGCAGCGGGTGGAGCTGAGCGGGGAGGTGCGGCGGTGGTGAGGGAGAGGTGTGGCTGCGCACATAATGTCCAAGTGCCAGTGTGCAACCTGCGCGCGTAACCTGTGCGAGCGCGAGCCACATGAGCGCGCGAAACGCAGTCGGCGCCCGCAACGCGTGCACCCATGCAGCCAACGGACATCATGCGGGAAACGTCGCGGCAGGAACTAACCATCCGTGTCTTGTGCGGTTGCAATGGGCTTTGGCGCGCGCTGCATATCCAAACTTGCGCGCGCGCGTTTGCCCAGGAACGCCCTTGGCAACGAAGCCACGCTGGCTTAGGAAAACACGCGGGCGACACGCGTCACCACGGAAACTGACTGGTGAAAACGAATTGTTCCACTTGCATTCTGGGCCCAGCATTGGACGAGACACCATGGACCACTGAACGCGATGAGGCGGGACCTCCTCCTCTCCCCCCTCCTCCTCCCCACCCCCATCCTCATCTTCATCCTTTTCCTCCTTCTCCTCTTCTGTCGGCCCCGTCTCATCGCCACCATCCTTCCTCACCACCTTATTCTCCTCCTGACTCCTCCTCCTCCTCCTCCTCCTCCTCCTCCTCCTCGTCCTCCTCCCTCCTCCTCCTCCCCCTCCTCCTCCTCCTCCTCCCCCTCCTCCTCATCCTCCTCCTCCTGGAAGGAATTGCATATGTTACTTTGCAGGGGCCGTGCAGTAACATGTCCCGCTCTGTTTCAGGGAGGGCGCGCACAGCGCGCGCCCTCCATGGTGGGCAGAGCTGTTGCCCCTTCGGCCCCGCCGCACAATTCGCAAAGGAAACAACATCTCCCCTCCTCATCTTTCTGTCCCTCCTTCCCATCCTCCTCCAAGGCCCATCTGGATGCAAACGCACGCGGCGTTTCCACGGCGCGCGTGCGCATCGAGTTAAACATCTACCCACTGTGGCCACCTAGCCAAACGCGCGCATAGCACCCGCGGTAGTTTTGCCAGGGCCGACCCAAGGCCTGGCGCAACCCGCAATGCCCCTCGGCCCCGCGGGCCTGCAACGTGGCGCAGTGCACAGGGAGAGCTGAAGCGAGCGGCAGCTCGCCTCTGGCGCCGAGAAGTGC
This sequence comes from Prorocentrum cordatum, assembly GCA_963575745.1. Classification (NCBI taxonomy): domain Eukaryota; class Dinophyceae; order Prorocentrales; family Prorocentraceae; genus Prorocentrum; species Prorocentrum cordatum. The sequence goes on from CAUYUJ010021364.1 coordinate 23,619, forward strand.
AGTGCGCTTTGCGATCGGCGCCACGGTACAGCGGCCAGTGGCCGCGGTTTGCTAAAAGGCCAGGTCACTTTGTTGCCCCCAGGCGATACTTGGGCAGCTGGCCAAGTGCTTAGGGTTGCGCCCCAAACCCAGCAGCACGAGGCCCCAGTTCCACCAAGCCACGCGCGTGGCTAGATGAGCCCGCCGACTAGGGCCCGCTGCCTGCTGCTCAAAGCGCAATGTTGCCTGGGGCGCAAGGGGGCACGCCTGCGCCCTAAGAGGCCTTAAGTTCTTGGCCAGGTGGCGCTCGCCTAAATAATGCTTGCCCAGGCGCCCCAGGGGCGCCGAGGGCGCAGGAACGCGCGGCGCGCCCTAAGGGGAAGCTCGCTGCACCTGTGGCAGGTTCTGGCAGTTCTGGCATTGGCGCAAGCACGCGGCATCCCCGCTGCAATCCCTACAGGCGCGCCTAGGGCACACCTAGGCACCTGCATGGGCCCAGGCAGCGGCGCGGCTGGGGTTGGAGGGTGTGCTCCCATTCTAGCGCAGGCCCAGCATAGAGCCTACCTTAGGCCTTAGGGGTGCACAAGGGAGCCCCCCCCCCCCCAAGAGGAACGCCTAGGGCGAGCCCAGCTGGAAGTTGGACGCGCAGTGCCAAAGGCCGAATGCCCAGGCCTTCGGAATCTGCGCTGCGAACCCGCCCGCGGGCCAGCCCCCCGCCCGCCGCGCGACCGAACCCAGGCGAAACGAACAAAAAAAATAAGCAAAACGGGAAAATCAATGACAATTTAAGAAAAACCATGAAAAAAATAAAAATCACAGAAAAATCAACCGATCCGGAAAAAAATACGAAAATCAATGAAAAAAAAAACAAAAAAATCAGCGAAAACACAAACAAAACGCGCTCGGCGAGCCCGCGCGCGGGAGATGTACTGGAGAAGTACTGGAGAAGTACTGGAGAAGTACTGGAGAAGTACTGGAGAAGTACTGGAGAAGTACTGGAGAAGTACTGGAGAAGTACTGGAGAAGTACTGGAGGAGAAGTACTGGAGAAGTACTGGAGAAGTACTGGAGAAGTACTGGAGAAGTACTGGGGCTCGCGCCGCCCTGTCCGCCATGGAAAATCTTCGAAAACACCAGAAATCTTTGAGAAATCTTTAAAAACACCAGAAAATCACAAAACAAACACAAAAACTCAAAAAAAAACAGAAAATCATTGAAATCCCAGAAAAAAAAATGAAAATCGCTGGAAAAATAAAAAAAACAGAAAAACTTCAAAAAAAATAAAAAATCGTGGAAATATCAGAAAAAAATTAAAAATCAATGGAAAATTCTTAAAAAAAAAGAAATCACCAAAACGCAATGGAAATACGCAACAATCCGCCAAAAAACCATAGGAGCCACAAA
>CAUYUJ010021364.1:27500-140429 GCA_963575745.1 Prorocentrum cordatum
CACGATGCCCTTGATATATTTCTGCGCACCTGAGTGGGAACGGCTGCACCCGCACTGACCAATGATGTTTCGGCGCGCCTCTGTGGGAACAGAGTCAGGCGCGTCGCCCCATCACCGCCCTAGCTTGGCGCCCCTCATCGTTCTCCCCCCCCGCCGCCCCCACGGCGCATCGCATGTGAGCTCCGATCCGTTGCAGCGACGGGCGCATTGATGTGCGACCATTCATGGGCGACCAAGGACCCCCTCCCCATGTCTCTCCACCCCACCCCGCAGATCGTCCTCATAGATGTCATCCCAGAACTGACCCTGGATATGTCGGTGCGCCTGAGTGGGAACGGCTGCCAAGCTGGCCCTATATGTTTCGGCGCGCCTGGGCGGATACCTCGCCATCGCCCGGACGTCCATTCCCCGTGCGTTGTTCGGTTTTGTGAGCGCTCTTGCTTCGCAAGATGATCCAAGCTGCTCTTCGATGGCCCTCGCCGAAAAGACAATGGCCGATTCACACGTCCGAGCGACGCCGAGATACGTCGGTGCCTTTGGGTGGGAACGGTGGCTGTGATGGCACTGACTTTGTCGGCGCGCCTGTGGGAAACTGTGATGGCCGTATCGCCCCGCCCTTGCCCCCTCGTCATCCCGCCCCCGAACGCCCGAAACACAGACCGATGGCGCCCTCGGACGCCGCCAACCGCGCACCGCAAAAGCACACTGACCATATGAGAAATCCGAATGCGCACAGAAGACGCCCTGGTCTCAGACGTTTCGGCTCGCTTAGTTGGGAGCAGGGGGGGGACATGATCAGCAAGGATGGGACGCCCGCTGGTCCCCGTCGACCCCGCTGAGCTGGCGCCCGTTGTCGGCGCTCCCGCCTATAAGCTCTGCCATGTACCCGAGGTCGGCGGCGCTGCCGATGAGCTCAGCATGGCGCGTGGCGCCGACGTCCTAGCCGATAAGCTCTGTCAGATACCCGACGTCGGGGAGAGCCTCGCGCGTGCAACCGCTGAAAGGGAGGGGCAGGATCGATGGGGCGATGGGGCAGCGCCACAAGTGGTGCGCGAGCGGTGGGGCGAGGGGCGAATGGGGGAGGGGCGGACGGTGCGACTACAGAAAGACAGCTGCAATAAAGAACGCAAACTGAATAATGACCCAACGCCACGCGAACGGCGATGCTGATTCACGGTGGCGCTTGGAATCTAGCGCTTGCGACGCCGAACTCGGGACAATAAAAGCGCAGGGGCACACGTGCAACGCTGTCCTACAAATTTGATTGGCCACGAAACAACCCGTCAACAATGCCGAAACTTGCGCCGCCGTTATCTGCATCGCCGTTCGCGCGTCTACGGACGAAGCCCCTGTTCGGCGACAGCAGCAATTGCGTGCACGACGAAGGGCACAACACCAACCACCGAATGATCTAAGGAACAGGGGGGCCCTGCCGAACACGCGGCTGACCTAATTCCAGCGTCTTGGTTGTGCAATCCCAGCGATGTCGCCGACGACGGCGCAGACGCGCCCTGCCCTGCCCCCATAGCATCGGGCAGCGGCTGGCCGCCCCACCCAATGCTACCCCCTACCCCCACGCCGTCCATCCACCCATGCCACCCCCACGCCCCCCCCCCCACCTCATATTCACAATCCCCTCCCATCCCCACTTGACATCACCATTCCCGCCCCCCCTCAATTACGTCGCCCGTCCCTGCGCCTCCGCACTGACGCATCAGTCGCTGCTGCTGCTGCTGCTGCTGCTGCTGCTGGAGCTGGGCGCCGCTGCCGCGTGCGCAGGCGACAACGCAGTTGCCGCTGCGTTGCGCAGCTCATCCCTGACTGCGTTCGGGGGCAGGGTCGCGTTCTGCCAAGATACCTGCGACTCGTGCGAGAGCCCTCCAGGGGGCAATGCTGACTCGAGCTGTGCAATCGTATATGTCCCGACAGGCGGTAAGCTCTCGGGCTCGAGCTGGCCATGCTCGCTCTTCCTATGGGACAGGCCGTACCCAGCGATGCACCAGGCTTGCAAGGCCAAGCGGATTTGTTCCATGTTCCCGCCGCCAGCGCTGAGATTACGGGTCTTTGTGCACATCGTGCTCGAGGGTTCGCCATCATCCCTGTGGAACTTGCACGTCGCCTGCAGCCGCATCGAGCCATCTTTCTTCAACACTGAACATGTGATCCTGAACGGGCCGAATGGCCCCGACGCTGGGTTCCGAGAATGGCGCCTTGCTGCCGCTGCATCCGACGCGCCAGCTGGCTGCTCTGGGGGCGGCGGCGGCATCTGCTGTTCCAGCTCGGGTTCGGGTGGCAGCGGTGGCTCTGGGTGCACTGGCGGCCCAAGTGGCGCGCCTGGCTGTTCGGGTGTAAACCCAGGTAGCTGCAGCTCTGGTGACCCTGAGCCTGGGGGCATCGCCGATTCTGGCTGCGGCTGGGCTGGGGGTGGGGCTGATGGTGTCAGAGGCCCTGGCGATCCTGGTGGCGTCGGGCAGTCTGAGGGCGTCGGGCAGTCTGGAGACACCGTCGCTCCAGGCATCGGCTGAACGGGGCTTGGTGCAGACGGCGATGCATCTGGCAACGCGGGGTGCGGGTCGGTCTCGCATTGACGGGCTGGCCCAGGCGACGCAAGCGCTGGCGATCGAGCCCACGACTGGCAGGAGGCGTCGGAGTCAGCGCCCACCTCGAGCGGCGAAACTTGCTAAACGATGCACGTGCAACCAACTCCACACCCTACAGCCCTGCTTGGAGTCAAGAACATTAGACGCTACGAATACGGCCTTCAGTGAAGGCCGTATTCGTAGCGTCTAATGTCCCTTCTTGGGGTGAAGGCCCTTCACCCCAAGCAGCTCCTTACACCGCCATCCAAATCCAGGCTGACATGGGAACCTAAATGCATGATTTTCTTAAAACGGGACCTGAGGCCCATAAAAGCAGCCGCGATGTTTGTTAAGTATGATGGGCGTGCTAGCCCACCGTCACCCCGCAAAAGAAACATCCGGACACTAAGTGCGTCAAACACTCCATGGACCCCGAGTCTGGCCCCCATGGGCCACACCAAAAAATCGATACATCGGTTGCACACGCAACGTGTGTTGGTCCTGACACCTCATCCCCGCTCGAATTGCCGCCGCCCCTGCTGCCCCCGCGGTCGCTGCCGCCGCCACCGCCAAGGCCCGAGGCAGCGTCCTGTGGGCGAACGAAGGGGGGCGAACCCCAACTGATAACCTGCGGGGTCAGAGGTGCGAACATGCGGGTGGAGTTACACAGTGGTCGGTCGAACGGCCTTGTCATCCCCCAACGGGGAGTGGCCAAATGCAGTCCCCCACACGTCACATAGCCCTACAGGGGCTCCACCGAAACACCCAGCAGGCGTGGCCGCATGCGGCCCCCCAGCCGTTGTCGGCACACCCCTCGCACACAACGCGGCCCCATAGAGAACTCCACCGAAATCCCCAATGGGGTGGTGGCAGCATGCGGCCCCCCCCCGCCGATTTCGGCGCGCACCGCACGCTTCGCGGCCCCGTCGGGATCTCAACCGAAACCCCCTTCGAACGGCCCTTGTCTCCCCGCCCCTTCCCTGTCTTCCATGACATTCCCCTGGCCTTTCTCCCATCCCCTCCCCCCTCGCCCAGCCTCCCTCCGACTGCCCCCCCTCCTTCTCGTAACACCAAACAGCGGAAACGTTGTCCCTGCGACGGGACTGCGCGCGAACGCGCTAACGGCCACAGTGGCCAAACACACCTCGCGGCGGGGAAGGCGGGTGGATCGATCGGACCACTGAGCAACAACACGCCCATTTGGGCCCCGTGGTCCTCGAGGGGCAGCGGCGCGGCAGCCTTCCGCTGCCGTTTCGGCGCCCTCGGGCGCGGGCGCCCAGTGTCGTCCTGGATGGCCAGGCGCTTAGGACGGGCGGTGCCCAACAACACGGCGTAGTCCTTGTCGGCCAACGCGTGGGCGACGACCGACTTGCCCGCAAGCAGGCAGCGCAAGTAATTGGTGGAAATGGTCTTCTTGGCGGCCTGGAAGTACCAGGCCTTCTCGCTAGCAGCACTGTTCGGGTCATATGGCTGCGGCGTCTCGGCCTTCTTCCCCTTCCCGTGCGGCAGCAACTTGCCTGTCCAGCCCGCCGCTTGCAAGTCCAGGAGCAATTCAAATGCGTCCTTGTCCTGGCGTGGGGGCATGGTGGATTAAACACAATAAAAATATAGGTAACGTATTTAAAAATTTCAGCCCGCGGTCCTTGTCCTGCACGCCAATCCTGGATCTCAGGGCTGGCGCTGGCTGCTGGAGCTTCTCAAAGGCAGCGATGTCCCGCATGCAAGCGAGGCTCATGTTCCAGCAGACGAGCTCGTCGCCCGCGTCGCCCGCCGCACGCCGATCCACGAGGCCAGCCTGTTCCAGGATCTCAAGCGTGCGGGACGGCTGGGCGACCAAGGAACTCTCTGCGCCTGGAAAAGCGCCAGAGATGACCATGTCCGCGAGGATTTCGGACGCGAGCCCGTACTCCTCCCTGGGCACGTCCGCTGGCCACCGCTTCGGCTGGTAGAAGAGCTGCCCCTCTGGCTGCCACTCGAGGAGGTCAAGGTGTAAGCGCGGGAGCGCCTCCAAATGACACCTGTGGAGCAACCGCGTCGACCCGACGTCAATCGCGACGTCGGCGTCGGCGTCGCCATCCAGCGGCGCGGCAGCATCCCCAAACCGTACGCCAGACAACGCCACGAGAAGCTCAGTGGAGCCGCCTGGTCTGTCGTACCCGACTACGTCGTGCACGCTCACGGCCACGTCATCAGTGGTAAGGTTGGAATCCCGCGGCTTGATGATGTGCCGAATTGCTGGCTTCGCGTGAACCACCCTGAAAATGCAGTGCTCGTGTGGCTCCAGCGCTGGGGGGGCGCCGTCTGGCGGCCCCAGGTCCAGGCCGCCGTCCGCAGGCGCGGGCGCCGCCGCAGGCAGCATGAGAGGAGGCGTGTACTGTGCGTCTGTGAGAGGCAACAGCCCAGGGACGCCGAAGCTCCTCGACCCAGAGAATGCCGATTCCATCTCAGGCAAGGAGTCACGCGGCAAAGCGATCGAATAGAAAGCCTCCCGCTTGAAAGTTTTCCTGAGATGCTGCAGGGCTGCCGCCGATGCGATCTTGAGCCCGTGGTTCAGGGAATCGGACACGTGCCCTCCTCCTCCGATGTCAGTCTTGCCCTTCGGGAAGGCGGCCTTCAACGCTGCGTGCTGCTTCTGCTGCGTCTCACTGTCAAGTCTGTGCAGCACGCTCGTGGCCGTAGATTGCTTGATGCGCCCAGTCTTTGCGAATTCCGAGAACACCGTCGGGTGCGCGTGCAACCCAAAAGCCTGCAGCAAACGCTCGGACGACGTCCTGATGCGGCCCATGTCGGCGGCCACATGCTCGAGGAGGCCTGGGTCGGCAGCCAGCCGCCGCTTGAAATCTGGCAGTTTCAGGTGGACGTTGACGAAGCCTCCCCCCGCGTGGGGGGCCCGAGACGAAGCTAGCTTGTTCAAGCGGTGCTTCGCCTCGATGGACCGCTCTGCAACGGGGGCGCCTAGGACCATGCCTGCTACTTGCCTGAGGCCAGGGAGGCTCTTGAGAGAAACCCCCTGCTCCACGAAGGCAGCCACCTCGTCGCGCAGCGGGGACGAGGGCGCCAGCACGCTGGCAGCCAACGGCCACAAACTGCTGCGCTTGGACTCGTCGAGCAAGGCGTACTCGCGCAAGCACGCTTGCAGCCCGAATCGCGCAGTGGCCTCTGAGGTTCCACACTTGTCAATGGCACCCAGCACGCAAAACTTGTGCGGCAAGTACGCCCAATGTGCATACTTGATCTGGACCACTTCCATGATCACTGCACGAGCGCACTCCCAATCACGCACGACCATGTCACGGTCCATCTGGGTCAGCTCCTCGCACCTGACCAGCAGGCGGCCCAAGGACTGGGTCACGAGTTCAGCCAAGTACTCCTTGTGCTTCCCTGCGGCCAAGTCTGGGGCGCGACGGCCCCTCATCGGGCAGGTCGAGTGCTTGAGGCCAGTTTCGCCGATGAACTCCGCCCGCCTTCTGAAGTACGGGCGGCCTGCGGCAAATCCATCCTTCTCGCGGCAGTCCACTGCGTGGCATGGGCAAGATTCCATATAGTTCTGAAACTCGTAGAGGCAGCCGTGCACAGCACATAATATTGCATGGCCGTGCACCCAGAACTTCGGATCGCGCACCGCCTTGGCGGGCTCCGAAGAAATCACAAACGCACTGCCGTCGAGGTAAAACACTGGCCGCCCGCCCCGCCAAGACTAAACAAGAACAACCCGATGCATTGGATGCGCGAACGTGTGACTACCCCGCTAGCCACGGGCCGAAGCGCCGCGCACCCCAAGCGGGGAACGCAGGAGGAGGAGGAGGAGGCGGAGGAGGAGGACGACGACGAGACCGACGACGAAGAGGATGAGGAGGTGGAGGGAGAAGGAAGAGGGGAGGGGAGAAGAGAAGGAGGACGCGACGGGGGGGAGGAAGAGGAGGAGGAATAGGAGGAGGAGGAATAGGAGGAGGAGGAATAGGAGGAGGAGGAGGAGGAGGAGGAGGAGGAGAAGGAGGAGGAGGAGGAGGAGAAGGGGAGGAGAAGAGGAGGAGGGGGAGAAGAAAAGGAGGAGGACGATGAGGAGGAGAGAGAAGGAAGAGGAGCGAAAAGGAGATGGGGAGTGGGGAAGAGAAGGAGGACGACGACACGGGGAGGAGGAGGAGGAGAGGAGGAGGAGGAGGAGGAGGAGGAGGAGGAGGAGGAGGAACAAGGGGGGAAACGAGGTGTCCCCTCCGGCCCTCCGGCGACGCCTGCAGCCTTCTGCTGCGCAAGCTCCAAAGCCCCCACGCGGGGTCCTCGGCTGGCGCGTGCTATGGTCTGAGGACCCCTGCGCGGCAGTATGTTTTCCCAACGGGGGCTGGAGCTGGAGCGTGCACAAGGAGAAGGAGGGGACTGAGAGGAAGGCGGACGATCGACGACGACGGCGACGACGACAAGGGCGATGGCGATGGCGGGGGAGAGGCGGGGATAATGATATGATAATGATATGATGGTATGATGATGTGGCATGCTGCAGGCGTTTCGCACTGGACTATCTCAACAATCGTGACCGAAAGACCAGGCGTTTCGCACGAGAACATCCAACAATTTGCTTCGGCCTGTCAAGCCTCCATCATCTAGCCTGCGCGCGCTCAGGCGCAGGCCCCGTCGAGCGGCCAATGCTCACTTTACCCCGACAAGCGTTTGCAATCCCTGGGCCCGTTGCCTCGTCGATCAGGTGCAGGTCGGCCTCCGCGACATCTCCACCATCTTCGGCGGGTGGCCGCTGCGCCCTGCTCTCGCCCATGTCCGCGTCCAGCCGCGCGGGGCGGTTGTCCCCTGGGCGCGCATTGTACTTGCGCAGGTCCCAGTGCGCCCTCATCCCAGCCTCAATGAACTGCATCTGCTGCAGCGCTGGCACCCAGGACCCGAAGCGCCACTCCGTTGGCTTCGTCCGCATCTCCCTCAAGGCCTTCTGGTGGCCCTCGGCCTCGGGGGCCTTGAAGCAGCGCTCGATTAACCGCTCCTTGGTGAAACGGTCGCAGAGCAGAAGGATCAGCGGCTTCGCCCGTTTCAAATACCACTCCATGTGCGTGAAAGCCTTAAGGACATCTTGGAGGGCATTGTTGGTGATGTGTAAAACACCAGCCACTTGTAGGGACCCGTGGAAAAACGCACGATCACGCGTAGTTCCTGCGCCTGGCGCGTCCCCACGGGGGTCTGCGACCTTGGGCGCGTCCACATGAGCGATGTCCAAGGTCGCGCCGCCGCCGCCGTCTGGTTCCACTACGAATGCCGTCGGTGCATCACCTTCTCCGCCCGCGTGCGTCTCGGGCCCAGCTGTGGCTGCGTCGGCGGCCGCCGTGCCGTCGTCGCGAACGACGGCGAAAGCCGCGCCGCCACTGCCCACATCGGCGGGCCCGCGCGGCACGGCGCCGTCGTCGCACGTGGTGCCAAATGCCACGCCCCCAATGTCGGTGTGATCGGGGGACGCGCGGCCGTCGTCCACTGTAATCTCGAAAGCTGGCGTTGCAGTTGGACAGCCTTCCTGGTAGACGTCCATGGCCTCGCCCCCCCCGCCATCAGGGACCACATTAAAATCAAACCAATGGGGAAACACATCCATCATGTCGACTGCTCGGGCGCTGCTCAACCCCGCTTCCGTCCCCATGTCGGTGGTCACGGACAGGATTCTCTGGGCCCTCTGCTGACACGATAACATGGTGCGTGAGCTCAGCCGAAACGAGTGGACGATCGCGTGCATCTTGTCCATCACACCCGTGGCCTGAGACCCCAAGCCGACGGCAGTCAGCATGTTGTGGCCCCATATCGCGGCCAGCTCTTGCGACAAAGCCCGAACCTTGCGGGCCGCCGCGTCGTAGTGCTGGAAGTCTTCAGGGTCCATCTCGTCTGGCTGCAAGTCCCCGCTCAACGACAGCCTCGCGTCGCCCCGATGGTACATCAACTGTTGGGTAATCTCCCACGCCCTTCCAGGATCACTGCACTCGAACGTCTCCGTCAGCAGCCAGTCTGTGCCCAACAGGGGGCTGGAGTCCGACAGCATGTATTCAGCGGGCGGCGGGTTAGTTGCAAATCGCATCTGGTCGGCCAGCAGCAAAGCAGCATCGAGCACCACGAAGTAGCGCTGTATGGTAGAAGATGACACCAAACCTCCCGACTTGAGGTTCTCCAAGATAGGGTCCGCAATGGATTTGTGAAGGCAATACCTGATGGACTCTCTTAGCACACCTTCCAAATGAGCAGAACCGTGCAAGCGTGTTGCGATCATTACTGCATTCAAGATCTTGGATTCGGCATGGATCCTGGTGCCATCCAGCTGGTTTTTCCCGTGGGTCCGCAGTGCGTCAGAGGCGTGCCCCAGGAAGCGCAGCGACGCAAGCACTCCCTCTCGGTGTTGTTGCTGTCCATGCTCTGGGAGGGCGTTGTAGCAGGCGCTGACCGTCGCTGCCACCATGTCAATGGCGGTCGATCGCAGCTCCAACTGTGGCGAACCCCGAACGTCGAATGCAGACGGCGCGGCGGGATGCACTGGTGCAACGGCGGCCGCCTCGCGCATCCCGAAGGCCTCCCTGAAAAGCACGGCGTCCGTCTCCCTGCAGGCGCCTTCCCACAGGTAAACTGACCGAAACACGCCTCTGATCAGCAAGGCGTTCATCGGCCACTGGGGCACGTGCGCCCACGTGCACCCGCTGCGGACGTCCACCTGGAACCCCTCAGCGCGCAACTCCTGCACTGCACTGGCAATGCAATCCAAAGCGAACAAGGACCGAACGCTGTCAGCGCCAAGGAGGGTGAATGGCTTCCGTGCTGAAGCATCCCTGAAACCAATAACGTCGGCTGCTGGGATGTACGGCAGGGCCTCTTGAAAGCCGCGCCGATGGCGATGTTGGGCAACGGCTGTGTTGGCATTGTCGCGATTTCTTCGATTGCGACGCTAAAGTCGCGCAAGAGAAACCGTGGGAACCCGCGAACACATCGCACAAACCTGGGCAACGCATTTGAAACATCGCTTCGGCAACGAACCAGCTTCACAGACAATGACACCACCTACACTGCCGTTACCTGCATCGCCATCCGCGCGTCTACGGGCCTTGACGGCCACGACGCTGCTCGACCACAACAGCCTGCCGTCTGCACCGAAGCTCCGCACCGCGCACCGCGTCTTGGGGTCGCCAGCCCCGAACCCCACGTTGACGGGCGACGGTGGGACCCGTGGGAGGAGCAGCCCAGTCACGGCAGCGGCGGCGGGGCCCGCCAGACACCCGCCAGCCGCGGAGGCGCCGCCTGATGGATCGACGTTGCTCGGGGGAGGGTGGCGCGCGTGCGCGCGTGGAAGGGGATAAGGGAGTCGCGGGCGCGCGTGCGCGCGGGAACGCAGCGGCTTACGCTTGTCTCGGAACCTTGCGCGGTAGCGCGCGTGCATTGATGCCCCCCCCCCCCCCCCCTCCGGCTTCAAGACACAAGGCCTCAGGCCCCCCGTCGCGCCAGGGAAAGGGGGGGGAGCGGAAGGGTGCAAGGGGGTAATGCATGGGAGGTGTTCGAACACAGCGGGCCTACGTCAGCGATCCAAGCCGAGTCCGCAGGAGACACGATGAACGTGTCGCGGGCCTGCCAAGCGGGCGTCGCCCGCGACACCAAGAAAACAAACACGACTCGGTCCATCCTCTGGAGAGGTGGGCTGGGGCGGGCGCGAGGAGGGAGGCTGCAAAAGCGGTGCGTGCGCGAGGCGGGTGGGGTTGGGACGGGGGGGTGGGGGGAGAGGGGTGGGCGCGCGTGCATGCGTGCATGCGTGCGCGGGGGAGCGGTGGGGTCGAGGCGGCGGCGCGCGGGGTGCTCAAGGTGGAGGGGGGGAGGGACCGTGGGGCCGCGGCCACGTTGTCTCGAGGCGCTGCGGCTTCAGCGCATGCCCTTCATGGCTGCATCTCCATCTCAAACATGCGTGGGCCCCAGCAGGGGCCAACACCGTGTGCTGAGGTGCACCCATGCCCATCTGTCGGAAGAGGCATGTAGAAACACGAAGTAGGAAGCTTGTGGCAATATATTGGGTTATGTCGGCACCCTTGGGAGGGCGGAAAATGCGACGCCACTCGGCCCTTGAAGTGGGACAAGGTAGATTGGAACCTGCGAATCCAAGAATACAGACTTTCAACGACCGATGGGCAGGCAGGCGTCATCCGCGCTACGTGCCACTGCCGCTGCCGAGAGGTGATTCCAATGCTCTTGCGGCTCACGTTCGCCAGACGCGCTGGGAGCTCAGGGTACTGGGCGCGGGCAGAAGCGGTGGGCGCGCGGGCCAGGCGGGGCGAATGCTGCGCGAGGGCGGGAGGTGGGAGGGGCAGTTGCGCGGGGGCGTGCGAATGGGCGGAGTGACACCGCAACCGCGCACGTGAAAACCACTCGGGCATTGGCGCACGTGCGGGGGGGGTGGGGATGGAGGGGGGCGGTGGGGGGGGGGGGGGGGGGGGGGGGGGGGGGGGGGCGGGGGGGGCGAGGGGGGGGGGGGGGGGGGTGGGGATGGAGGGGGGCGGGGGTGAGGTGGGCGAGGGTACGGCAGCTCCTGGCACAAGATCGGCCACAGGTTGAAGGAGTAGACACGGTAATAGACCAACTGCTCCTGGCGAAGTTGCGATGGCGATGAAAGGGGGGGTGCGCGAAATGGGCGTGCGGAGAGTGCGGGAAGGAAGTGGGCGTAGGACCGTAGCAATGCTGGTTCACTGCTGCCCGTCCGTAACCCAGCGTCGATCGCGCTGCGTGCCGCGGCCGCTGCCGAGAGTTGATCCAGCGCTCCAATGGTTCACGTTTGCCCGACGCGGTGGGCTTGGGAAAAGGACGCGGGCGCGCGGGATGGGTATGGACTGGCATTGTGCGCGCGCGGGAGGGCACTGGCACGCGGGCGAGTGGGGTTGGCGAGTGGAAGGGATGGGGAGGAGGAGGGCGAGAAGCTGGCAGCTCCTGGAGCAGGATCGGCCAAAGGTTGAAGGAGTAGATGTGGTACAAGACCAGCAGCGCCTGGCGCAGCGGCGGCGGCGGTGGGACGGAGGGCGGGGGAGGGGCGTGCGTGCGTGCGTGCGTGAGTGTGTGCGCGCGAGTGCGTGCGTGCGTGCGTGCGCGCGTGCGTGCGTGCGCGTGTGTGTGTGTGTGTGGTTGTGTATGTGCTTGTGTGTGTGTGTGTCGGTGTGTGTGTGTGTGTGCGTGGGTGTGTGGGTGTGCGTCTGTGTCAGTGTGTGTTTGTGCCTGTCTTTGGGTGTGGTTGTCTGTGCGTCTGGGTGTCGGTGTGTCTGTGTGTGTGTGTGCGTGCGTGCGCGCGTGCGTGCGAGTGCGCGTGCGTGCGTGCATGCGTGCGTGCGTGCGTGTGTGCGTGTGTGTGTGTGTGTGTGGGTGTGTGTGTGTGTGTGTGTGTGTGCGTCTGAGTGTTGTCCTCCGTTCGCGTTGCTGGATGTGTTGGGGCGGGAGCGGGTGGGAGGAGGGAGTGGGCGGCAGGCGGGAGCGGGTGGGAGGAGGGAGTGGGCGGCATGGCGGGGGGGGGGGCGGGGCACGATTCAACGGCGGTGGTGGTTGGTAGGGTGACGCAGAGAACTGGCGGTGCACGCGAGGGCGGGGAAATCTGAAAAGGGTCACTAACGAAAGCCAGCACGCGGGATGGCGCGCGATGCGGCTGCAACCCCAACACACCGCGGGGGATGGGGGCGTAGAGGGCCACGGTGTAAGACCACTGCTGCTAGGCAAACAATCGCATCAAACGCTTCCCAGGCGCGTGTTCACATGCTCACTGGCGATGGGATGGGGGAGAGTAGAGGGTGGGGGCGACGGGCGGGGGAGCGCGTGGCCTGCAGCTGGCCTCATTGGAGCCTCGGGGGCATCGACATTGCCAGGGATGTCCCATTGGACTCTGCGTGAGGCGCCCGAGATGTCGCATGTGCAGAGGCACAGGGGAGCCCAGAATTGGATCGAGTCGGGTCGGCGATCGATTATCAAGATGGTCGGCACGGATCGGTAGCCACATCGGAGCCGTCGAATCAGCGGAAATGTGTATGCTAAACGAAGCCCCGTTGAGAATTCTGAACCGACGTCGGCCCCGAAGTCGCATCGGATCGGAATCGGACTCGTTGAACTCCGATCGGGTCGAATCAGAGGGGCTGGGATGGGCTTTCCCTTGCGGCCCTGGTGGGTGCATGTCGACGGCCTCTAGGGGTACCCCTGGCTTCGCGCGCGCGACGTGAGGCACCCGAGGATCAAGACAACGGCAATAACCCCCTCAAGAAAGCACTGGCGAACGGGCGGTCGGTCACAAGTCTGGCTCGCGCAACGGCCAATGAGCCGAACTACTATACCGCTATACAGTGCGAACTGGAGCTACTGGCAATCGCTCGGGCGTACATTCCCTGTGTTCGGTTCGGTTTCGTGCGTGTCTTTTTACGCAGGGTGATCCAGGATGCTCCTTAAGAACCCCCGCCGAGAAGAACATAGACACGTCCGAGCGATACCACGGCTAAGCGCAATTGGTCGAAATTGCTGATGGGGGAGGCTGAGCGGTGCGCAGCAGGCGCGGCGACTGCATGGAACGAGCGGGTGGAGGAGGGCTGTGCGGCAACGGCTACTCTAGCAATGGCTGCAGCCTATGCGGGGCAGCGGCGATGTCCATGCAAGGGTCTGAAAGAGAACTCACCAGCACGCTGGGCGGGCTCTCGACGCAGTCGGGCAGTGGACTGTCCGAGCTGCTGGTGGTGGGCAGCACCACGACGCCGAAGTCTGGCTGCACGCGGTCGGCGAGCGCGGCGCGCAGCCCTGATGGTTGCGGCTTGTTCAAATCGATGTGCTCGAAATCGCGAATGGGCTCGGGCTCGCCGTCGGGGATCGTTTCGAACACTCTGTCTGAGCCCATGCTGTCGAGCTGGCTGTCGGGCTGGCTGTCGGGCTCGAGTTCAGCCGACTCAGTCGCGGAGACAATGCTGTCGGAACCGTCGGGCGCTGCGTCGGACTTCGCGTCGGCGATGCTGTCGGACTCAATGGGGGGGGGCGTCGGACTGGGCGGAGCCGTCGGACTTCGCGTCGGGCTCGTCGTCGGGCGCCGCCTCCGACTCGGGCGAGGCGTCCGTGAAAGAGGACGCGCCCTCAGGCCATGCCCGAATGCACGTCATTCCCTCCCCCCCTCCCCCGATGCCTCATCCGCCTTCAGCCTCCGCCTCCGACGTCCCCCCATCCCCCGCCCTCCGCCCCCCCCCGCCCCACCCCAATGCGACTCGCTTCGCGCCATCACGCCGCCGCCCTGGGGGACTGGTGGGCGGGGCGCCATCATCTGGCCCAGGCCGCGGACAGCGGCGCGCCCTCGCGACCCCTCCACCCGTTGGGGTACCCAGCCAGTTACACATCCCCCAGCATCGGCCTCGATGCCACAGACGCTGCGCCACGTGCTCGCAAGCGAGAACGAGCTGGCGGCAGAGCCCTCGGTGCAGAGGGGGGACAGGGATGTGGGCGGCGTGGGGTGGCGGGGGCAAGCTATGGACGTCGAGCGCCCGCCTCTACTCCGCGCCACCCCCCGCTCCCCCCATCACCCGTCCACCCTTCTACACCTGCACTCCCACCCAAAAACGGGCAACCAACAGCCTCGTCCGCGTCGGCGGCGGGTCGCCGCGGTGACCTGCTGCGGTCCGAGCCCATGGCGAGCAGGGCGGACGCCCGTGGCAGTCGGAGCTCGGAACGGGCCTGGGATCGGGGCAAGGCTGCGGACGGCAGACTCCAGCGATCGCGCGACCATTTCTTGACAACCAAGACGCTGACATGGGGAACGCTTTGGGTTCGGAACGGGGAGAGGGGCCCGATTCTCCTTCGGAAATTCCGCTGTTGTTCCTCAAGCCGTTCTCGCGCACCAAAGGCTGCTGATTTACGAGGGCCAAAGGGGGGCCTCGGTCCGCATCGGGCGTCCCACATTTCAGCCGCCTGCCTGCGCACCCCAAGCCACTCGTAACAGTACGCCGCTTCACCGATGTTGTCCAGGCCAGCATCGATGACAGGGCGCGCTGTTACGGACAGCCCAAATGGCCCCCAGGGCCTGGGCCCGGCCCCATGATTCAGGACTTCGAGTCGAAGCCCTGAATCATGGCGCCGAGCAGGATTCGGCCATGAATCAAGGTTTCGGCCAGCAGTGGCCAGACATACATAGGGCGACGAGATCTCTCTCCCTCTCTCTCTCTCTCTCTCTTTCTCTCTCTCTCTCTATATATATGTGTATCCACTGCTCCTGGCTAGGCCCATCCTGGGCTCATCCTGCCAGGAGCAGTGGACATGCATCGACCTCGTCGCCCTAGGACTAGCC
Source organism: Prorocentrum cordatum (assembly GCA_963575745.1). NCBI lineage: Eukaryota > Dinophyceae > Prorocentrales > Prorocentraceae > Prorocentrum > Prorocentrum cordatum. Next base: position 42,375 of record CAUYUJ010021364.1, read on the forward strand.
CAATTGCGCGAACAAAAGAATCCACGACGACGAGTTCTGGCCGCGGGCGCTCGACCGTCGAGGCTCGAGTACGCTGGCGCTGGCGGCGCTGGTGCTGGCGGCGCTGTGCCGAGCTGCGCACGATTGCATTCTTTATAATGGTTTTGGAGTCCCGAAACGGTGCGGTGACATACCGCGCGGTGACCTCGACTCAAAACCCCAAGAGACCTCGCTGCACGGTCCGTCACCGCACGGTCTTGGTACCCTGGAGGCCCCTGTCGCCCGAGACATCCTCTGAGAGGGACTCGAGTCCCAAAACCGTGCGGTGACCCCTGATCCTCACCGACTCACCGCACGGTGAGGTCGCCACACCGTTTGGGGGCCCCCGAATGGTGGCCAGCGGCACAATGGCCAGGGGCCGTGTCGGAACGTGAGGGCGGGGAGGGAGGGGGTAGAGGGATGGTGGAGTGAGCGAACGATTCGGGCAGTGCATAGCGCAGAGGGCGGAGGTGAAGAGGGGAAGTTGGCCTGCTGCGGCCCTCGCATGCTGACTGGCCCTGCTGCGGCAGAGGCGGGCGTCCAACCGATCTGAATTACAGTCGAGGTGGATTGAAGAGGACGCGCGAGAGGAAGCAAGACTCTTCCGAGGGCCACATTGCCATATGAATGTGGAAGCACGGGCCGCGAGGCACAAGACACCTGGGTACCCTTGACTTGGTGGGGTCGACCTGCTAATCAGCCTCGGCTGCAGTTGCCACGCGGTTGTCGGCCTGCCGCTGCTGCAGCTGCACTGCCCGCTGCACTCACTTCCTCTGCTGCTTGCGGAGGCGTGCGGCCATCTTGTCCGCGGTCTTCGCCGCGGCACCCAGCGCCCTGGGCGACGCAAAACAACTGATCGTGCGGCTGGCCGATTTGCCACCACCACCACCATAGGTAGGAGAGGGGGGAAGGAGGAGGTTGAGGAGGAGGGGGGGGGATGAGGAGGAAGACCTCCCCATCCCCCCGTCTCCCCCGCCCTACTTATGGTAATGTTGGTGGAAAAGTGACCAATCGATACTGACCTTACGCTGCGGCTCACGCTGGCCACCCGCAGCCCGCGCGGCGCGCCACGTTGAGAACCAAAGCGCAAGCGCGCGACCTTGCGCGGGCAACTTACGCGTGTTTCGTCGCTGTGGGCGCCGATTCTTGGCGCGGAGCTCTTTGCGCAGCTCTGCGATCGTGGCCTTCTGCGTCGCGACGATCTCCACGTAGAGGTCCAACGACTTCTGGGAGTGCTCAAGACCCTTTTTGAGGGTCTTGACTGCCTTCTTGTGGCTCTTCAGCTCGTCCTCGACCGTGACCTTGCACAAGGGCGTCATGGGGATTGATGGGCAAACATTCCTCCGCCACTACCATAGGTACGACTGGGGAGAACGGAGGATGGAGAGGTCCTCCTCCTCCTCCTCCTCCTGCTGACTCCTCCTCATCCTCCTCATCCTCCTCCTCCCTCTCCTACCTATGGTAGTGGTGGTAGGGAATCTGCCCATCAAGGTTGGGTCCGCCGCCGCCGCACAAGACAGGAAAGGATGGGGATGAACATGCCAGCCCCGAACGCATCCCCACCCCTGAGATCGGCGAGCCCCCAGTGGTGGTTTGGCGGGCGGTGAATTTCGGGATGGGGGGGTGGGGCAGAAAGTCGGGGAACCCTTGCGGCAACGAGATCGGCGCCGACGGATGCGGCGCCGATCTCGGGGCAGCAGGGGTTCCCCGATCCCAGAGTTGGGGCGGGGACGCGTACGAGGCTGAGGAAACTCCTCGGCAGCCACCCTCGGTGGCGCGTGCCTTGATGGACAAAAGGCTGCGGACGGAGGAGAGTGGAGTGGGGGGGGGGAGAGGGAAGGATAGGCTGTGGTGTGGGTGGGACAAGCCCCCAACTGATGCTTGCTGGCCTGCCGATCACCCGGTAAAAAACTATCTCGTGACCAAGTGTCACGAGATAGTTTTTTACGGGTGAGTGCCGCCATGATTGCAGTATCTACACTGCTCCTATACACTGTCCGAGCTGGATCGAATTGTCATGGATGGTCATTGGCACTTAGCACTGCTAAGCGCCAATGACCATCCATGACAGGCCGCAGGCCGATCACCCTATTCCCGCCGCCGCCCCCTCCTCCCTCATTTCCTCGACCCCCCGCGCGGGGGCGGCGCCTCGGGTCGCCGCCGAGGTCGCCGTGGGCGGGCAGGGGGCGCCACCCCCGCGCGGCCCAGTGCTTGAGCCAGCGGCGCGGGTGGGGCGAGCGCGGGGGTTCGGCCCCCCCTTCCTCTTCCCCCCCCTCTCCCCTTCTCCTCTCCTCTCCTCTCTCTCCTCCTCTCTCGCTCCTCTCCTCTCCTCTCCTCTCCTCTCCTCCCTTCTCCTTTCTCCCCTCTCCTCTCTCCCCTCTCCTCTCTCCTCTCTCCTCTCGTCGTTTATTCCCTCCTCCCCCCTCCTCTCCTTCCCCTCCTCTCCTCTCCTCATCTCCTCTCCTCTCCTCCCCCGTCCTCCCCTCCCATGTCCTCTCTTCTCGTCTCCTCCCCTCCCCTCCTTAGCCCCCCCCTTCCGCGCCCTCCTCTCCTCTCCTCTCCTCTCCTCTCCAATTCTCTCGCTCCTCATCCCTGGTCTCCTCCTCCTCCTCCTCCTCCTCCTCCTCCCCCTCCTCCTCTTCCTCCTCCTCCTCCTCCTCCTCCTCCTCGTCCTCCTCCTCCTCTTCCCCTCTCCCCTCCTCTCCTCTCTTCCTCCTTCTCCTCCGCCTGCTCCCGTCCTGCCCGTCCTCCTCCTCCTCCTCCTCCTCCTCCTCCTCCGCTTCCCCTCTCCTCTCCTCTCCACTCCCTCTCCTCTCCTCTCCCTCTCCTCCGCCGCCGCTCGGGCCAGCGGCACGGCGCGGGGCGAGCGCGAGCGCGGGGGGTCCTCCCCTCCCTCCTCTCCCCCTCCCCTCCTCTCCCCCCCCCCACTCCCTCCCCCTCACCCCTCTCCTCCTCTCTTCCCCTCCTCGCTCCTCGTCTCTCCTTTCCTCTCTCCCCTCTCCTCTCTCCTCTCTCCTTTCTCCTCCCCTCTCTTCACTTCTCCCCTCCTCCCCCCTCCTCTCCCCTCCCCTCCTCTCCCCTCTCCCCTCTCCCCTCCTCTCCCCCCCTGTCATCCACTCCCCTCCCCTCTCTCCTCGGCGCGGCCCTGGCGGCCCTGTCCTCTTCTCGTCTCCTCTCCTCTTTCCTCTCCTCTTTCCTCTCCTCTTTCCTCTCCTCTCCTCTCCTCTCCTCTCCTCTCCTCTCATCCCCTTCCTTTTCGGCGCGGGGGGGGCGGGCGCGGCGGGCGGGGGGGCCGAAAAAGAAGGGGAAGGGGCGGTGGAGGGGCGGGCGGGAGTGGCGGGGTGGGCGGAGGCGGCGGAGGATGATTTCAGGGGTGTCCCAGGGAAATAGTGAGGAACGCGGGTTTTAACAGATCGATGCATCGCGGTGGAATGCGACATCCAGGATACCGCCGTCATTGCAGATCTGGGCGCTCGTGCGTGCCAGGTTGCGCGCTGCATCGTGCATAGGCGCCCGGCGCTCGCGCATTTGTCAGACAGAGTTAGAATTGCCTATGAGGAGCAGCGCTGCTGTTCAGAATGGTTTACTACTTCTACTCGTCACAAACCATTTCGCAACATTTACCTCTCTGATAGGTTTCTGAGAGCAGTGCGGACCTCCGACAAATTCGATGGATGGGTGGAGCTTTCAGAGCTGCGCAACAAGTGGCCACCTGAGGGGTGCCATCGTTACCACCCCAAACGCCTGGAGACTTTCCAGCGTTATCTCAGCAACCGCCATTGGGCAGATCAAGCACTAACTGGTCTGATGTTGATTGGCATGGTCGACAACGCTGGGACGCAGAAGAACGGGCCCCATATCAAGAAGGGCAAGTTCGCTACTGAGATGTACGAGATATATTTCACACGCCCAAGTAATGGACACAGCAGTCCTGACATGCAATCCCCTGAACCGTTGTATATGAGGATAACAGATTTGAGTATTCCAGGTGCACCTTGTTATTTCATTCATGGTGCAAGAGAAAAGGCAGACAGTTGGTTCATGCTTGCTCATACATACCGGGTGACAGCATAACCCAGTCAGGCCTGCGCGTCGACTCCGAAGTATTGATTATGGTTCGTCTGAAAGACTTGCTTCGTGATAATATGGCTATTTGGCACTCAGCAAATGATATTATGTCGGCAGGCCGGAACGGCATAATTCCTCCGACTCACATTGTTCAGCTTTTAGGCATTCTGCCAAACGATAAGTGCAGGTCTAACCGCGTGGGACATGTATGGATCAGTCCCTTTTACCCATAGGACAACGCGCATAAATCTACGAACAGTGATCTTACCATCGACGAGTTGTGCGAATGTCAAGATGATGCATCATCGTTGAAGGATCGGTTTGTTCCAAAAACCCTTACACTTTGAAGTGCCCCGAACCGACGCCTATCCAGGATATCGATTTCTCCTAGGTATTTATGCTGCAAGAAGGGTACCAAGCGGGGGCACCTGCGAGGGGATCTGACGCATCATGGATTCAGGCCCAGAGTGCGGACGTGACTGGCATGGCATCGAGCGAAATTTCTCCCACCGACATGCTGTGCGCCAACGATCCGTGGCGCGCCCAGATGCAGCAGCTGCCGGCACCCGCAGGGCAACCTGCGTCGTTTGCACGAGTAGGGCCAGAACTCCCTTTGGGACTCCACAAAGTGCTGGGGGCACCAACAGCCTACAGGCAAGGCTCCATAGCATCCGGATGGGCCCGGAGCTCAGACCGGCTTTGCAGGCGACATCGCCGTTCGCATCGCCGCGTCCACATGCGGGGCATTTGCTTTCCCCGACCACCACGCTGCACAGAGGACCGAGAGTTTGGTTGGTCAGCAAGAGTGGATGTACTGGCAAATGCGCGAAGCCGCACAGAGCATGCGCAGGGGCGGCATCGACCTCCCTAGCGCTAGCTGGACGCCGCCTTGGGAGTATGTCCCAGACCCAAATCCATCACCGGACAACCCCAATAGGTACGGATACGTGCTGGCCATTTTCAGTCATCCGACATGCGATCCGACATCTGTAGAGCGCCCTACAGCACCACCGATGGACTTCCCATAACATCCTGACTACCATGCCCAGGTGACGGGTAACCCTCGCGTGGGAACGCAGCCGGAGAACCCGCATGCACGGGCGACAGCCGACGATTTTATCAGTCTCAGTTGACACGTGGCTCTGGTTAGGCGTCAGGTGCGCCGGGCAAGATTCCTCATTCATGGATATTTGGCTACCCCTTTGGACTCAGATGTGACACAACAGGCCCCCGGCCTGTAGTGCCATCATCCATGTGGGAGTTGCGCCCAGAGATTCTGGCCACTCACGAGGCGCAGCAGGCCAACCTCTCAATGCAATTGGCCCGCCAGCGCCGCAATCATGAGCGTCAGGCGAACAGGATGCTTGGTCGTGCGGGGCAACCTGCGACTCCAATCGCAGCAGGGACACCTGCATTTCACCGGACAGCATCTGCAGCCATGCAGCCACCGTCGGTTCCACCGATCCAGCATGAGGTTGGTGAAACCACTCTGGAGCGCCAGACGCGTATCAGGCCATCGGCAACGCCGCCGGTCATCAGCGACGGTGACTTTAACAAGTGCGCCCTATGCCTGGACCACTTCACGCATCACGACACGGTCTGGAGGCTTCAGTGTAGTCATCTATTCCATACGCAGTGCTGGGACCGAGTGGCGCACGCTCATTTGGGCAGACAGGTGGCTGGCACGATGGAAGGTGCTGAAATTGAGGCACCCTGCGCTATTTGCAGGGGCGTTGGTTGAATCACAGCTGTGTTTCATTATGCCCTTGCTGGACATCAGGATGCAGCACGTCGCCATGGAGAAATAATCAGAGGGGCTAACGAACTCAGGGACCTTCGCGAAGAGCTTAACTGCATTGCGCCGATGATGATGAACAACGCGGCAGTCGCCACAACAACACCTGCGGGGCAACCCGCTCCATCGGCCAATGTGGTGCAGGCGACGGAAGCTATCGCGCCTGCTCTGGATGCGCTTATGCCATTCATAGCGGAAAAAGCCAACAACGCAGGGGCACTTGCTACGACTGCACCTGCCGCGTTGCGGGCCAACGATGCGTGGTTGAGGCGCATGGGGAGCCATCGAGAGGAGCGCGCAGTCGCTTCAAGCTCCACATACCTACATGCCATATGGGCGAGACAGTCGCCTGAGCAGCCAGCGCATGGCGCAGAGCCCGGTGAGCGCCCGCAGCGGCATCAGTGCGATATCCGAGCGCGGCATGCTACACTCTGTTCTGATGGGGAGCACAGATGGCCAGAGGCATGCGCGCGGACGAAGATACGTCTATGAACATACCGCTCGCATCTTCACCGCGCCCGCGCATTCATGACGAGTATCCTGCGGCCTGGATTTTCGAGAAGAGCCCCATTACGGAGGAGGGGGCCTGCGGATACATGAACGTCTTCACGTCTCTGACACGGAACGACTGTGTGTTGGAGCAGAGGTGCCGCAAGGGTATGTACGGTGCGACGTTGTCTGAGGTGCCAGGTATTCGGAGAACGCCACGAACTGGCCCTGACCGCTAACAGTGGGACCATGGTGGATGGAACGCTGACAACCCTTCTGGGCACCGGCAGCAACACCAATACCAGTTGTAAAACAATTAAAGAGGATAAAAGAACGGCGCATACATTTTATCGCGCATCCCGCCCCCATGGACACGATATCAAGAAGCTGAGCCTGACGAAGAGGCTCTACGTGTCGGGAGTGGGACATGGTGCCGCTGTATGCGACAAGTCCTTGCACTGCAAAGTTGCGCGCAAAAAGAAACGAGATCCGGCCGGGGCACCTGCTGTGCCGAGACTCGATATCCACTCAGCTAACGTGGCTGAGGGTTCAGGAGAAAACCGCCCTGCTATCATTGGCCTGAGGAGTATGTCTGACATGATGACTATCCTGATCCTGGAGCAGGGGCACGCGAAGATGGTCATCCCCAGCTCTGATATGCACAAGCTCATCCTTTGGCAGGGTGCCAGAGTACTTGATTTGACGAGCGCGCTATCAAGCATCTGGCGCTCAAGGTCGAAGAGTGCGGGACCGCAACTTAGGACAAAAGGTCGTTGTCGTTTACTGCTGCGGCCAACCCTCACTGCGAGGATGCCTCGCTGCTCGTCAAAGAGGCAGCTGGCACAGAGCCAGCTGCGGGGCAACCTGCTTTGAGCAGCGCTTGGGCACCTGCTATGTGCGATGCCCATACACATATGATGTCACAGGATACCAAGGGCATCAGCTTCTCCATTAACGAAGAGACGCTTGCTTTCACGATCAAGCCCTTGGTGAATCAATCCTTGAAGACCTGGCATCGCAGAAATGCTTCCTTCGGGACTATCCCCGCACCGGCCGACCAGGACTTCGCCTTGCGGAACCTACAGGCAAAGGTCTATCAGGCCATCAACGAGGAGGGCAACATGTGGACGCCGCCCGACGCGAAGGCAGGGGCACCTGCGGAAGGGAACGTACCGCTGAGAAGCTGGATATTTTTACATCGAGCACCGGCTATGCAGCGCAGCGGGGCACGGGCATTTGGACGCCCCCACCGCTTGAAAATGAGTAACGGGGGAAGGCGCGTGCCACGGCCACCCGCGCTTGCTCCGACAGGCCGAACACTCGGGTTCTGTCATCTAGCGCGGGGGAACCTGCATTCTTTTCTCAGGCGCTGGCTGCGTGCGCAAGGGGCATTGGCAAGCCCGGCCGCGCGACTGCCAAGGACAGCAGTGGACCCGGCTGTGTGGCCGCTGCAGCACTTGAACGACCATCGCATCATTGTCATCCTCGTGCGCTTGTCATTGAGGATATACGGACAGCTCGCGCTGAACTCCGAGCTGGTGGTTACATGTGTGACGTATCACACATGCAGAGGTTATGACCTCTACTGGCACACAGTATTTGGGTGCTCTACTCTCGGGGGATTATCAATTGCCGTGGGTGGCAACGCCCGCTGACTGGTACGTTAGGTTGCCTGGAAAGCGGGCAGGGTGACATTCTCAACGCATCCAAAATTTGATGACTAAGGCTCGGGCTCTACGTATGTCTATTGTACTTGTGGGACCACCAGGCTATTTCTGGAAACAGGGTCCCATGCGAGATGCCATTGGAGATCTCGACTTGCAGGTCATGCGTATGCGATGCTGCCATTTCGGTTTGAAACACGACCGTTCAAGTAAGTTGCCTAGCGGATCATATCTGCAAGCGGCAACTACCTACACGCGCGCCCCAACCATTCTGTGGATATGCACGTGTCAAACTGCAGGGAAACCTGCCCAACTTGCCGAGCGTGAATTGGACTGGCATGGCCAAGGCGCTCAGTAGGCAGAATGGCGCAGCAAAACATTGGCTATCATGTCCGCGAGATTGATTGACCGAGTGGATTTACACCTCACAAAGAGAAACCACACGAGTGCTGTACACCTTAGCATTCACACACGAGTGGAGAAAGGAGCTCGAAAGAATGGCCCTGAATGGGCCTGAATGGCCCTGAATGGCCCTGAATGGGGCCATATCGTAAGACGGGTAACGATGAAACTGGACGACAATCAGATTATACAAGAAATCGAGATCCAGGACCAGCCCATCGGGTATAATTACAATGCACCGTGAGCGAGTGGCGTAGCAAACATTCGTGCTCGGTGATAGTCGGAGCCGCCAGAGCCGGCTCTCATCGGACAGGGGGGCCCGCGACCACGCCCAAGGCGAGCTGGGTTCGTCGACGACGATCGCCCCCCTCCCCCTTCGATTGAGCGCGGCCGCGTGCCCCCCTCTATCCCTGAATTTCCGGCGCTAAGTTCACCCGATACTGATCAACGGACAGCGCCACCGACCGATGCACGAATCAAACAGAAGGAAAAACATAAAGCCGGCAAGAAGCGGGCATCAAGCCACGAAAGGTACCCGAGGTAATCGAAGGAGGCAACGACGATTGCGGGGATGACCTCAAAGGTCTCGGATGTAGTGCGTACTACACCAACGTTCCCCTGGACTCCGACACAGAAAGCGATGATGAAGAGGAAACCTTCATCACATTACCTGCGGGGCTACCTGCTGAATACTACGCAGATGCATTTTCCATCGTCCCAAAGTTATGCTATGGACGGCGCAACAGGGTTAACATGTTGGAATTGCGTGGTGGAAGTGGCGGTCTATCGCAACTAGCATTCAGCCGAGGTCTGTCTTCCGGGAGAAACTTAGACATGCGCGCATACGTTGACCTTTGTACAAGCATGTCCGGGACGCAGTGATGCACAATTTTTGACGCGTGCTTCGTCAGAGCTGTCATTCTGCAACCCAGCTGCAGAACGACTGGACCACCTTCATATTTTAAGTCCCAGGTCAATTTTGAGACTTGGCATGAACACCACAAAGAAGATCTTCCACATATCAAGTTCTGTGTCATTCGACTGTTTTACTTACGAGAACAACCGGTGGGTACTTGGGTGGATCAGATACCACCATGGACCACATTGGCCAAATGCAAGGGCATTTGCAAGGTGAATATGGACCAATGCACTACCGGCTTACGTGATTCCCATGGGTATTGATGCGAAAACCGACCGAGATCATGGCCGACCGCCGCTTTCTACTCTTACACCTTTTCAGCAAAGACGATTCGCCAGTATGTGACAAGGAACTGCCCATGGCTGCACATTATACTTCAAAGATGCTGTCTCTTTTCGTCGACGCAGTTCAGATCGCGCACGATCTGTTCCAGGTAAACCGTGGCCCCTTCCATGGTCACCATTTCTCTTCCACCGTGCAAGTCGCCAACGTGGCGGGATATGATTTGGACGAGCCAACTATCCCTCGGCAGCCCGACGGTTCGATCACGAGACCGCCCTCGGGAGGGCTAGGATGGCCTGCGCGCGCGGATAATGCTTACATGCGCTCTCCCTCACACGACAGAAGCCCCAAGCATTGCAGGTGGTATGATAAGGACGACTGCCATTGGGAATGTCCGAGCTGTAGGAGGAAGTACGGCCAGGACGAGCTTGGACATGCACGGATATCTGGCACATGCAACTTTGCCAAACATTGGAAGCTGCCCGGCAATCACGGACAGGTACCGGCGGCCCCTGCCGAACCAGCAGCACCACCACCCGAGGCACAAGCCGCGCCACCACTTGTGCGGCTACGAGCACCAAGACCCGCTCTCGAGCCAGACCCACAGCGGGTGCCAGCAGCCACGACATTACCGTAGGCAGACATGCTGCTGAACCTGCTGCAGGACAACCTGCCTCGAGCGGAGCTGGTAGTTCGGATGGCCACACCCGACTGCCACAGGTCAGAGTCAGACGTGGCCGACAGCAAGGAGGATATCCACCTTCACCGTTGCCTGCGAGTACCCCTGCTGCACGACCGCGACTTCCAGACTGGTCAAGGTTCGACGTGCAAATCAGTCTACAAAACGCACGAAGCCTGAATCCAAGCGTGGTAACACGTGAACTGCGGAAGCTACACTTGCTTTATTTCCATGCGAAAGAGCTTAAGATGAGACTCTAAACCAAGTAGGTCTGGACAGCGTCAGACCCAACCGGATTAAAGGTGTCTGCGACACATGTCGAGAGTGCAGGGATTGGTACAAACCTGGGCATACGAATATGCCATCTACTGCTCTGCCTGGCAAGTTCAACGATGAAGTGGAATATGGCCTTATGTTCTACAAACAAGAACAGAAGGTATTCCAGATCATCGTTCGCTGTATTCGCTATGCTACTGGAATAGAGATACTGGACAAGACAATGACCAGTATCCTGGATGCGTACCATCAGTGCTGGATGCAGCTTTGACTTGCAAAAGTATTCTACTCCGATGGAAAGGGTGCCTTCAGCAACGACATTGCGAAAGCAGTCCTTAAGGCAAAGGGCACTGAACTAAGGATACGTGCGCGTGGACGACGCGCTACGACGATCGAAGCCAAACAACGGCATACTGCGCCATCTAGTTCATGTCATGGAAGCTGAACTCAACAGGTTAGACATACCTCTTGTGTTCACACCACTACTGCATGAAGCCCTGTTTGCCGCCAGTGCGTTCACCTTCTATAATGAAGTGTCTCCATACAACGCCCTGTTTGGGCGGCAACGGGCAATGCTTCCTGATTTGCCGATCCTGAATCACGAACAGCCGACTGGAACGTCGGATCATCTTCGTGAACAAATGATACGTAAGGTAGGCATTGAAGCTATCACACAGGCCTCTGCAGCAGCCGAGACCAATCGTGCATTACGCACCAAGATTACACCGGTCATCACTACTACGACGAAGTAGATTTAGTTGATTACCATCGCCCCATATCCACGAAGGTCACCTGGGGAGGCTGTAATGGCCCATTCCCGGTCGTGGAAAAGGATTCCCGCAGGGGTCAAGTCATCATTCGAGTGGGGAACCGCGATGTTCAGGTACAATACGGTGATGCACGACAGTCGCTGTATATGGGAGCGTTGATAACCAGAGAGATTGACTCCGACAGCGCTGCACTACGGACAGCGTTGACGTTCGTGGCCAGTTTACCTGCTGGAAGACCTGCCATGACATTTGGCTATGCCCCGACCAGGAAGGGGGCGCTTCAGATGACGCGTGCAAGCCGACTATCTTCTAAGGTACACCTGGCTCTACAATACGTCATCAGACACTTCTTCCGCATCGAGAATGCGGAGTTTTGGTTAGGCTGGCCAAGGGTATCCACAAGCTACCTCCGATGGCTTACGCTGACAGTTGAACATTGGCCCACTATGGCAACGATGTGAACCCCGGATTTCAATATCATGAAACAGAAGGCACCGCTCTTAATATTCATCCTATAACTGGATCAGCACATTCTAGAGTCATCTAGTGCCTGAAGCCCACCAAACCTCAGGCGGGCTTTGACCAGGATCTGACAAAGTTAGAGAAATTGGCGGGCGCACCGACACAGGACGAAACCGCAAGAGAAACCCCATAAGCCGAACCACCACAGGAGGACGGACGGCTTTCAACGATACGTGCGGAATCGGAGGGGGATCTCGAGGCACATATCATGGAAGTGTGGTGCACAGAACTGCATGATGAAAGGGAACTATTGGAGGCAACTCCACTAGAGGACCTTTCCACAGTACCCACACATATGATTCCAGACAACAGCAGTGCGCTGGTCACTGTAGCTGAAGAACAGCGGGGACACCTGCCGAAGTGGGGGCACCCGCGCGACCCCGACATCGAGGAGATGTATAATGTCCAATTGTGCTCCACGGTCGAAGATTGCAGTTGCAAGCTGGACTCATGCGAAAACGGACAGTATGTTGAACTCTCCTTGACGGCAGAAATGTCAAAGGTAGTCTTGTCCGAACAACAGCACGGGATATTAGAGGCCGGCCGCGCGACCACCATGCGAGTATATGTTGCCGCCGCTGCAAAGCGAGCTGCGGTCGTCAAGGATGACGACCTCCTCGTGGAGGCTGACGTCCAGGCGAACCCCGGGAGAGTATCGACAGCCCTATACACTGAACGCAAGACATGGTTTGTCAACAAGTGCTTCACAATGCAAGATCTCTTTAAAGCGTCAAACATCATGGCTTCGAGGCATGCGCACACATGGAAGTTTGTGAAGAACGAGAAGGGCGAGGTGGAACTTACCATCAGATTACGCCTGGTGCTTCGGGGCTTCATGGACCTGAAAGCCCCCGGCGTGGAAACCTTTTCGGGCGCAGCACGGCGGCCAAGCCGGAGATTACTCGCGAGCACGGCAGCGTGCTAGAAGCAATGGATCACGGCTTCCCTCGACATCAACATGGCCCACCTGGAAAGGGTTGACCTACCAGGAACTTGCTGAGGCAACTGGTGAAAATGAACGCGTGGCCTGCTTGACCCTGCCGCCTGGATCGGCAACGGCGCTTCGAACTCTCCCAGGATTCGTGCGCCACGACGAGTCGAAGCACTGCTGGCAGCGCCTCAAGCCAGGCACTGGCACCAGGACGCACCTCAAGCTTCCCCACCAAAACTCATAAGGACCGCAAGCGGCTTCGGTCTCAGACCCACGTCCTACGACGAGGAGTTCGAGACGCGCAGTAACCTGCTCACGGCCAAGCATGTTGATGACGTCAATATGGCCGGCACAAGGGGACACCATTGACAAGTGCGTCAAGTGCGGAACAAGCGCACATGCACCAATTGTGTTGTGAGATATACCGAGGATGAGGACGGCAGTGCTACGTTGGACCAAGGCGAATACATCACACAGCTCCGCCCTATACGGCATCCTGAACTTACAGGCGCTGGCGCTGACGCCCAAGCACCCAAGATGGTTGCAGACATATTGGCCAGCATGCATTAATCACCCAGGTGCGGTTGACGGTTGATGCTGTCTCTCTACAAGGTGTCCAAGAACCGACCAGCGTATTGCGACGACTCAGCGCGATTGCCAGGAAACTGCAGGCATGCCCTAAGAAGATCGCCTACCAGGCGATGACCCCCACGGGCGAGGTTGACCTGCACAGCGACTCAGGTTACCGACGCCTGAGTGGAGATGCCGATGACGAAGTCAAAGGCTATGGTATTCGCAGGGCAAACCTGCTACGGCGTGGAAGCGCGCCATCCCGTAAGCCCGTCGTTCACTTGATCGGTGCGCACTGCAAGTCTCATCGCTTGCAGGCCCGCTCGAGCTATTCAGCAGAGACACTAGCAGCAGCCCACAACTTGGAGGACTGCAGTCCCACGACGGTGACTCTGCACGAGCTCCGCGCGCGGCCGCTAACTCCCACTCAGTTGAAAGACGCACTTGAGTTGGGTGGCCTGAGCATCAAGGTCACTTTGACCATTGTTCTTAAGTCCTTATCAAATAAAGACTTGAAGAAGCCGACTGGGTGTACCCTTTTACGACACATGAGCTGGATACGACAGATGATGGAGCGAGGCATCGTGCACAGTATTCAATGGCGTGACACCCGTGATATGACCGCGGGCGGTCACACCAAGGGGAGCATCGACAGAGAAATGCTCCTACAGGTCATGGGAGGTACGCAATCCGTCAAACATAACTTAAAGCGTCATGCTCCTTATCGGGCGGGGCAGACATCTAGATCTGTAGCCGCCTGAGGAGCACTCGTACGCACAGTAGCAGCCAAGGCAACTTGCGCGCGGGACCGCCTTCCTTATGGCCCGAACTTTTTTGTTGCCCTTTTGTACATAGTAGCTGCTGTACGTGCTGTATAGAGGCGGCGGGTTCACGCTTCGTCTCCCTCCCCCCCGACTCTAACGTGAGCTGGGTGTTGCATGCGAGTGGGAACGAGCGTGCTTCCGCGGCTGCTTGGCTCAAAGCGGCCGGCCGCCCAGATCTGACTACACCTCAGCGCGAGGTGTACCATGTGCCATCGATACCAAAACTGCTTGAGATGGCTCGCCCTTGCTACTGGGACCATCGCTACTACGGTACAACAGAGCGGGAGCTGGGCGTCGCCTGAGGCGAAGCTGCTGGTTGGGCCTCCCAACCCCTTTCAAACTGCGCAGGGGGTGGTCCCTGAGCGCGGTTTCCATACGGTCCAGGCTCGGAAAGTGTGGCAGGCGTTGCATTTTCTAGACGCCGGAAGGGGGCGCGCAGGGGTTAGTTTCTGAACGCGATGTCTATACGGTTCAGGTTCGGACAGTGGCAGGCGCTGCATTTTCTCAACGCCAGAGTGGGTGCGCAGGAGGTGGTTTCTCATCGCGGTCTCTATACGGTCCAGTCCCGGAAATTGCGGCAGGCGTGGCACTTTCTCGACACTAGAGGGGGTGCGCGGGGGGGTCTCTTGGCAGGCGTGGCGGTTTCATGACACCAGAAGGGGGGTTGCGCAGGGGGTGGTCTCTGAACGCGGCTTCTATACGGTCCAGGCTCGGAACATGTGGCAAGGGTGGCAGTTTGTTGACAACAGGGGGGATGCGCAGGGGGGGGTTTTGACCGCGTTCTCTATACGGCCCAGGCTCGGGAAGTGTGACAGGCGTGGCACTGCCTTGACACCGTAGGGAGTGCGCAAGGGGTGGTTTCTGAGCGGTGTCTCTATACGGCCCAGGCTCGGAAAGTGTGGCAGGGGTTGTATTTTCTCGGCGCCATAGGGGGTGCGAAAAGGGTGGTCTCAGAAGGCGGTCTCTATACGGTCCACGCTCGGAAAGTGTGGCGGGCGTGGCACTGCCTTGGCACTAGCGGGGGTGCGCAGGGGGTGGTCCCCGAGCGCGGTCTGTACACGGTCCAGACTCGGAAAATGTGTGTCAGGGGTGGCAGCTTCTTGACACCATAGGGGGTCTCAATACCACAAGGGGTGCGAAAGGGGCTGGTCTCTGAACGCGGTCTCTATATACGGTCCAGGCTTGGGAAGTGTGGCAGGCGTGGCATTTTTCGAAATTGGATGGGCTGCGCAGAGGATGGTTTTTGAGCGCGGTACCTACGCGGTCCGAGCTCGGAAAGTGTGGCAGGGGTGACGGTTTTTTGACACCAGAGGGGGTGCGCAGGGGGTGTTTTTTCAGCGCGGTTTCTATACGACCCAGGCTCGGAAAGTGTGGCAGGGGGGGCAGTTTCTTGACACCAGAGGGAATGCGCAGGGGGTGGTCCCTGAGTTCGGTCTCTATACGGTCCAAGCTCGGAAAGTGTGGCAGGGGTGGCAGTTTCTCGGCGCAGTTCCTGAGTTAGGTCTCTACACGGCCCAGGCTCGGAAAGCGTGGCAGGCGTGGCAGTTTCTCGACGCCCTCAGGGTACTCAGGTTCACAATGCTTGACTGGCGTCACCAACGGTATCGGCGGGGCAACGGCCACCAGCATCATTCTCGCATGTTTCACTTCAGCGATCCTCATTCCAGACATACTATATGTATGTTGGTTCCCTCGGTCGCGTAATTTCACCTACAGTTGTTTGTTGTTGCGTGTCGCTGTCATTGGCGCGAATAGGGGGTGATTGGTGGACGTTTGGCGCGGGGCATGTGCCGTCATTATTCGCTTCGCTTTTTGGTTGCCGGCATGTGCTATGAATCTCCCAGCATCTTGGTTAAGATAGGGTTCAATCAAAAACGAATGTAACGCACGGAGGCCCTGCCCAGCCGCCCGCCAGGGACGCCCCCCTTTGCCTTCGCCTTGCCCGCGAGTTCCGGAGAGGCCGCCGTGCCGATGGCGGCAGCCACCGCGCAGCGCCAGCTGGGAAGGTGCGCGGGTGAGTTACCGCTGCGGACCAAGAGCGGGTGGTTCGTATGTTGTCGTTTTGCTTTAGACGCTGGCAGGTTCACGGTCGGGAGTTGATCGATCGTGTGTCGCGCCGTTGGTTCTGGCCTTCTATATTTCGGCGCGACGCGCTATCCACGCCCCGTTTCCCAGGCGTCAACGTCCACAGCCTTTCCGAGACTCCCGCCGTGGGAGCGCAGCGACACGCTACCTGCTTAGTATGATTCCGTTTTGTGCAAGACTCTTGCATTGGAGTTGGCTGTGAGTCGGAGGTGGCCCAACACCTGGTTCTGGCCAGCAAGAAACAGGGGGTGGGAGGGGGGGAGGTTAAAAAGAGGGGGGGAGGGAAGGAAGCAAGAATGAGAGGGCAAGGGGGTGGGAGGGGGGGTGAGTCTGAGCTGCCCCAGGACCGTCAAAAACGGATCCAGTGTGAAAAGCTTCAACAGGTGGACCCCAGGAGGGGTCCAGGGGTCGAGTTTGAACGGATTTGCCACCAGACCCCCCGGCCGCATCCAACTCTAGCAGGTGTTCGTACCTGCATGGATGGGGGCCGGGAAGGAAACCTAGACTTCACCGAAGTCGGGGCTCATTTGCACGCCTTTCTGGCCCCGTTCCATCTGAGCAGGCAGCGCGTGATGTGGGGGGCGTGGGGGCGGGGAATATCGTGCAAGTCAGTTCGTTTTATTCTGGAGTACGTCGCCATCGATTTGTCGGGGAGGGGCCAGCGCAGAGAGCGAGGTGCAGTAGAGGCTAGGGCTTGTTCCTGTCGTGAGAGCGGCGCGCTGTCGCGGAGCGGGCTGAGGAGGGCAAGGATGGGTAGGGGTCGGGCTGGGCTGAAAGGAAGAGGCGGGGAGCGTTTCTGCTTCTTGTGCTGCTCCCGTTCCTCTCCTCCATATCTCCTCCACCCCTCTCCACGAGAGCCAGGAAACGGCCTGGGAAGCTCCTCTCCGTCCCCGCCCTCCTCTTCCTCCGTCTCCTTCTCCTGCTCCTCCTGCTCCTCCTTTTCCTTCTCTTCCTCCTCCTTCTCCTCCCTCTCCTCCTCCTCCTCCTCCTCCTCCTCCTCCCCCTCCTCCTCCTCCTTCAGCCGCGGCGAGTAGCACGGTATGGCCCTGTCTGCCACACGCCAGTGTAACGCACTCGGGTCACATTATTTCCACGATGTGGTCGCAGGGGAGGCTCATGAACGCGTGCCACATGGTCCGCCTTGGGCAAGGGGACCTGCGGAGGTGGTCGTGGACATCGTGTCGACTTGGGCCTGGTGACCCGCCAGGTCTTCGAGGGTGTTCCAGGGTTCCAAGCTCTTAGAGGCGGGGCTTGGGTCGGCACCTTCGGGGGGGGTCGTTATCTGTGCGGGCAGGGCGGAGCGACTCGAGCGCGGCGCTGCTGCTTCAGGGTGAACGCTCAGCTGTTGTTGTTCTGGCTGTTCGGAGATAACTTTTTGGGCAGTCGTCTTGTCTTACTGTTGCCAGCGCCCCCACCTCAGTGGCGGGTGACACGGGGCGGCGGTTGTCCGTCGCTATCTGATGCCAGCTTGCTTTGGCTCGGATTCTGGGGCGTGGTCGTCCAGGCACGCAACGCCATCGTGATTCACTCGCCGAGTTGTGGTCGGGGGAAAACCTCCTCCTCCTCCTTCCAACTCGTTTTCGTTCTTCTCCTCACCGATCTTCCCCATCCATCCACAGCCTTTCTCCCTCCTCTCTTCCTCCGCCTTCTCCGTTGTCGTCGTCGTCGTCGCCGTCGCCCCCCCCCACCACCAAGCACAAAGATTTTGTTCGGCCGCAGCATACCTATGCTCTGTCCCGCTCCGCTCTCGTCTCTACTGCTGGTTTCGCGTCGTTGGACCCTGTGATCAGATCAGGAATTCAGGAAACCTTGGCATGGACGAGGGAGAAGGGGGTAAAGAGGGGAAAACCGAAGGCGGTCGTAGAGAAGGAGAACGGGGACAACGTGGAGGACGTGAAGGAGGAAGAGGAGGAAGAGAACCAGGATGGAGTGTTGGCGATGAGCACGAAGCAGCACAACTTCCGAACTTGTGAGTGTGCAGTACAGAAGGTATTGTGGACGACTGCTCAGGCTCCACGCGCCACAGGAAACAGAGCGACGGAAGGCTGGCAGGTCGAGAGCTCTTGGACGATCTTCGCTAATTTGGGGTGCCTCCGGATGCTCCTGGAGGCCCCTGGAGGCTCCCGGAAGCCTTCGTCGGGCGCCCCTGGCGTCCTCGGGAGAGGCCCAAGCCTCCGAGAACGAGGTGTTTCTGGAAGCCAAACTTGTTTCCCAGAAGCATGCACGGTCATGAACTTTGGCTTTGCTTTTCGCTCCGCCGGTTCTGGCCCACCATGCCTTTTCGCGACACACTATCAACGTCCTGGGGCCGCCGCCGCGACACGCTAAGCAAAAGTTCGCGACTATGTTTTGTTGGAGGCCGAACCCGACTTCAAGAGCACGCGCTGATAGGTTCAGGCTTTTGAGGGTGGGCCCCCCTGGCGAGGGTCATCTGCGGTCAGTAGCAAAACATGGGAGCCCTGTACAGCTGCGCAATTCCGTCTTTAGAGCATTGGCGTCGATGTGCGTGTGGTCATCGATGAGATAGTCCCGATGTAGCGTCGAATAGTGCCGACTGCCGCCGATGTAAAAGGGCCAACAAGCTGGTGTGGGAGGCCCCCATGAGTTGCCGCAAAAGCCTCGCTGGGGCGTGGGACGCACCCCGCCCAGAGCGCGCGGTTTCGCTATCGGGGGCCCTTCGCCGATCTGTCGGCGGTGTAGCGCCGATTCCAAGTCAATCTCCCCCCCCCCTGAGCCAGTCCTCCTCGAACGTTCTCGCTCAAGCGAAACCGCCCCGAGAGAGAGCGAGTCGGTGCTGTCCCCACCCGGCAGGTTGGCGTTAGATCTTGAGAAAAGAGGTCCCCCGACCGACTCACCTGCCCTGCACACCGCGGCTGCCAGGCAATAGTCCCGGTCATCCTTGCCATCCTGGGTGATCCCTGGGTCTATCGTCTCGCCCGCCCTGCATATCGCGGCCGCCAGGCCCCAATAGTCCAGGGCATCCTCGGTTATCCCGCCTCGCCCGCCCGGCATACCGCGGCCGCTTGGCCCCAATAGTCCTGGCGGACGTCCAGAACAGACATCAAGACATCAATCGTATACAGGCAGAGAGCAGACACCACAACTGGACTCCAGGAACAGTGAGTGATACAGCGCAGTCGTCGATAATGTATGGTCCAGGATTGCCCCGACCACTCTCCTAACGCATAAGGGATCGAGCCTCACTCCCCCGCTGGATGGGTCTGGTCGTGAGCCTTGCGAAGGCCTCTAGGATCGCTTCCACCCCACCTGTGGTCGTGGTCCTGTTGGCGCGGCGTGGTGGATGGTGGACGGTTTCGGCGTCGGCGTCTGCGTCGGCGTCGGCGTCGGCATCGGCGTTGTCATCGTCGTCGTCGTCGTCGCCGTAGGTCTGTGGAACCCTGGGGCCCATTCCATCTGGGTTGGGGGTCTGTGGAACCCTGGGGCCCATCACATCTGGGTGGGGAGGGGGCTGTGAACCCTCGACACGGGATCAGATATATGTACATGTAGCACCCCGCAGTTGCAGATCAGAGCGAGGGCGCGAGCGCGGGGTGGGTCGCGGATGGGCTGCCAGTGGGTGGTGAGGTGAGTTGCGGGTGGGTCGCGGGTGGGTCGTTGGGTGGGTCGCGGGTGGGTCGTTGGGCAGATCGCGGGTGGGTCGTGGAGCGGGTCGCGGGTGGGACGACGACAACAATCAGCAACCGGGAGAGTCCACGCCGGGGATCTCATTTACAAATACGCAACCAGTGACAGTGAATGACCGTTCGGCCCCCTTCCTTTGATCATGGCTTGTCATCAAGAACATGTACCGAGGACATACACCAAGGAGGGGCTTCAAACCCATAAAAGTTGATATGCCGGAGCTTCTTGGCGGGGACTGCTCGAAGAAAGTAATGTAGGCGCTGAGCTAGTCTTCGAAGGGTCCGTCTCTGAGGGAGGGGGCTCTCGCTTGGGTGCTGCGAGCCGTCCCCCTTTCTGCGCGGTGCAGGCCCCTGGCCGCGGCTGCATCGAGAGGCGCCACTGCCGTGGCCCCTCCCATCCCGTAGCTAGAGACTGATGGGGGAGGACGGGAGAATGGGGCAGGATCCAGACTTGACACAGAAGGACCGCACGAAAAGTGAAGGAGGGATGATTCATGTGGACAGAGCGTGCAGAACCGAGGGGGTAGTGGGGAACAGGGAAGGGGAAGGGGGGTTTGGATGGAGGAAAAAACAGTAAACGGGGACGGGGTGAACAGGGGGGGAGGTGAGTGATCAATGATGGGGAAGTGGAACGAGGGGAATTAGTGGTTATATAGTAAGGAGAAGGTGGATGGGGTCGCATGAAGAAGAATGCAGGAGCAAGGACTAAGTTGAAAGGGTCAAGCAGGAATGGTGAAGTATGGACGATGGGATAGAGTTTAGGAGCGGGGAAATGGACGAACCGAAACAAGAAGCGGGAGTAGCAGTAAGAAGCAGGATGATAATTATGTGGGTAGTCATACGCGAAGTCAACAATGAATACACATGTGCGGGAAGGGCAGGTAGGATTACTGAGGAAGGGTGAACTAGAGTGGAGGAGGCAGGATTACGCGGAGGGAACGCAGATGAGGATGAAGGATGGTGTAGGATCAAAAAGAGGAAAAGGAACGAGAAAGGACGAACAACAGGGACGAGCAAGAGTGGGGGTGACGGAGCAAACCCGCCATTCCCAGACCAGCAGCACCCACCGAATCAGCACGTCCGCCACATGTAGATAGCCTAGCCGACATCACTCTCCTAGCCGTTGCCACCAAAACTTTGCGGGCAACCATCCCCGAGGCCTACGAGAAATCCCAAAAGTGCATACGCTTTAGGCGCGGCGTCCACGCGCGCAGCGACGCGGCACAGGCAGTCGGAGAAGCGACAGCGCGAGCCGCCAATGCCACAGAAGCGGCCAGGAAATCGAATCATAGAATCTTAGAAAGACAACGTGCGCACATGCATGCATGCATGGCTGTCTGTCTGTCTGTCTCTCTGTCTCTCTGTCTGTAGGTAGGTCGGTATGTGTGCATGCATGTATGTATGTTTGTGTGTGTATGTATGGAGCTATGTATGTATGTATGTATGTATGGCTGTACATGCTGCTTGCACGCTGTATGAAGACTGATAGGCACATCGGTAGGTAGGGCGACATGCTTTCAGGTCGGTATGTATGTATGGGTGTATGTATGTATCTAGGTAGGTAGGTAGGTAGGTACGTACATATGTATGTATGTATGAATGGATGCGCGCATGTGTATGTATGTATGTATGCATGCATGTTTTATGTATGCATGTATGTGTGTATGCATGTATGTATATATGTATGTGTGTATGCATGTATGTATGTATATATGCATGCATGCATGCATGCATGTATGTATGTATGTATGTATGCATGTATGTAGGTATGTATGTTTTCATGCGTGTATGTATATACGCACATACTTCGCCGCTACGCAAGTTCGGCCAAACTTCAACGCCTCCCGTTAGGCGACGGGGCCCCAGTACAACGTTGGCAGTGGGCCCGTTAGGCCGCGGGGCCCCAGTACAATGTTCGGTTGAAGCATTTTTCGCTCCAGTCTCGGGCGGCACCGCCCTTTCGAAATCGAGCCCGCGGGCTTCGAAATCCAGTCGAGCTCGTTTTGGGGGGGAAGTCCTAGGCGAAAGCCACATTTCGAAATCGAGCCCAAGGGTTTCGAAATCCAGTCGAGCTCGTGTTGGGGAGGAAGTCCTTAGCGAAAGCTGCATTTTCGAGTTTTCGGGTCAGGGCTTTTAACATTTTAAATGACAAATTTTGTGGCCATTTCGAAACGGCGGTTTCGCTTGATACTTCCTAGAAACAAAAAACGATTTCGAACGATTTCGAAACTGTCGGGTTCGATTTCGAAATGGCGCTCCCGCCTAGGACTTCCGCCAACATAGGATTCGGAACCTTTCTGCTTCGATTGCGAAATGGCGCTCCCGCGCAGGACTTCCTGCAAAATGAGGTTCGTTGTTTAGCTGAAAACACAAAGCGGGTCAAACTTTCGTAGCGCCGATGTATGCATGTATGTGTGTATGTATGCATGTATGCATGTATGTATGTCTATGTATGTCCATGTCTGTGTAGGTTTGCGTATGTGTGCATGTGTGAAAGTGTGTATGCGTATGCGTGTACGTCCATATGTGCGCTGCGTGAGACATATATATAGACAGCGAGATAGAGAGCGAGAGGGAGGGAGACAGAGAGAGAGAGAGAGCGATAATGAGGGAGAGCGAGAGAGAGAGAGGGAAAGAGACACCAAGAGCGAGAGAGAGAGAGAGACATTATACTGAATGCAGGAGCAAGTGCATATTTATGATCTCCATGGTTTCGGCCCCTTCGCCCCCGAAATGCATATTGGATCAACCCCCCTGCCCTGGATAGGTACGACCGTGAGCCTCGCGAGGGCCTCGCGAATGGGATCGTTCCCCCCCCCATCTGTGGTCGTGGCCATGTAGGCGTGGTGCGGTGGAGGGTGCCAGCACCCCCGCCCTTCCCTTGTGGGTGTGGGGTGGTTCGTCGGCGTCGTCGTCGTCGTCGTTGTCGTTGTCTGCGGCGTCGGCGTCGACGTCTGCGTCGGCGTGGGGCTTCGGCGTCGGCGTCCCCCAATCCCATCTGTGGGGTCAGGGGGCCTGTGGAACCCCAGGACACATCCAATCTGGCGGGGGGGCGTCTGTGAACCCTCGGCCCAGGATCATATACGGTGGCCTTCGGCACATCTCGCCACTGTGCCCAGGTCGTAGACGAAAGGCCAACGGAGGTGGAGGCGGCTGTGGAGGGGGATTGGACAGGGCTAGGACGAGGATACATCCGTTCCAGAGCGTTCCGGGACGCTCTCAGGGCGTTTCTGGACGCTCTGAGAAGGCCGCGGTGCCCGAGACATCCTCCAGAGCCTCTAGATCTCACAGACTTTCGATCTATCCTCGCCCAAATTGGTCCTCGTCCTGGCTTCGTCTTATGTGCAGGGGGAGGACGGGCAGGGGCGCCGCCGACCGCCGCAGGCGGCGTTGCGCGCCAGCCACCGCGCGGGGTGGCGCGACGCGCCGGGCGGGGGCCGCCAGAGGTGGCCGCCTCCCTCGGGAATCGAGGATCGATGAGGAACGAGGTCGAGGATCGCGGATCGAGAAGGATCGCGGAGGAGGGTCGAGGATGGAGGATCGACAAGGAGGAGGATCGACGATGATGAGGTTCGAGGAGGATCGAGGCTCGCTGGTGATCGAGCATAAGGAGGAGGAGAAGGAGGGGGAGGAGAAGGATCGAGCAGGAGAGGGAGGAGTAGAAGGATGATAATGAGGAGTAGGAGGACGAGGATCGAGTAGAAGGAGGAGGACAAGGAGGAGGAGGATCGAGTAGCATCGTGGAGGATCGTCGAGGATCGTGGAGGAGCGAGCATCGAGGGTCGAAGGTCGTGGAGGAATGGGGCCGGGGCGTGCCGGGCGGGGAGCAGGGCCGGATTCAAGGGGTCGGAGGAGCGCAGGAGCAGAGGGCCGCAGCGGCAGGAGCTGCGGTCGGAGCGCGCTCCAGGGCGGGGGGGATGGGGGTGGGGCGTTAAAGGAATGGAGCTTTCGCCTTAGCGCCGCGTGCGTTCGCTTCAACATATCGCAACATGTTCAAGGATGGAGCAGGGATGGTGCATATGGACGGGGGGCAGAGAGGCGTGCGCCCTGATGATCCACCTGCCACACCCTCCAGAAGGTGCCCGAGTCGGGTGACTGCCTCGAAGGACACAACGGTACAGACATTCACTTTCGGAGCTCCGCGCAGATTTCCTGGATCTGCGCTGGACACCCCTCCCCGGCGCACGGAGCGCGCTAGGGGCGGCGCCAGAGGTGCCGCCAGGAGGGAGGTTTGGGATTGGAGGATTCGACGACGCCAAATAGGATTAATCTATGCTGATTCTGGCCAGTCTTTTCCTGGACCTAAAAAAAAAACGTCGTGTACACCCAATCCTGTGCCCAACATCGACGTAGGTGCACGGTTCGCGTCCTCCTCGGGAGGGAGATCGGGGGAAGAGAAGGGGGGTGAAGGATCGAAGGAGCGAGGGAGGATTGAGGACGGAGGAGGGAGTAAGGAGGAGGGGGAAGGAGGGATTCCACGGATGCCTCCATCACGTAGTGATATGATATGATATGATATGATAATGGCACGTCCACTGATCTTGAAGACGTCCGCGACGAAAAGTAGCACGAACCGCTCAAATTGGAGGCACATCTTCCCGAATACCGCGCGCCACCACCTGATAAACCGAAGCCCAAAGCCTACGATTTGAATCACATGCACGCCACCGCCACCAAGCAACAGAAACGTAACACCTCACAGAACCGCCGCTTAGATGGTACTTCTGCAATCCTGAAAACGGCCTTCACCTTATTGGATCTGTGGAGCGCCTCGTCTCCGTCGGCTCCCTTTCCGCACGGGAGGCTGGCCACCAGAACGCGATGCACATCATCGTCATCATCATCATCATCATCATCATCATCATCATCATCATCATCATCATCATCTTCATATTCATCATATTCATCATCGGTATCATCATCATCATCATCATAACCATCATCATAATCATACTCATGATGATAATCCTAGTCGTCATCACCGCACCGTCATCATCACCACTATCACCGTCACCACCACCACACCCATCACGAATCATCATTCCATCATCCCACCACGATCATCGGTCATCATCATCATCAGCATCACCATCACCGTCACCGTGACCATCACCGCCACCATCATCACCGCGCCGAATTGGCGCACCCGCCCTCACCACCACACCATCATCATCATCATCATCAGCAGCAGCAGCAGCAGCAGCAGCATCATCATCGGCATCATCATCATCATCTTCATCATCGCTCACACTCAAACATTCACCCTCACTCTCACACATCCATGTTCAGGACGTCTCGAGCGGGAGCCTCGTCATTGAGTGAGGGAATATCAAGGAAGTCTCGAGCAGGAGTTCCTCCCTATGTGGTCCCCGCCTCCATGTGGGAATCCGAGTGGGGCCACCCGAACATTGTAATTTTCGTCGCTGTTGGGCTCTTCGGGCTTCAATCTGGAGGATGTCTCGAGCGGGAGCCTCGTCAGTGAGCGAGTGAACGGCGAGGACGTCTCGAGCAGGACCCCTTCACTATGAGGTCCCCACTTCCATGCTGAAGTCCGAGCGGGGCCATTCAAACCTTGGAACTGTCGTCACGTTTCGACTCGTCTGGCTTGAATATGGAGGACATCTCGAGCGGACGCCTCGTCAGTGAGTGAAGAGTGAAGACGTCTCGAGCGGGAGCACCTCCCCCACCCCCCTGTGGGGTCCCCGCCCCTATGTTAGAATCCGAACAAGGCCATCCAAGCCCCGTGGCAGTCGTCACCTTTTGGGTTCATCGGGCTTTGAATCTGGAGGGAGTCTCGAACGGGAGCTCGTCAGTGAGTGAATGGCGAGAACGTCTCGAACGAGAGCTCCTCCCTTGGAGGTCCCCACCTCCGTGTTGGAATCCGAGCGGGGCCATCCGAATCATGTAGCCGTCGTCAACTTTGGGCTCGTCGGGTCTGAATCTGGAGGGCGTCTCGAGCGGGAACCTCGTCAGTGAGTTCATGGCGAGGGCGTCTCGGGCTGGAGCCCCCCTCTTTGGGGTCCCCACTTCCACGTTGGAACCCGAGCGGGGCCATCCGAACCATGTATTTGTTGTCACTTTTGGGCCCTTCAGGCTTGAAGTTGGAGGATGCGTCGAACAGAAGCCTCGTCAGTGAGTTTATGGCGAGGGCGTCTCCACCGGGAGCCTCTCCCTGCGGGGTCCCCACCTCCATGTTGGAATCCGAGCGAGGTCATCCGAATCCGCTTGCTGTCGTCGCTTCGGGTACAGTTTCACGCGGGAATCCCTCCCAGTGGTCCCCACTCAAATGTTGTAATCCGAGCGAGGCCATCCAAATCATGGAAGTCTCGCCGCCCTGTGGCTCTTCAGGTCGTGCTCATGTTCAGGCCCGGCGAGCAGGAGATCACGTGGCGGAGCTAGGTCGACGGTTGACACTGATGCACGCGCCGTATCTCACCCTTACGTTGTCGCAGGATCAGACGCTGCGCAAGGGCGTCACCATCGGCTGCGCCAGGGACGAGGACGCTGGCCGCACGGCCATGTCGGACGAGCAGTTGTGGCTTCACCACTACGCCATATTCACCCGCGCAACGTGCGTGCGGACCACGCTGATCCCGCGGCCGCCTTCGCGCGAGTTTCTGGAGCGCGGGCCGCCAGCGCGCTTGCGGAAGGCGTTCGGGGAGTTCGAGAAGAGATCGGAGAGCTCCAGGGCTGAGGCGGGGCATCTCGCGGTAGAGCTAGGCATCGCGCTGTTTCCCGCCTGGGCGCGGCGCCGCCCCGCTCGGAGCCCGCGGGGTTGTCTCAACGGCTTGGTCCCGCGCCCCAGCGGCTCAAGGGGTTGCCCCGATGGCCTGGCATGCGGGGTTGCCCCAACGGCTGCGCGATCCGGCCATCGGAGAACGCGCCCCTGCCGGCCGTAGCGGCGACGGCGCCAAGAGAAATCAGTTTGCGCGCCCTTGCTTGATGGGCGGGGGGGAGCGTGGATGGGGAAAAGAGGCAGGAGGACGAGGAGTAGGCAGAGCAGGAGGCGGGACGAGGGCCTCAGCCAGGGCGAGAAGAGAAGGGCGATGGGGAGACAGGAAGAGAGCCTTTGGCATTCACAAGGAAGGAGGCGATGATATGTACTTCCAGATTTGTTTGGGAAGTCCCCACGCGGGTTCCTACCGTTGGAGTAACTTCAAAACGCAAGGCCTGGGTGGTCTTCACTCCATTCCGAGGACCAGATGTTTATCCAGGGTCGTTTTTGACAGCCCGACAAGTTCGCCCGTAGGCCGAGCAAGGCCGCACAGAAGCAATCCATCATTTGTGTGTCATTTTAATCACGCAGATGGGTCTGCGCCGTCTTCTCTGTTTCGGCTTTCGGCTGTGCATAAGAGTAACCCTTCGCTGGTGTGACCTACGATGCGGGTGCAACGGGTTTTTTCCTCAGTGCTGGCTCGCGGGCGCGGTGTCCCGGTCCCCACCTTCCCCCCCGCGACCAACCTAAAGCCGAACACCAGAGGCCATGTTGGCCTGGGATCACTCTTGGGTGCACTTGGCACCCGCCTCCGCTCGGCGCAACGCTGGGGGGTGAGACGGTCAAGAACTTTGGATCGCGTATCGTTCGGGCCGCCGCGGCGACACGTTATCCACAACTTCTTGACCGGATGCACAGATGGGGACGCATCGGCCCCGAATCGTCCAATCATCGCCGATGGGGGCCTTGCGGCCCGCCCCGCCCAAGAACGTGTGGTTTCGCACTGTGGGCCCTATCGCCGATCTATCGGCGATACATTGCCGGTTCCAAGTCGACGATTCCTCCCTGAGTCGGCCTTCCCCCGACGCTGTTTTGCCGGCTTTCTGGCCATAGTTCGGCTCTATGGCGGCATTTCGGGACAATCTGGCCAGCCTCGGAACGACCTCGGCGAGGCACGGCCGCTGGAGGCCATCCCGACGTTGGGGAACCGCCAAAAGCTTGGTTACGAGGACGTCCGAAAACCTCGAACCTCGAACCTGTCGCCCCCCCTGAGCCTCCCGATGTCCCCCCCCCCCTCGTCGTTGCCCCTCGCCCCCAGGGCAACCCGCTGGAGGCGGCCGCGCTGGCAGTGGGCGCGGGGCTCGCCGCGATCGGGCGCGCCTTCAGTTCCCTGGCCGACGTCTCAGGCGGAGCGGGGCCTTTAGCTCTTGTCCTCCGCGCGCGCTCCTCCAGGTCGCTTGTCAGAGTTTAGTGGGCGGTGCCTGTCGAAGACGAGACACGGCATATCCACGATTTTGCGGAGCTCAGCGCGAGTTGTTTGGGTCGGCGTTGGATCCAACAAGTCCGTGCGAAACTCCAGCAGTGTATGATCATGCAGGTGTTTCTGCATCAATGGACGGCAAGTGATCCTCCAGGAAACATTATGTAAATGATGCATGTTCGCCCCCTACCAAGATCTACCTGGCCACATCTGCTTATATGCCTGTTCCGCCTGCACCAGAACTCCCCTCGGCAACGCACTCTTTGCATAACGTTGCGACGCTGCAGTTGACGTCGCGGACGACGACGACACTGGCGCTGCTGCTTTTAGTGTCTCCGAAACAGATCGCACTCCTCCCAGGTGCAGATCTGACAGCCCCGACGCGTCTGCATCGGCGCGACACAATGGCCCACAACAGCGGGCCCTCTCTGAGAACAGACCCGGTAACGTCTTAGTCATGTGGACCACGTAGTCATGAAGCATCCCAGCGACCTTGAGCTTGTATGCGCGGGCGCCGCCCGTGTGAAACATGCCGTTGTGGTTATGGAGGCGCATCTGCGCAAACTGTTCCCACCCTTCCTCCCTGATGGGACCTGGCCCAGGCGCCCGAGTCACTCTCAGCTTGGGTTTTAGACGCGTCAAGATGAGCGTCCGCGGGGCCCCGCGCTGCTGAACGCCGCCCCGCTTTTCTTCCTGAGGTTAACCTCGTCTGCCTCGACGTCTTCCTACGTTGTCTTGCCTGGGTCACTGCCGAACTTGATGGCCTTCTCCATCCCCTTCACGTAGAGACTGCGGGCCATGTCGTTCGCGCGGTAGATGTCCCCGACCGTTTTGTGGTTCAGGCCCGTCAGACAGCGGGCCGTGGATTGAGGAACGATCAGGATTGTGCAATGCAGTGCCGCGGCCTGGTCTTGAAGCGGTGCCTGTTTGGGTCCATTCGCGGCAGGACCAGCTTTGGACACTTCTTCGCGCGACACCTCCACCGCTTTCCCTGCCTGTCAATGAGCGCCAGAGGTCCGAGGACTCCACGCTTGCAGAAAAGTGCACTGCCAATCAGTCATGTCCTGCAGGATGCCGTCGCCGACCAGCATGTCCACGATGCCCTGGCCGCCTTCCGTGTATAAGTCCTTCAAGCTCCTGCTTACGACTTGTTTCTCTCTCCGAAATTTCACTGTCTTCAAGCCGTGCCTGACGTACGGGATATTCGCCTTCTTCTTCTTCTGCTTCTTCATGGGCCGCTTCACGTGCGTCTTCCTGACGAGGCGGCCCTTTCCCCTCTTGGGGGCGGGCCGCACGGGTGCTCCGCTACGGAGCGCCGCCGTAGGCTGACGAAGCGCCGCCTGTCGCTTGCCGCGAGGACAGATCCGCTGCGCCTTGATCGCCTCCATCGCCCCCGCGACCGCGCCCGCCATGTAGGGCGCCCGCGGGATGCGCGCCTGTCGACCTCCGCAAACCAAAGTGCGGCATTGGGGGCGTCGGGCGAAATGCTTTTTGCGATTGTCAAACTTGATACCCGTGGGAACAGACTAGATTGGTTTGCTCTCTGCACAGGCTTTCTGCAGATGTGCAGAAGGGAACACATAACATGACGAACGACGACGACCGGATTGGATGACCATGAAACATGTTTTGACACGTCAGTTTGCACGTCCGTGGGAACAAGAGGCAACTGGCAAGCTGGCTACGCAAGCGAGCCAAAACCCGCCGTAGCTCTAGCCTTGCAGAGGAACGCTGCCCTCCGCATCAATATCCCCTGCCTCGCCGGGATCCACCTCCGCGCAACGCAACGCCCGATCGGCCCAGGGCCGGTCCTGCTACAGAACTCGGGATAAACATGCACGGCGACAGTACCTTTGGAACGCCACCGGAAATTCACCTCCGAGTCTACGTCCAGCACGTCGTCTTTATCGGGAATTGTGGTGCTCCCGTCTGAATTGGAATCTTAGTAACCATCAGAGTCAGCTTCGCTGTCCTCTTCTGACTCCTGTCCATCTGTATTCTGCTCTGTCATGAACTCGTCTTCGTCAAGCTGATCGTCCACTGAATCGTGGTCAGACTCCCACGAGCAATCCTCCTCGGTCGGCATGGCGAAATCATGATTTGAGGCGGTTCCTTGAAGCAAGCTCTGATCATTTCTCATCGCATCTTTTGCGGGCCTCGTAGGACATTTCGTCGAGGGCCCATCTGTGTCATTGCGCAAGTCTACTGGGCGCCCGTGCTCGCAGAGGAGTTCAAGACTGTCTCCCCATGGGGGCGCTCGCTGGTGTCGTCCATGTTGGAGCGAGTGGGAGGCGCGGGCGACGCCCCGTCGGTACTGCCAGCAGCGCGACTCAAAATGCCCTGCTGAGGTGGAGGAGATGGCGGCGTCTTGTGGGCGAGCTTGCGCCGAAAGGCCAGGGGGCCGACGTCCGGGGCGAAACTGCTCCGCTTCGTGCTGGTGCCCGCCACGGATGGCGGCTGCGCCGACGCCCTCGGCGTCGGGTTTCCCGACGCTAGCGCGCTCGGAATTCAATTGCCAGCCGTGCCGCCAGGGCTGCGCTGGAGTGGCTCATTGAGCTCCTCGCTCGCCTTGTGGACGTAGCCGACGGGGCGGCGGGACGCATGGGCACGTCTTACTTCGCGAAGGCCGCGTCGATCATGTTCTGCTCCTGCTCGTTGCGGGTCTGGCAGTCCGCTGGCAATGCGTGGGCACCCATCTCGAACTTGTTGAGGAACTGCTTGTTCGTCATCAGTGACGCGGAACGCGGGAGCGTCTTCGTCCTTTCTTGGCAGCCTCAGGTACACGCCGTGCTCCCCGCCAATCATCGCGATTGACTTCTTCATGGTAGCCCTCGAGGCGAG
This sequence comes from Prorocentrum cordatum, assembly GCA_963575745.1. Lineage (NCBI taxonomy): Eukaryota > Dinophyceae > Prorocentrales > Prorocentraceae > Prorocentrum > Prorocentrum cordatum. The sequence goes on from CAUYUJ010021364.1 coordinate 73,346, forward strand.
CATTGGACGCAAACCCAACTGCTGTTCGCATCTTCTTGTAGAACGAGCCGCGCGGTATCTCAGGACCAACGTCTGTTTCAGGCTAGTCTTCTGCGTTGGCGTCGTCGTCCGCGATGCATATTATTTTGTTCCGGTGGAACTTGCAGTCGTTGTGGCGCGCGTCAGCCGCGGTGTCTTCCGATGCGTCGGAGAAGCTCTCGATGAATGATATCTATGTTCTGAAGATCAGCGTCGCCGAGAAAGCGCGCTCCCCCCTGACCGAGCTCACGGTGACGGATAGCGTTGAAACGTTTACCGCGGCGTCACCCTGGCCTGCCAGTAGCGCCGCGTTTGCGGACCATGTGCCGCCCAATTGCCATGGCCAGAGTGATGAACGCTGGCGTCTTCCCATGACCTGGCCACCCCAGGAGGGCGATGCCGAACTGCAGAAGCAACGGCATGATCATTGGCGCGATCGTGTTCGCAAGCACGGGCCTGAGGTCGCCCGCGAGCATGGGGTAGTGTGACTGCGTCTCTGCGTCCACTTTTTCCCCCGCCTTGCCGTTAGCCATGAAACGAATATTGTGCTCTGGTCATCCCGCGATCGGCGTGTCAGACCCGTCGCGGATGCTATTTAGCACCCACGACGCCATTTGGTTCTGGCTGTCGGGGGCGTGCCGACTGCATTCGATGCCAGATTTCAATTCGTCTGGGGGCGCGTTCCACGGGCCGCCCCCCCCCCCCCCCCGCCGCCTTGTTTTGAGCGCGGCTTCAACGAGGCCCGCGTCGCGAACTTGCCGGCGATGCCGCTCGTCATGCGGTGCAAAACCGTTTTGGCCTTCCACGGCCCTAGGCGGTGCGCGCGCGCCATCGCCGCGCCCGCGCGCGCGGCGCGAGCCTCGGAGACGGGCGCCGGGGATTTGCATCTATGGTCTAGATGATGGCCATGGCGTCGTCGGCCTCGCACTGCGCAAGGACGTTCGCCTGGGAGCTCTCCGGCAGGGGTGGCTGGCAATCGGTTGCCTTGCGCAGATAGGTTTGCATTTTTTTTTTTTTTTTTTTTTTTTTTTTTTTTTTTTTTTTTTTTTTTTTTTTTTTTTTTTTTTTTTAAAAAAAAAAAAAAAAAAAAAAAAAAAAAAACATATTTATATATATGTGTATCGAGAGAGAGGAGAGAGAGAGAGAGAGACAGAGCGAGAGAGAGAGAGAAACAGAGAAAGAGAGAGAGTGAGAACAAACAAACAGAGACGACATTTCATAAAAGAAGGGATGCCAATCGATTCTGGGAACGGTTAAAAGCTGCGAATGTGGAGAAGCATCGACGCAGGGGAGAAGGAGGACCGCCTGCGGCATGGTGGCGTAGGCCTTCGCCTGGATGTCCTTGACGAATTCGGCCCACTCCTGCTTCGGGGCGTTCTCCTGAATGTCGAACAACACCCGGACTGCGCGGACGCCGTCTACGGGGCGGGGCGCCGCGGCATGAAATTGGCGAACTCGATCTGGCCTTCGTGAACTTCCCCGACCGCGCTTTCGTCGTCGCTCGCGACGTAGGCGTAGTTCGCAAAGGTCCCTCCAATCTCGTCAAAGAGGTCTGCCAATATTCAAGGTGGCAAAGTCGGAGGCGACTACGACATCGAACGCGCCAACAGGGTTGCGCACTCCCGCGTTTGAGCTACTGCTACGGCAAGCTCTGCTGGCACGCGCATTGATACGCATGGGCGGACAGAAAGTCCAACGCCAGCCCAGCGGTAGGACAGATGGAAAACCCAAGCGGTAAGGAGACTGCAGGGATGCAAGGTGGAATGCCAGGCCCTGGCAAGGCAATCAACGCAAGGATGCAGAAACGTGCAGAACCCAGGTGGTGAAGTAACGGCAAGGATGAAAGGTGGGGCGCAATGCCCAGGCGAGGCGACACCTACATTGGTGCAGGACAGCACCGCTGGACCGCTGGGTGAGATGCAAAACCCAGGCGGTGAAGTAACTGCAGGGGTGCGGGGTGGCATGCGCGAACCAGGCAAGGCAACAATATGTAGAGACGCAAGCACGCACGAAAGTCCTTCATGGAACAAGAAAGCAGGAGCGCAAGAAAGTCGCACTGATGCTTGCTGTGGTGGCGACGAAGTGCAGAGTGACGGCGATGCTTGTGCTTGGTCGTTCACCGCCAGAGCGGCCAGTTGAGCTAGTTCGCATATACTGGGATGCAAACCCAGGGAAAGAAACTAACTGCAGGGATGCATAGGTGGCATGCCATACCCTTGCAATGAAGACACCGCAGGGATGCAAAGGACCCGCATGGATGGCCGCTGCGATGGCGACGATCTGAAGAACGATGGCCCCGCCTCTGCTTTTTTGCTCATGGCAGAAGCGGCTGTCTGAGCTAGCTGGTTTATCCATATTATACAAGGGCGACGATGGCTCAAGCGCAGCACCGCGCAGCGCACACTCAGGCGCCCTCCATCTTCTGAACCTCAAGCTTCAAGCGCATGGCGGTCGTTCTTCTCGTGCAACTCCTTCTGGCTCCCCTGGAGCTGCTCTTTCTCCATCTGCAGCTTATCCTTGTCCTCCTGGAGCCGCTCGTTCTGCTCTCGTAGTAGCCGGCTGTCCAGCCGAAGTGTTTTCTCGAGCGTGAGAGCAGCCTCGGGCTGCTCTTTGAGGCCCTTGTAGTCCTCTGTTGGCGCCTCGCTCTCCTCGTCCGCGTTGTCGTCTGGAGGCGCTTCGTCCTCCTCCTTGTCGCTGCTGCCCTGCCCGTCGCTCTCGTCGCTCTCGTCTGTTGTCCGAGCTGGGGTCGTCGTCGTCGTCCTCCGACGCCGCTGCCTGCGCGGGCTGCGGAGGCGACGGCGGCGCAAGTAGCGGCGCAGGCGCAGGCTGTGCCAAGAGTCTGCCTCACGGCGTTTGGGCGCGCGATGTCTTCGAAGAGGTGCTGCCAGCTCGCCTCCGATCAACCCCCGCCGAAACCCGTCGGCAGAAGGTGGAGCCTCTGCGCGTTATTCTTTTATCTGGGCGTCTCTCTTAAGCAGGGGCACGCGGGACGGGTGCACAGCGACACCGTCGGCATCGATGCGAGCAAGGACTTGGTCGTGCGCGGGTGGGTTCTTGACCACGGGCGCCTGTTCAGGATGATCTGGGGCGGCCAGTTGCAGTTCGAGCCTGGCACGGCCATCCGCGCTGAGCTGTGCCTACCCACCTTGGATGTGAATCGCGTGAAGGATTTAGCAGCAAGCTGGCAAAAGCTAAATCTGATCAAACCCTTGCAGAACAGGAGCTTGAGCCAATCTGCTTACGTATAATTGAATACAAGGCCGAGCTTGGGCTCAGGGTCTTTATTCTCCCTCTTCCTCCTCGTCCAATCTCCCTTTCTCCTCTTGCTTTCTCCTCCTTCATCTTCCTCCTCCCTCTTCCTCCTCCCTCCTCCTCCTCCTCCTCGTTCATCCTCCTTTCTCTCTCCTCCATCGTCAATCCTCTTTCATGTCCCTGCTCCTCCTCGTCTTGCTCCTGCTCCTGCTCCTCCTCCTCCAACTCATTACCCTCCTTCTCCCCCCTCCTCCCACCTTCCTCCTCGCTCCTCCCGCCTCTCTCCTCCCTCCTCCCTCCTCGCTGGACGTTTTCCGCGGCATTATGTTCCTCCCCAGACGCTGATTGCCACATTCTGTAGGCCTCCGCGGCGCACGCAGCCATCTGCAAACGTTTTCAAGCATCGCCTTTTGGACTTCGCGGTTGCCCCACGTCCACCCCAATCTTCCTTGACGATTCTCTCTCCTTCTCTCTCTCTCTCTCTCCGTCCCGGTGCTGGACTTGAATCTTGAAGAATGCAGAACACCTATACCCGCGCTTCTTCAAACAAGGTGCGGCTCATCATTGAAGGTTGAAGATTGAAGAGCATAGCGAGCGTATGCCAAATAATCTTCAATCAGCGTGCAAACTCGGTGTTTGAAAAACCGCAGACAGAAGTGCCAAGCAATATTCAACCTTCAATCTTCAAACAGAGCCGCTTACTTAAGGCTCTTATCCTACACACACCTGTTTGAATAATCGCAAAGATGAGTGTTCAGACATCTACACTCCTCAGTATTCAAAAAGGGTCGCCAAAGGCTCCTACCCAACACACAGCCGCTTGAAACATCGCAGACAAAAGTGCCAAACAATCTTCAATCTTCAACCTGCAAACCGAACTGCCGACGGCTAGTTTTCAAACGTCTTAGAACGACTGGGGGCGTTCTGTTTTAAAAATGTCCACAGCAAGTGCGTTATGACTTTCGATCTTCAATCTTCAAACCGGCAGCGAGACAGAGAGAGGGGGTGGCGCCGAGGTAGATTTTGGCGGTGGGGGGGGGGGGGCATCCATGTATGTATATATATATATATATGTGTACCGTACGCATGCGAACCATGTTCGCTCTTAAGAACTGCACCAGCGGCTGGCCTGTAGGGGAGGGTGGAGGCGGGGGAGGATTCCTTTTTTCTGCGCGCTGCTCTCGAATGCTCAATGTAATGGTTGGGGGCGAAGGCCTGGCCCCCTGTGCCGAGGAGGAGGAGGAGCAGGATGCGGAGGAGGACAGAACGGAGGAGTCAGGAGGGTGAGAGAGAGCGCGAGGTTCGACGAGTGAGACCGGAGAGGAGTAGGATAACAATGAGGAAGCGGAGGGCGGAGCCGAAGGGTCGTTGGAGAGAAGCAGGGTGAGGATGAGGAGGACGAGAAGGAGGAGAAGGCGGAAGGGGAGGAGGAGGAGGAGGAGGTCGGGGAAGGGAAGGACGAGGACGAGGAGGAGGAGGAGGAGTGATAGGGACGAGGTGGGAAGTGAGATGTCAGGAGGGTAAGCGCAAAAAGCAGGAGGGGGACAAGGGGAAGTAGGAGGGCATAATGATGATGACAGGGAGGGGGAACATAGTCAAACGGACAGGCAAGGATACAGGAGGTGATGAAGAGTAAGTCGGGAGCGACGGCGACGGACTGGACAACGACGGCCGCCCGCCAGCAGATGTCTATGTCCACCCTGGATTTCGCGGTGTCGTCACCATCGTGGCCGCTGCCGTCCTCGCTATCGTAGCCGTCGCCGTCGTCGTCGTCTTCGTCGTCGTCGCCGCCGCCGCCGCCGCCGCGGCGGCCGCGCAGGGGGCCCGTACCTCGGAGTGCGGAGGACCGGAGAGCTGCTGCAGGCCGCGGGCGTATGCGGCTGGCCCGCTGGCAGGAGGGAGGGGGAGGAAGGCGGCTGGTGGGCGAAGAGAAGTGAAGCTGATGTGAAGGAGTATGGCTGCGAGGCGAGGAGAGGATCCGGGAGGGAGAACGCTGCCGTTGGTAGCCCGGCTGCGTGTTATTCATTCGTTCTCGTCCGAAGTCCTGGTGTCTTTTTCAGCAGCAACATACTGGTGGATTCCCCACGGTGGCGTGCCGTTGATATTGTTGCCGTTCCCGGAAGGATGCGAGAAAGGATAGCGTAAATTCGATTTGCGTCAACGACGTTGCAATATACCCTCTCGTCGGTCCCAATCAATGTGTTCTCATTGCCGGAAGTGCCCAACTGGAAGTCAACCGTCCGAGAACCTTCAATCTGAACAAAAACCAATTCCTTGGACTTGAGCGTCGCGAATCAGCATGGCACTTGCGTCTTGACAGTCCTGAATCATGCGACCAGGAGGAGGAAGAGGAGGAGGAGGAGGAGGGAGGAAGATGTGTCCGTCTGGCCCCCCCCCCCCCCCCGCGGGCGGTGCCTCACCCCACGGCCTTACCTCTGGTGGTGGCGTCAGTGGTACGGGGCGCCACCCACCATGGAGGCCTAGAGTGGTGGCCAGTGAACCTGTCCGCTGAGGCTGCGTCCAGGAGAAGGAGGATGGTCAGGAACGCGTGATGGGTGGAGGAGGAGGATGCGGAGGAGGAGGTCTCCGCGCTTGTCTCTTGGATTGCGCCGGCCCCTTCTGGCGGCGCCTCCGGCTCCACCATTTGCGCGCTCCGTGCGCCAGGAAGGGGGGTTCAGAGCAGGTAAAAAAAAATCCGCGTGGACCTCCAACAGTTTATGTCGCATGTTGTTCCTCTAGAGGCGGGGATGCGGAGGAGGAGGTGTGGAGGGTGGAGACGGCGTGATGAAGGTGGGGAGGTGGAGGATCGGGGGCCAGAACAGGCGACCGTAGTAGGTGCATGGCCAGGAGGAGGAGGAGCAGCTGGAAGATCAGGGAGGGAGGGTCGGAGAGCTGGATAGCGTACGAGCCGGCTGCGTCAGTTTGGGCGCTGGACGCAAGGTTTGCGGTGGGGTTGCCGTAGTGTCGTCGTCGTCCACATGGGCGCGTCGGGAACAATCGGGAATTTGGAAAAGAAGAAGTTGGTGGAGAAGGGGGGCGTGGAAGTCGAAGCGGAGCTGGGCAAGGAAGAATGGGGTGGCAGTAGAGCTGGATGTGGAACTAGATGCGGATCGTGGTAATACGTTGATGGTAATGACGGGAACGATCAGGAGGAGGTCGAGGATGAGGCTGAGGAGGCGAAGGAGAACGACGTGGATGAGGGTGGCAGTAGATTTGGATGTGGGACTACATATGGATGGTGGTGATGCTGTTGATGGTGTTGATGAGGAGTGGAAGGAGGTCGGTCGAGGATGAGGCTGAGGAGGCGAAGGAGAAAGACGCAGACGTGGAACGCATCGGCAGGATCAGGAGACCCACTTGTATGTCCGTGGGTCGCGTTCAAGGCAAACCTGTGCTGCTGCACATCCACCGTGCAGCGTGGGGGAGACAACGAGCCCGATGTGCACCTTTCCTGGTGTAGTCTCCTCCTGCCCCTCCTCCTGCTCCTCCTCCTCTTCATCCTCTGTCTCCTCTGTCTCCTCTGTGCTTCTCCCGCCTCGAGGCTGGATGCATGGGTCGGATCGAGGGTCGTGGATTGAGTCTTTGAGGGTTAGCGCTTCCGGGGGCCTCCAGACGTGTTGTAAAGTAGTTCTGGGAAGCTGGATGGATTCGATCCGGCCAGATGGGGGGGTTGGAGCGGCAGCTATATACACGTGTGGCCGCACGTCTGCGGAACACTCGGCCCTCGCGAGTCTGTGCACGCTCGCCCTCCTCTGGTGCATCCAGCGCTTGGCCTCTGGCATGTTTCCCAGATGTAAGATTAAGCCGTGCCCCGATGTCCGACGTTCTGATTTCGTTGTTGGCTTATATCTTCTTCGTATCCGCCGTCTTTCTCTCTCCCGTGGACAGGTCTCTCGTCCTGTTTTTTGTGGGCCTGGCGCCACCCGAAACTGGATCTGCGACGATGTGTAATTTTCGAGCCTCATGGCCCCGGTTGTCTCGACCACTTCCTTACAATCGTAGGTTGACGGAGCCCCATCCTAACAGGTCGATCAGCGATTGCCTTGCTTCGGTTTTCGAGATGGTGTTTTGGCTTGGTCATTTAACTAAAAGGCTGTGTTGATGAAGGGGCGTCCGACAACCCAGGATAGGACAGGCTGTTCATCCCGACTAGTCATGGCTGACGGACCCATGGCCCGGTGAGTTTTTTCTTTGCAAACGCAGATGATGTTCAGTATCGTTTCACAAATCCCCATCCCACGTGGCCATGGTATCTCAGCCCAATCATCCCACCACCCCTTTTAGGGATAGGCCCCTCGAAACCCGAAGGAAACTGGCGGCATCCCCACCTTAGGAGGTCTGAGGGGGCGAAATCGGCCAGTGGGGTCCGGGCCTCAGCAGGGATAGGGATCGGTTAAGGGAGGCTCAGATGCAGGGAAACCTCAGACTCGATACGTTCGAGTATCTGGAGGCCAGGGATGCTGGCCTCCAGCGGCCAAAGTCCATGGGAAGAGTGTCCGTCGCGAGGTCTGCTGTAACGCTGAAGTCAGGAGGGAGTAATCGAGACACAAACTAACGTCGACGTCCACGAAGGTATAAGAAACTATGGGATACCCAGGGGAAACCGAACATCCAGACAATATGTAAACATATAGACGAAGTTCTGGAATGTGTCTCCCTGGTTGCCTTTATGAAGGGCTGGGTCCTGGGGTGTGCTCTGGCCAGAAGCTCGAGGGGAGCCCTGCTACTGCAGTTGGTATTCACTGGCCATGCTCTGGAAACTCGCCGAGAGCCCTCTCTCGGGCATTGCTTCATTGCCCGCCTCGTGAGGTCCTGGTCTCGGTGGGTCGCTGGCAAAGGTGCCCGCTCGTGGAGTACCCGTCAGGCTGGCGCTGAACGGACAGTGAAACTTACAGCAACAATATGTATCCTCGATCCCCCGATTCACGAACCTCGATCGATCAAGCGTCGATCCTCGATCCCCGAGTCCTCGATCCCTGATCCCATCTAGCATGGATCTCCGATCCCATCGAAACTTGATTCTCGAGCAAGGGTCTTCCATCTTCGAACAACGGGCCTCCCCTCGACCCCGAACCTGAATGCAGCCTCCTGGCTGCCCTGCGCACCCCTCTCCCAACAGTCCCGGCTGGCCGCCGACGACAGTGCGGACCCGGGCCGGAGCGGCATGGCTTGGGAGTACCTCGCGAAGGGCGAGGCGCTCATGGAGCGCCCCGCGCGCCCCTGCGTCGCGGCCTGGCATTGGAGGGATGAGGCGGGTGGCTGGGAGAGGAGGGCGAGGTGAAGCTGGAGGGAAGGAGGAGGATAAAGAGGCGAGGGGAGCATGCGGGAGGGAGAAAGAGTGTCACTGGCATGCTGGCGTTGGCAGCCCGTCAGCCTGTTACTCATGGGTTTTCGTCCGAACGCCAGGTGTTTTTCCAGTAGTAGCCCGCTGATGAGCTCCCAACGGCTGCATGTCATTGATCTTGTTCTCGCTTCCCCAAGGACCCGAGAGAGGATGAGGAGGATGAGGAGGAGGAGGACCAGCGTGAACCCAAGACGCATCAACGATGTTGCAGGAATCCCTCCCTCGGAGCTCGTCCATGGGCCAATCCAATAATGTAGCCCAATTGTGGGAAGTGGCCCATTAGAAAACAGTAAGATGATAATCTTACACTGTGCCAAAACACCATTTTGGGGACTTCAACTCCGCAGATCAGAATGACTGTTGCGCCCCGACAATCCTAAATTGTGCCGTGACACCAGCCTGTGATTCAAAAACCGCGAATCAATATGACTGTTGCGCCCTGGCCATGCTGAGTCGTGCCAAAACACCAATCCTGGGCTTTCGACGATACGAACCATTTATACAGTTGCAAACTTGTGCTACGAATGTGTGGGGCGCTTAGGCGAGAGCCACGTTGTGAAGAGGAGCCGCCCTCCAGCTTTGACACGGTAGCAAATCTTTAAAAATGAATGTGCGCGGCGCTAAGGCGAAAGCCAGATATTGAAAACTGCCAGCCCTCCATCCGTGAAGCTGTTGCAAGTCTTTAACACAAATGTGCGCGGCGCTGAGGCGAGAATCACAGTTTGAAAACAATACGCCCTCCACCCACGAAACGGTTGCAAATTTTCAGGCGAGCGCGCTGCGTTTAATTAGGGGGAGCCACATTTTGAAAACCACCAGCCATCCATCCATGAAGCTGTTGCGAACGTTTAGCACGAATGTGCGCGGCGTCTAGGCGAGAGCCACATTTTGAAAGCCACCCGCCCTCCATCAGTGATCTGGCTCGAAACTTTCAAGGCGAAGGTGAGTGGCGCTGTGACGAGAACCGCACGATGAAAATGATTCACCCTCCATCAGTGAAACCATTGCAACATTCAAGCTTCAGGATCAGAAATTGCCAGGAAGTCTCTGGCGAATCTCCCGGCCCGCTCTACCGACTCGTCTGGGGGTGCGACAATGTGGAAGTAGTTTTTGTTATAGAAATGGATGGAGGAGGATTATAATGATGAGGAGGAGGAGATAGGAGACAGGAGAGATTCAAGCTTGGTGCGCTCGCACCACATCTGATATCATAACCCTCCTTCACATCCCTTGCCATTGCGCTGATTTTTTGCTCTATCCGCGGACGCGTGTCGTAACCGACCTGGAACCCCTATCACCCCAGCAAATCGCCTGAATAGCAGCAACGGTGGCCTGTGGGGCAGGCGATAGTTGTGGGACTGGTACGATCTGTGTGACATGTGGAACCTGTCATACTTTTGTGGCCTGTGGGGCGTGTGGGACATGTGGGACCTGTGGGGCATGTCGGATGTGTGGATATGTGGGAATTGTGGGACCTGCGGAGAGTGTGGGACCTGTGCGACTTGGGGGGCTTCTGTGGCCTGTGGGATGCCACACCTGTGTGACCTGTGGGACCTGCGGGATCTGTCGGACATGTGGAGCCAGTGCGACCTGCAAAACCTGCGACACATATGGGACCTGTGGGACCTGCGGAATCTGTCATATTTGTGGAACGACTTGCGACACGTGCGGGTCATGTGGAATTCGTGGGGTCTGCGAGACTTGCGAGACCATCTGGACCTGCGAGACCTGTGGGATCCAGAACAGAGGCCAGGCTCGGGCGAGAATGCCATTCTGTACGACGGGAGCACAACGCCGATCCAAAATGAGGATCACGCTGCAGCGAGAGCACCACTTGTAAAATACAACAAGCAATCGGATTCAAACACACACCTGACAATAGATAACTGTTCGGCACAATCCTGCGTGGACCAAAACAAGGAGCGGTTGAGGGTGGGAGATCCCTGGACAACAGCAAGGGAGAGAGAAGAGTAGTACTCATATGAGGCAGTTGTAGTGAGGCGGAGGGTGAGGAAGGTGAGTAGGAGAAGGATGATGGGGGAGGAGGATGAGGAGGGGGAGGCGGAGGCGGAGGACGAGGAGAAGGAGGAGGAGGAGCAGGAGGAACGGGCGGATGGGAAGGAAAGACAGGAGCAGGAGGGCGGGGAGGAGGTGGGGGAGTGGGACTGGTAAGGAATCTGGAAGCAAGATGCGCAGGAGGGAAGGAGGCAGGGAGGGAGGATGTGGATAAGGAGGTGGAGCAGAATTCGAGGTGGAGGACAAGGATTATGAGTATGATTTTGATGAGGAGGATGGGATGGAGAGAAACCGTGGAGGAAGGTGCGGAAGAGGATCAGCAACTTTATATGATTTTGAGTAAACACTTCTTGCGCAGGGCGAGGTGGGGAGTTCAGCGAGTGACATCTAAGGCTGCGCCATGGCCGCAACCCACCTACTGCTACCCTACCCTTTTCCCTTAACCTCCCTCTCGCCCTCCTGATCCCTCCTTCCCCCGACCGCTCCCCTGTGTTCCTCCTCCCCCGTTCCTTCGACGGTTTCTGCGGGACCATATTTTCATCCTGTGGTGTTTCTTCACTGTGTTGGAGTCTGAAAAGGAATTTGCGAAGGCCGAAAATATCCACCCGAAATTTAGAAATTATACCAGAGAGAATCCCCAATTATATTCTTTTTAGGGCTGTAGGCTATAGGGCTACAGGGCTGGGCTCTTGGGCGCTATATGGGCTATATGGCTATATGGCTATATGGTTATAGGGCTATAGGGCTATAGGGCGATAGGGATATAGGGCTATAAGGCTATAGGGCCACAGGGCACCCGGCACCCGGGCACCTGGCACCCGGCACCCGGGCACCCACACGGGTACCGGGCACCCGTCACCCCTGCAGGCACCCGGGCACCCGGGCACCCGGGCCCGGCCACCGAATCGGCGGCGAACCCGGGCACCTGGGCACCTGGGCACCCGGGCACCTGGGCCCGGCCACCGAATCGGCAGCGAACCCGGGCACCCGGGCACCCGGGCACCCGGGCCCAGGCACCGAGTCGGCGGCACACCTCACCTACCCTTAAATCCGCTAGGAAACCTATACAGGGGCAAGCTCTGATTGGGGAATGGATTCGCGACGCGAGGGGGCCTGGGCACGGAGGTTTAAACATGGACTTGTCCTGGGGTGCGGTCTGGCAAGCGATTCGTGGCGGGACCAGCCGTGGCCACGAGGAGGCCCAGAGCAGACCAGAAACTTCGAAACACCATCGGACCTCGAAGGTCCCCCGTTCACCGTCCACCCGATCGCCCACCCGCCCGATCTGCCAGCGGCCCCTCCGCCTCTCCTCTCCCCACTCGGCGAGGACGTGCGCCTCGAGCACGGCGGCTCCCTGCAGGTGACGAGCCACGCCGCCTCCGAGCGGGGGCCCCCTCCCGGCGAGTCGGCGGGAACCCGGCAGGACCGCCGCCGCCGCCGATCGGCTGCGCGCACGAGTGACAGCTCGCCGGATGGACCTTTGGGTGCTGTAAGCAGTCACAGGTGACTTTGCGTGTAGCCGAACAGACCACGCTTCAGGCCGATCGGCCTCTTCGTTTCATCGTACCAGCTTTGAGGGCGTGCTCGGCGTCGCATGGTTGATGAATGGGATGCCGCCCGGATCAGGCCTTACTGTAACTTCGCTTGTGGTCGTTTCAAATCTTCTTCGGATCTGACTGGAGACAGGCCCTGAGGTCCGAGAAATGTGGCGTCGTCGGAGGTCTCAGCCACAGGCTATGTACTCGTGCCTACAAGTGCGCTCTTTACGTCATGGCGAATGGCAGCGTGAACGGGCTTTGGTTGGCCGAGAAGCGGGTCGTAGCTGGCTGCTCCATGGCGACCACCTTCGTCAGCATCTGTCTGAACCTGGAATGAGATCGCCCTAATCTCCCAAGACCTAGCACGTTAGGCGCCTACACGGACTATTGTGTTCTCAGTTGTGTAGATTCCGAGGAGACGGTGGTGCGTGATCTGACCGTGGCGTCCAGGTCCAGGGCCCTCCACAGGACCCCCACCCTCGACTCCGGATGGTCTCTGTGGATCGATCGCAAGAGTGGTGTCACGGCTGACGAGGCTTTCCAAGTTTCGTTCTCTGCGAAGGTTGCGCAGTGCGGAGGAACCACGGGAGGCTCTCGGTGGAGTTGCTGGGCCCATCACGAGGATGGTCGCCAACCAGGGTATCGACGGCACTAAGGGGAAGGCCAGACGAACCAGAGGGAGAGGATCGCGTCACAAGCTTCGCCTTGCCAGTCAATCGTCGTGCTCGGTGGGCTATGGCACCTCCGCAGATCCGTCGGTGAGACCATGCAGCCATCGGTTGGAGGAAGCTCGTTGACCGTTCTCATGGTAGGTGGAGACGACAATTGTTGTGTGGCGGTTGTTGCACCAGCCTTCTGCTGGGATTACGGAGTCCGGATCACTGCCACGCGCATTACATCTCTCTGCGCTCTCGTTCCACGCGCTGAGACAAGTTTGGACATCGACGTCCGGCAGGCAGGATCTTTCATGGAGGAGAGCTGGTGGACCTATCAGACCGATGTCGCTATCGCTGTCCTAGGGTCGATTGGGGTCATGCAGGACCCGTTCACGAACGACCTGGGCCAGGAAATCCTTCTGCCTGTCACGTCACCTGGTCTCCCACAAGAGCTATTCAGGGAAGGTCTTCTGAGATCCCCTGAGCGTTCGGCCAGCGGTATTCTAGGCAAGCAGGGTAGGCCAAGTTTACGGCCCTCCAGAAGGCCAGCGTGAAAACTTTGTTGTGCGGAGCTTCCTGGACTAGTAACGACGCTTTTCCGCCAGGATGCAAGTGCGATCTGGAGTGTGATCTTTGCGTCGAGCCTGACTCTCTCTCTCTCTCTCTCTCTTTCTCTCTTTCATAGAATGTGGAAGTGTAGCTCGTGCGGTTCCGAGCGTGGGTCCCTCGTGCAGCACTGGATCCTAGAGGTCTCTAGGGACCCCGAGGCCGACCTGCTCCTTTTCATCCGGGGGCTCGTTCGACCCCCAGGGGACCCCCCACCTTCACCGACGAGGGCGTGCACATCAAGTGGCATAACGGCCCTGGTAGAGTGGGAAGTGGGAGGGGGATTTGAAGGTCGCGTCTTTCTCGACGGCTCTTGTTCGGAGAGTCCTGTCAGGGAGCTTGCACGCGCGGGGTGGGATCTCACCGAGATCAGTCTCGGCACCTCACTAGTTTGCACTCTTTCCGCGCCGGTGTAGAGCCCGACCCTTCAAACGAGCCAATGTGGGAAGTACTCTGCGTGGGGTGGGGGCACGAATTTGCTTGCTGGAGGCCCTTATCAGTTGTACACGGACTGCTTTAATGTCTCTAAGCAGTTCAACGCACCATCCTCCGCAGAAGGGGTTAGCCACAAGTTGTTATACAGCGGCCTTGTTCCCCATGCGCTATCTCAGAAGGGTATGCGTGCCAACGAAGAGGTTGGCGAGGCGGACATGTTTTTGCATAGTTATTGGGAATCATCTGGCTGCCGCCGCCGCCAGGAGAGGTGCCACCCACCACCCCCAGCCAGATCCCGATGTAAGGGAAGTTGTGTCGCGTTCTGTCCGTGTTGCCCAGGGTGTTGCTAGCCTAGCTGCGAACAGTCTCATTAGTTGGCCTCTCCTCGACCTGGATGGGGTGGAATACGTTCGCCCCGTGAAAGTGACCCCCGTCGCCTAGGCTCGTGCACGAGCGGTCTTGAGCGCTGAGCGGGATTTGGCATTTTGGCAATGCGTTCGCTGTCTAAGGGGGCGGCGCGGCCAGATCAATGAGCCCGGCAGCATGGCAGAGCCTCCCCTTGGGGCTTGCTCAAGGCACTGCAATATTCAGCTCAGCGACCTCTTGGCTCTGGATCATGTTTGCTGGGACGCCGACTGTTCGGGCAATTTTGTTTGTGTGTGTGTGTTCGGCCAGACGTGCAAGTTCTGGAAGTCTGGCCAGCGTATTGCCCACTTGGCCTCCGCCTGGAAGGGGCCATCGCGCACCCTGTACGGCAAGTCGCGGGCACCCGTTCCGTGGGGCAGGGCCACATGCGAAGGATTTCACCCAAAGAGGCTTCGAGTCATGATGCTCGTGAGTTCGCTTGCCGCCCTGTGCGGCCTTCCGCCTGGAGAGTCGGCCGAGGATTCCCTTGGTGCTGCGATTAAGACCTTGCACACTCAGATTGCCCCCCCCTCTCTCTGCTCCAGCCGTGGTCAGCCCTCGCTGGGCAGCAGGTCCATGTTCAGTGCCTGCAGCCTTTCTTGCACTTTGGCTCCAGGCGTCCTTCAGCCGTCCGCGTCAAACATCTCTCTCTCTCTCTCTCTTGTCTCCCCGCTCCCCAGACGCCCCTTGAGGCCTAAGACGGGTGCAAGGAGCTGAGAACCCACGATGCTCTTTCTCCTCCTCCTCCTCATCCTCCTCCTCCTCCCCTGCATCCTTCTCGCCCGCGTTCTCTGCATACTTCTCTCCCTCCTTACCCCCGCCCATCCACCTCGTTGACCTCCTGCTCCTCATCTTCCTTCTTGACGGTGCCCGTGAAGCACTCCCTGCATTGTTGCCACATGTTGTTGTACCATCCCTCCCTGATGACGCTGGGCAGAATCTTCCTGCGCGGCAGCTTCCTGCTGGCGATGCTCGAGATTAAGGGTGCGGGTTGGGTCCCCCAGTTGTTTGCACTGGGTTCGGGGAGTTGGGTCACCTATTCGACGGCAGTGGCATGCTCCCCACGACGGCAAGGGCGCTCCAACTTGCCATGTAGTCTCTTGCTCAACACCCTCCTTGCTCCGCTCCACATGCTGCTAGAGATCCAGCTGCTGCCCATGCTCCTCCACTCTATGCCTCTGTCGCATGTCCTACCCGACGAAATGGAGCAGGTACAGATCGACCTGGCTTTGGCGGCGTTCCGCGCTCTCTACCCCAAGATTTCCGCCATCAGGCACGACATGATCAAGCGGATGCTGCACGATCCTGGCCGTCTATTCGAACAGTCTCCTTCCGAGGACGCGATGGGCCAGGAGATGGAGCTGCATGACGCTGTGGGTGACTTCGAAGCCTACGGGGAACCCATGTTCGTGGAGCTGCTGATCGCCGCCCCATCTCGGACGCCGACCTCTACGATGCGTTCGAGGACCCGTCCACCCTCGACACCCTTGTGGCGCCGCACGGCTTCCCAAGTTTTGCTAATTTCGTGCCTGCGGACCACCCCTTCCACGCCGCGGCCTTCGACCACGCGATGTGTGTGCCCGACGACTCCGCCGTCGTGGTTCGTTACGTTGATGAGCGGCCCCGCGGCATCCGCGGCGCCGGCCCGCCCGCCCCTCGGGCGAGGAGACTTGCTCGCCTCAGGGACGCTGGCTCCTCCTCCTGCCGTTTCTGCCGTTTCTCGCTAGGCAGCGTCTTGTCATGCGCCCCGCGGCGCGGAGCGCGCCGCAGCGGCCCAGCAGGGCCGTGCGGGCACTCAGACAGCGGCCCCGGGAACCCGACCCCGAGGGAGAGGGAGGACCAGGGACCAATAATATCACGGAGGGGGAGGAAGGGGCCGGGTTTTCAAAAAAGAAGGGGGCCCGACAGGGCCCTCGGGAGGCGCCGCGCACGCCCGCCCCCTCAGGCAGCGCGGCACGGCGCGCGGCCAGGCCGTCGGCCTCTTCGTGGGCCGGCGGCCGCACGGCTGTGGTTCGCGAGCCAGAGTTACTCCTTGCCTCCGTAGTGCGCGAACCTGCGGTACTCGACCCAGTCGTACAGGTCGAAGTTGCACTGCCTGACCCTGCGGCGCTCGGAGCTGTGCTGCTCGCCGCAGGCGTGCTGGTTACCGTGGTACAGCTTGGCTCCGTAGTTCACGATCTGTGACACGGCTCGATCATGATGGTCATCAGGGTGATGCCTGGGACTATTATGCAGATCCTGTGGTACTAAAACCAGACATGTTGGTTGGAGTGGTGGTACTTGGCTCGATGGTCCTCAAACTCGCGGTACTCGACTCATCAATGCTGGTCGCCGTTGAATGCGGGTAGTGGTAGTGGGTAGTCGGTTGGTGGTCTTCGGCTGATAGTCAGGTGGTGAGCTGTGGTGCTCGACTCCATCATGGTGGTCATCGGCTTACTGCATGAAAGTATGGCGTCGATCCTGTGGTACTCGACCCAGTAGCGTTCATTGACGTGGTAGTGCTTGACTCGATGGTCCTCATCATGCAATGCTCGGCTCAGACGTGCTGGTCGCCGGTGATGGCGGAAATTGCTGGCTGAGTGGTAGGTCGATGGGGAGCTCCCCCGCTGTTGTATCTGCTTTTCGTGCGTGCTGGTCAGGGTCGTTGGGCGATCGGCTTGTTGCTGGTGTTGTGATGTGGGGCGTGGGCGCACATATGAGGCCTCCATGCACCGACTTCAAGTGGGGTTCGCGGCGGCCCCACCTCGTCCCGCTATGGCTAGGGGTCACGGTGCCCTCGGTGGGGGCGAACCCCAGGCCTGGTGTTTGCTTTGGTCGGTGTGGGATGTCTCGGCTGTCCTGCGCTTCGCCCTGTGGGCGCTCGGGTAGCACCTCCTCCGCCATGGGGAAGGTGGGGGTGGCGAGCTTGGGCGGACCGCGGGGGCGCAGGCAGTGGACGTCCTACCCCCCCCCTGCCCCTCACCATCCCCCCTGGTGGGCGCGGGTAGTACTCGTCCTTCCCCCCACCCCTTCGAGCCCGTCTCGAAGTTTGATCCATGCCTCACCAGGGCAGCGTTGACTTGTAGGTGTGGTGGGGCATACCAGGAATGTGGTAGTGGTCGATGGGTGGTGCGGTATGTTCGTAGCAGTCACCCACCGTCTGGCCAGCTGGTATCCATTGAGTTGTACACGCACGATCAATGCCTGAGTACATTCCGCAAAACGTAGCGACTTGTGCCTGGGGTCTTCCCACGCATTCGGGGCTTCCCCAGGACTTGCGTCCTGACATCATGCAAAACTTGGCGACGCTGCCTGAGGTGTCCCCACGCATTCGGGGCTTCCTCAGGACTTGAGCCCTGACGCCATAGTGCTCGTCGTCGCAGACGCTCTTCGCCACGGGCTGCCCTGTAGTACCCGCCGTGGTCGTGCTCGAGCCTGTGGTGCTCGACGTAGTCTTGCTGGTACCAGTGGCCAAGCCTAACTCAGTGGCGTCCGCATCTGTGGTGTTCAGTACCGTCATGCTGGTCGACACGGTGTTGCTTGTTTCCTCAGCGCCTGTGGTACTCGGCTCCCACGTGCTGTCCGAGGTAGTACGGCTTATGCTGCTTGCTGATATAGTGCCCAAGCCCGTGGTACTCGAGTCAACTTGCTGCTCACCTGCTGAGAAACAACATAATACGTCCAATGATAAGCTGGGTGCTTTGTTACCTTTGCCCAGGTAGGTATATACGCATAAAAAACGTAGGAGCCAATAGTGATAAACCAGTAAGAATACTCGAGGGGAGGCACGCTCCGTCGCCTTTGAGGGATCGTGCCCACCCGCATGGGCGCTACGGGTCCCCCCCCCCCTCGAGAATGGCACGCCGTCGTAGTCGATCAGTCCGTGGGCCAACGTGCTCTCGGTCGATGTGTACAGCAAAATAGCAAACCGCTCCGTCTTCTGGTCATATTACAAATCCACTGCAAACTATAATTCCACTCGCAAATCAATTGTAGTCCACTGTAATCCATTCGCAATCCATCTCACAATCCATCTGTACAGCAAAAAAGTAGTCTGCTGCAAGACATAAATCCATTCGCAATCAATTGTGCAATTCGCCGTGGTACTGCCTGCGCCCATGGGCCCGAGCCTGCGGTGCTCCACCCCGCCGTTCTGGTCGATGTAGTACAGCGCGACACTGTAGATGCTGCTAGCGGCGATGGCTGCCCCACTCCATGTGACAGTCGTGCCCCAGCTGTTCTGGCTCAATGTAGTGATCCAGTGGCGCGTAGAAGCTGTGGAAGTATTCGTCTGTCTCGGCCCGCAGTGCTTCATCATCGGCGAGCTGTCCCCAGTGGGCTGCGAAGGCCGCTGCCATTGCCTTGCACAACCTCGAAGGGTATTCTTTGAGAGGGGCAGTCCTCCAGCCGCCATGCCCGTCGCATCCATAAGCTCGGTCGTGTCTGCGGTGTCGGCGCAGCTGGCCGCCTGGCACTGCTCCAAGCTCTTGCGTGAGTTCACTGAGGTGTGCCGCGAGCAGACACGTTGGCTTTCGCGCGGCCTGCCCAAACTGGCACTGGTCAATGTAGTGCAGCTCGACGTTGGTCTGCTCCAACAGCCACCGAGTCTCCGCTCGGTGCCAGCTACTCGGCGCTTGAGGACGCCAGGTAGCTGGGGCAGGATGCTCGAGTCTCGCGGAGACGTTGCACTGCAGACCCGTGGTGATGAGCAGCAAGGCTGTCCTGTAGAGTTCGCTGGCCAGTGCTAGCTGCTGGAGTTCAGTTTGGTTGGCTGCTTGTATGCCCCAGGGGAGGTCGTGGGTGCGTAGTGGTCGTGGGGCTTTGCCCTCGGTGGCGTGCCACCGTGATGAGCACCGCGTCTCGCGCGGGGGGGCTGCTGCAATGCCAGAGATTTCGCCCTGACATATCGCCGCGCACCAAAGGGCGATCGCGTCTGGCTTGGTCAGTTCGCCTTTGTCAGGGTCGATCTGCACATCAATTGATAGCACTATCAAATAGCACCCCCGAACATTCATCTCGAAGTGGTGCTGGAAATCCTCCACTCGTCGTCTGCCAGAGAAGAGATGTAGCAAGAACATGGTCGTGGTGACCATGGGCCTGCAAGGTGCGAAGGTCCTTGCTGACGGCGTCTCCGCTTGAAGTGGCGCTGCTGCGGGCGGCGCGGGCGAGAGCTGGAGCTGCTGTTGGTCGACGTGGTCGGCGAGCTTAATTTGGATGACCTGCTGAACAGGCACCAGCGCCTTAGTAGCTCCATGGCCCATTGCTTTCCTCGCCGCCACCGCTTCACGTTCTTCCTCACGTCGACCGGCTGCCTCTTGTAAGTCCATTGGAACTTCAGTTGCTTGGAGAACCGCCAGGCACTTGGGGCATCTTCTCAGGTGCTTGAGCATGCGTGACCGCGTGATGAAGTCCTTCCCGCACCCAGGGCATGTTGTCGAGCGGGCGAGTAGTTCAGGAAGGTCAAAGCCAATGTGTTCCATAGTGCGGTGGCGCTTCCAGGCTCCTTGTGTTTTCAGGACCTTGCCGCGCCCGTAGCAGATGTAACCGCTGTGTTGTGTAGGCGGTCGGCCGTCAAAGTTGGGCGCGGTAAGTCCGAAGTCTTGCGCGAACCGATGTAGTTGTCGTTGCCAGAGCCGGTGTCGGTAAACATCGCGCTGCCAGGACCTGTACCTAAGCCAAGCACGCCTAACCAAGGCTTGTGCGGAATGCTCGTGTTGTGCTCACCCATCGTACAAAATCCCTGATATCGCTGCCCAGGTCCTCGTCGTCCAGCAGGAACCGTTTGATCCAATCCAAGTCCTCGACGATAAGTACATTCCAGGCCTTGCTGTTCTCCCAGAGCTCATCGATGAGTCGGTGAAGAATGGTGCGTCCGCATGTAGCATTCTGATGAAGTGCATCAAGCGGCGTCGTCGTAGAGTCATGTGAATCGGGACTGCATCACATAGCAGGTATATCTCGTCGTCCAAGGTGTGCGCGTGTCCCGCTCCTTGCCGCTGTAGTCGTGCCGCAGCTCGGAGACTCGCCATATGTCGGCTCTGCAGCATCTGCTTCTGTTGTACTGTTAATGGCCCCCGTATTTCGCAGTCGTATGTCAGCTTGCTCTGCGCTAGGGCCGTGAGGTACTGCATCTTGGCTTCGAGGTCGATGTGCTGTAGTCGGTAGATGGATTTCTTCAGGGGGCCCTCCGCAGATCTGTGATCGATGATGCGTCTCATTAGGTGTGGCCCTTCGCTGCCGTCGCTTGCTACTACATTGCCCAATGTGAGTCCCTGGGTCGTAACTTCAGCTGTGGTAGCGTCGATGCTGTTCAGCGGCGGGCCGTCCTCGTTGTGCGGCGTGACAGGGTTAGTCTGGAAGATATTCGCCTTGATGTGCTGTTTGGCGTGTCCGTCGATCTGCAGCAGGGCTTTGGTCTTGTTGGGGTGCAGTGCATGCCCGAAGATCTTGAGTCTCCTCGCAATGATGGACAATATATCAAAGATGCTGCTCACGATTTTTGTGTTGTCCCGGAGTACGCACAGGAAGGTCGTATCATCCATGAAGGATACTTCTGGCAGGGCCACTTCGTGGTCTCGCAGGTGTCCTGTGGTGGTAATGGCTTGCTCTCCCACAGGCGGTAACTGCAATGAGTAGCCTTTCGCATGCAACTCCTGCTCCAGCGGGCCCAGGGCGTGCGCAAAGCTGATATTGAAGATGAGGTCGGCCAGGCCGTTGCCTGGGCGTGTGCCTTTGCGGCTCTCTGCGCATAGTTCGTCACTGCGTGCCTGGAAGAAGGTCGTGTCGCGTGCCTCTTCCAGCTGGAATCGGAGGTTCTCGTCGACATCGTTCAGCGCTAAGTAGCCTGGGGCTGCAATCAGGTGCTGGATGGCAGGCATGTGCCATTCTGGCGGGTCACGGCCTGCCATAACCTGATGAAGCCACGGCTTGTCACCCCCCCTCCCCAGGACGAACTCGCGGATGACGGAGTAGAAGGCCTGCCGGAGGTCTAGCAGGATGCCGACGGCGCTGAGGCGCTTGCGCTTGCATTCCCGAAGAGCGCTTTGATGGAGTGGGTGGAGTACGCGCCAGACTTCTTCGGGATTCCGCCATGCTGGGTGGCTCGTAGTAAACAATTGCAGACCCTCAGCGTCATTGAGCGAAGCCACTTGTGGTAGTGCTTGGCCACTGTGTTGTTGAGCAGGCTCGACCTGTAGTACTCCAGTAGAGACCTCGTGCCGCTGCCCTTGTGGAGCTTCACTGCAATGCCTGCCTTGAACTGGATTGGTTCGCGGCCACGCATGATCGTCTTTCAGAATGACAGGATACCAGTGGCGGGCCGTCTCCTCGGGCGCGAATTTGAAGATGCCATCGAGGTTGCTGTCAGGTCCTCCTGCCCGACCCTTCTTGCCGTCCGCGAAGCTCTCCACCAGGTCATGAGTGTCATGAGCATGTGCTGCGAGACCTCGTCGGGCGGTGACCTGCCAATGTGGCTGCTGTTGTAGCGGTCCGTGAGGTCATACTTGTCCCTGATCTCTGCTGACTCGATATCGGCAAAGTGCTGGAGCGTGGCACGGCTGAACTCGCTCTGGCTGCCCATGGTGGTGCCATCGGGGTACTGCATGGTAGGCGGCGCGCTGTCGTACTTTGGCTTGCGGCCACCATGAATCAGGATCTTCTTGGTCAGCTGCCACTCGGTCCTGGCATCTCGTGCTGTTCTACTCTCTGCCAGTTTGGTACCAAGAACCTTGAAATACTGGTTGCGGTCGGTGCTGAGCTGGTGTCTGAATGTGTCCCTCGTGTAGGCAATGAAGGGCCTTGCAGCGTCGTGCGCAATGCCGAGGCAGCCAGTTGTGCGACTCAGCTGGCAGGCTTCTGCCAGAGCTGCGACGGAGCTGAACCAGCTGTCCTCCGCGTGGGCGTAGATCAAGGCCTCGTGGCGGAGCTTTTTGCGGAATACTTCTAGTGGTGCTGGGTCCCCATTGTTTGTTTAGGTCCGCGTGGAGCTCTCCGCGTATCTGCGCAACCGCAATAGTCGCATGCTGGCCTCTGAGATTGTGGCATTGCAGGGTGTGAGCGGGTCCCGTCCGAAGTGCTGCTTCGTCTTGTCGGCAATGAGACCTGCCGTCTCGCGGTAATGCTCGTTGACGTCTGCCTTCCATGGTGGTAACCTGATGCTGTTCAGGTCCTGCTTGAAGGCGGTGATGCACTCGGGGTTATTGAACTTAGTTGTGTCCAGCTGCGTGGCGCCCTTCAGATTGCGGTGGCGACCGATAATGTCGCCCACGACTTCTACCAACACTGGCAGGTGGTCCGTGGTCGAGCCGATGCTGGTCTGGGCGCCACTGTTCCTCCGCTTGCTGTGCTCATTCCTCTTCTTGGGCCCAGGCTTTTGGGAATCCTTCAGCACTGTGCAAGATGCCGCGCACTTGAATAGGCAGGGAGCCATGGCGACGTAATCTATGCGGTTGGAGACCCCATCCTTGTGGTATGTGTAGTCCTCGTTGTCCCCGTAGTATGTGTTGACGACGTGCAGGTGACCGTTAGCGGCCGTCTCATGGAGTTCGTGGCCGTTCTTGTCGGCCAGCTGATTAGGACCCTTCTGGCCCAGCCACTGTGAATCCTCCCCATCCTTGTGTCCTAGCTTGGCGTTCGCGTCGGTGAGCAGGATCTCTGGCTTCCACGTGTCGCACAACTCTCTGAAGTGTTCCCACCACCCACTAATATCCTTGGCCTTCTGGTACGGGGCGTGGGCAACGGCGATGACGTGGTGGAACAGGGGGGCATGTACGCGTACAAAGAGCACCCTGGCCGAGGAGTGCAATCGTGTGAGCTGGGACTGCTTGAAGTACAGGTCCTTCCCTTTGAGCTGCCCGTACGGGGTCTCGACGTTGAGGAGGAGTGCGCAGCCCCAGTTGCCATCCTGCGCGTCGCTCTGGATGTTGATGAATCCCTGTCCCGTCCATATGGCCTCCTTGTAGCGCGTCTCCTGCAGCCCTGCGACGTGTACCTTCAGGTCCAGGAGCTGGGCTCTGACCAGAGCTCCTTTGCTGGATATATCCAGGTGCAGGTCTGTGGAGGTAAAGTCGCCTACCGTGGACTGGGCGTTGTACTGCACGATGTTGAGCTTCAGTATGCCCTTGTTGTAGCTGTCCACGGTGAGGTCGGGGATGTGGTCTGCGTCCGCCGTCTGAGGCGCGGCATGCTCCTCGAGCTGTCCGTGCGTCCAGGTTGGGTACGCATGCAAGTCCCTGCATGCTGGGTTGTCCATCCAGGCCCATTCCAGCGTGTTGTTGCACCGTACGATGTTAACTAGTTCTTCAGCTGGCGGTGGCGGTGCCGGTTGGAGTGCTGCATATTTTGACAAAATATCTGCTGCTTCGTTCCAGGGTGCGTCTCGATGAGCATGTGTATGTTCGAAGCTGATGGCCTTGATGAGTTGACGCTGCTGGAAAAGTATTCGTGTGAACCTAGCGAGTGGGCGGTTCCTACTCGATCTAATCCTCGATGTTCCAGCTGCTGCGCCCAGGGCTGCGGTGTTGTCGCCGACGATAACGATCTCATGCGAGTCGTCCTCCTGGATATGAGCGATACCAGCCCAGAGCAACGCCCCCAGTTCGGGGCTAGTACTGGATGTAATATTGTTGGCCATCTCCTCGCTGACTGACAGGACATGGTTGGAGCACATGTGTCTGTAGTGGGCGATGCCCTGGTCGTCTTCCCTCAAGTGGACCACCGCCCATGCTGATGTGCCTGGCGCCTTGGCGTGGTAGGAGGCGTCGGTGAAGTAGTAGTGCCGCTTCACAGAGGTCGAGGGTCTCGGAGGCGCGAGTTGCCTCACCGCCAGCCTTGTGTGTTCGTGCAGGTCATGGTCCTCGGGGTCGTGATGTCATGCCAGCTTCTGGACATGCTGTTGAAAATGCCGCGGCAGAGACTGTGGTGTTCCGATCATGGCATATCGTCGCTGAATGCTGGTGGTGCTGCTGCGCTGATCGGTGTCATGCGTTCGTCTATGCGTTGCTGGCCTGGTTCTTCTTCGACGTCGCCTCCTGCGCTCGCATCGCAGGTAGTCGTCGCTGTGGTCGCTGACGTCGTTGATGCAGTGGTTGTCATGCGTTCTATTGGCGGTTGTGCTGCGCTTAGGTGGGATGCGGAAGGGGTGCGTTGCTGTGGTTGTTCGACAGAGTGGTGTGGAGGTGGAAAGGTATTGCCGTCCAGTCGGGTAACTGTGAGTGCCGCGGTAAAGTTTAAAGGGGAGCAACGCTCGTCGAGGTTGTACGTATTGCTGGCGCCGCTGGTGTTGCCTGGGCTTCGTAGCGCAAGCTGGCGGCGGCTGCGCGGGTTCCACGTGGGCGGCTGGGTTGCAGAGTGCCGCGTCCGCCCGCGGCGCTCTCCTCCCCCGAGGTATCGGTGGTGTTTGACAGCTCACCTCATCGAAGTTCAAGTTGTCCGATCCAGCCCGCACGGCCTGACTGAACAGGGGCTCGTGTGATTGGGCATGGAGCATGCTGTCACGTAGACGGTGAGGTTTGCTGTCAGGGGCGTCTGCACAGTCTGTGGCGCTCGCGCTGTGATGCGAGCCCGTTGCTACCTCAAGGGGCGTTTGCCTGCGCATAGCTATACGCGGTGGGCTGTGCGGGGCGGTCGTGGCTGGAGTCGATGGTGGTGCCAGCTCAGCTTGGTGGTGCTCGCTAGACCTGGTTGGACACCCCAACACGACATCGCTGGCACGAGAGCAAGGTATCGACCACCCTCCCGTCGGAGGCATGCCCTCGCGCCTTCGCACCTGCAAGGGGGAGTCAACCCGCAGCTGCTCGGGGAGAGCAGGTCCGCCCGTCGGCGGCCTTGCAGTGTGAGGCGACCCCGCGCTGGCGCGCCAACGTAGGCAGGTCCTGGTCGGTATGTTGAGCTGCTCAAGCTTGACTACGTTGTGGGGTTGCTCTGGTGGGGGGGGGGGCGAGGCGTTGGTCTCCAAGTAGAGCGCGTAGCCGTACCGCTGCCGCTGTGATCCAGCCTCGGGTACCCCAGAATGTCATTCGTAGCCTTGGATGTAGTCGGAGCAGCTGGCGGGTGGCCAGTGTTGTTGTTCGGAACGTTGGTCTGGTGGGTGTGTGGGTCGCGGTTGTGCTCCGCTCGATGTGCTGATCCGTAGGGCTGGGTGCGATCTGGCAATGCTTCGTCGTCGCTGCTGATGGTGTCGACAAGTGCGTCGCAGGATTTTTCTGTCGAGGTCACGTCGCGCCCTGAAGAAATCTCCATCCTGAGTAGCCGTCTGCGTAACCTTCGGCGCTTCGCCATTCTCCTGGCTGCTGCTACCGCTGTGGCGTCATTGGGATGCGGTGCTGTTGGTGTTGTGCTGTTGCTGTCGCTGTCGAGGTATGTGTTTTGGTGCTGCTCAAGCTCGTCGGCACGGATCGGCCCGTGCTGGAGTTGTCGTTCGCACTCTGTAGGGTTATGAGGTGCGGGGGGAAACCGTTCGCTGTTTTGTGATGCCGTTGTATATGCATTGAATTTGGCTGTCACGGGTGGACTAGCCAGCCCCCTTGGGGTCTTTCTACTTGTCTTGCAGTCCTCTTGCGAGCCAAAATGGCTGGTGACGGGAGGTTGGCGCGTGGGCCAGGCTCCGTCGACTGCAAGTATGGGATACCCCCAGGGTGCCCGGCGCTGGGAGGCCTCCAGGTGAGATGACTCTGGTAGTCTCGACCTGCTGCCTGGGCCCGCCTTCGCGTGGCTGTGCAGCCAGGGTTGCGGCGCCGCATGGGCCGCCGCAGCTCCCGCGGAGTGGAATGTCGGTCCTGGCGTGGCCAAGGGGTGTCGCCTTGGTCCACGCTGCTGGCGCTGCGGCTGGCTGCTCGAGTAGCTCTCCCACTCTTGCTGCAGCCTCGCCCACTCTTGCTGCAGTGCTGGTTGTCTGCATGAGCCCTGGTGGCAAGGGGGCTCGCGGCCTGAGGGAGTCGCTCAGGTCCGCGCTTGGAGCGCTCATGCTTGAAGTCGCCGTCCTGTGGGTGGTCCCCACCCTTGCCCACAGTTGCGGCGTCTAGGGAGCTGGCAGTGCAGATGCTTCGACTGCTGCGTCTTTTGGGTCGAGGCTCCCTAGTGGAGCGCTGGTGGTCTGAAGCGGATGCGGCATCCCCAGGGCTCGCATCGGCTTGGGCGTAACTATGTAGTGTGATGGAAGCTAGGTGCGATTGTGTGCGGGCGGCCAGGGGCCGTGGGTGGGGGTGGCTGGGCGTAGGCTCGTCACCGCACGGGTCTCTGAGCCTGGGCCCCGTATCCCCATGGTCTTCTGGTGTGGCTGGCTGGGCGCAGGTCTGGGCCAGTTGCCCCCCAGCCTGCGTACTCCCCCTCAGCTTTTTGACAATCGACCCCCGTCGAGGTCGCTTTCGCCGCTCTCGATGAAGGATGCCACCCTGTCACCTGGGTCCGCGAAGCCATCGTCCGCGTCGCAAATCCTGACCTTTTTAGGCTGGCTCCTCGCCCTCCTGGGCTCTCCTGGCTGCTTCAGGTTGCCTCTGCAAGGTGGTGCTGAGCTCGTCCTCTCTGGTGTGCCCATGTGGAAGCGCGGAGGTGGCAGCCGTGGCTCGTGTGGCACGGTGGGCGTGATGTCCTCAATCGGCAGCCGTGGAGGGGTGCTAGGACAGGCCTCCTCGTCGCGGCTGAGGTCGATGAACAAGGTCGTCATGGGGGTTTGGGCTGGCTGTGGTCGTTGTTGTGGGCTCTTGTTTGGCGTGAGAGGCGTGACGGGTGGGAAAATGGTGGGCCTTGGCGTGGGCTGTTCTGTCGGGATGGGTGAGTCGGCTGGGAGCGTTGGTGAGAGTGAGGCGAGGTCTGTCGGGGCTTCGTCCTCCTTCTCCTCGCGCAGGTCTTGGCCCATCTTCGGCTCTTCCTCCTGCAAGTCAGCGTCGTCGGATTCGCCGATTGGGATGCAGTCACTGTCCGCCCGTACGTCGAGCAGCCCCTCTTCCCTGGGCTCCTCGGTAGCGGCCCTTTCTCTTTCTCCCAGCCCCGGGTTGGCCAGGTGGAGAAATTTGTCGATGCTGGCGTGCTCCTCGATGGGCGGGCGCTGCTGAGGTGGTGGTGGTGGTGGTAGCGGAAGCTCTTCAGCGGGTGGCCTCGGCACGGAGCTCAGGTCTTGAAAGCTGAGGTCGCCGAACGGCGAGGGGGTCGGCTCCTCTGGCGTTGGCATCGACGATGTATGAGACCTCTCTCCAAATCCCACCTCGGCCAGCTCCTCGAGGCACGGCGGTAGTTCGGGATGTGGGAGCTCGTACTGGCTAGGTAGAAGCCGGAGTAGGTCTGCCTCCAGTTGCTCCCTCTGGTACTTGCCCTCCTGCTCCGCCATGCCTTGGTCACGCTCAGTCGCGACTGGGTTTTCCATGAGGTCGTCCGTCATATCGAATAGCAGGTCCTCGTCCACTTGTCCTCCTGCTCCCCAGGCGTCCCGTAGAGCGTTCTGGAGTCCTGCCGTCTGCCGATCATGCACGTGTTGGAGGTCTTGTAGTTGCTGCTGCCTCTGTATGTCGCTCATGTGCTGGATGTGGGCGTAGTGCTGCACCGCGGCCTGCATCTCCTGCTAGTGCTCGTGCTGCAGAGTGCTGTGGTACTGCTGAGACGCGTGGTTCTCCAACTCCTGCTGGTGCTGTAATGCCTGGAGCTCGCTCGTGGCTGCTGCTTGGCGCTGCAGTGCCACCTCCTCCATCCTTTGAGCTTTGTCCACCGCCTCCTGGTGCTCCCCGACGCGCTCCAAGTACTCTTCCTGCTCGTGCTGCATCTCGTACGCCTTCGCCTGGATGGCTGAGTGCCCCAGGTTCAGGACGACCCGCATCGCTTCGCGCCTGTTGGCCTCTTCCTGGTGCTCGTAGGCCATCTGCTGGTAGGTCACTGCGATCTGCAACTCCTCCTCCTTGTAAGCGCTGCGCCGGGCGCGTCGCTCCTGGTATTCCGCCTCCGCCATCTCCTGCGTCGCCTTTTCGTTGTGCTCCTGCGCCACCTTGTACCACTGGGCCTCCTGAGCCGCCATCTGTCTCACAGCCTGCTCCTTCTGCCTGGCCTTCTCGACCTGCTGCGTGTAGATGGCTGCTCTTCTCTGGTCTTCCTTGTGCATCTATTCGCGTAGTATCTCCTTGTCCAACTCGAGGTGCTTTTGCAAGTCCACGAGCATCCCTTTGGCCCTCTCCCCCTGTGTCCTCTGGCTGCCTCTCTGCGCCTCGTATGCTTTCGCTTCCTCCTCCTCCAGCTTGGCGTTGTGGTGTCTCTTGAGCGCGTTGACCTCCCATGTGTGCCACTCCTGCTGCTTGGCCAGCTGCGCTTCAGTCGTGCGGATCATCTTTTGCGCCATGGTCTGCTCGCAGGCCTTCAGCTCGCTTTTGTGCTTAAGCTCTGCCTGTGCCAACAAGTCACTTTGCTGATGTTCCTTTCTCTGCTGCAAATCGAGCCTCTCGGTCAATTTCCTGATGGCGTCTTTGATCTCGTCTGGTGCTGCTGGGGCTGATCGCACAGTTGTTGCTGCTCCCGAGGAGGCACTCGCTGCTCTGCCTGGCTGTGCTGTGGCTGGTGCCGCAGGTGCTGCAGCTGGGTCGCGCATCCTCCTCCTCGCTGTCGGGTGTGGCGTGCGTCCTCTGGTGGGGTCCTCGCTCCCCTCCTCCTCTGACGATTCCTCCTTCACACCCGCTGACTTTGCCATCTGGTCTCTAGTTTCCCTCAGCAGGGTCTTGTAGACCCTGATGGTTCTGGCGGCCGCCGCCTCCTGGTCGAGCATCCTGCTGAGCCGCTTCTCCATCTCGGTGTGCTCCTCCTCCAGCTTTTCCAGCGTCGCCCTGAGCTGCTTCATGCGCTCGTTGTGGGACAAGACGAAGGAGATGTTCGTGGCAGTGATCGCCGCTTCCTGCTCGAGGCTTGATGTGCACAATCCCGCCAGCCTAGCGCCAGCAATGTTCTCGGCGAGGCGGCCCAGCCTGTGGCACTTCGTTTTGTACCACACGTACCGCATTTCCTCGTCATCAGGTGGTGCGGACCAGCACTCATGCTCCATCGCCACGGCGAATGAGACTGGCGTGATGCTGTCCAGGACTGCCTTCTGCTGCGGGCTGTGCTGGAAGCTGCCGATGTGGGATGCGGCTGGAGCGTCGTGCTGGCCCCTCCTTCTGCGCCTGCTGCTCCTCCTTCTGGCAGAGGCGCTCCTCCATGGCGCACTGTGCTTCCAGTGCTGGGCGCTGTCGCTTCGCTGCTGGTGCTGTGGGTGCTTTTGCTGGTGCTAGTGGTGGGCTGGCTGTTGGTGGTGCTTGCGGGGCTGAGGCTGCTGCTGCTGCTGCTGCTGCTGCTGCTGCTGCTGCTGCTGCTGCTGGCTGTGCTGCCGCCTCTGTGCGTTGTGCTGCTGGTATCCGTTGTGCTGGTGTTGGTGATGCTGGCCATCCCCACGGGCCCACTCCCAGGGTCGCCCTCCGATGGCTCCGTACTCTCCAGTCCAGTCTCTGGCACTGCTGCTGCGCCTGCGCTGGTGCTGCTGCTGCGCCTTCGTCGTCATCTCCCCGTCCGCGTGGTGCCCCTCAGTGTGCTGCTGGTTGCGCTGGGGCTGCTGCGCCGAGTGGTGCTCCTCCAAGAGCTGCTTGGCCGCCGCGAGCCTGAGGAGGACGCGCGCGTTCCCCCTCTTGTCCCGCCAGCGGCGGTGCCAGGCAGGCTCTGGCTCGGCCCTCCAGCCGCGCGGCGTGCTGCCTGGGGCTGCCGCTGCCGCGGCCGCCAGCGCCGCTGCCCGCGGCGGGGGAGCTGGGAGGCGCCGAAGGCCCCCCGCCGCGAGGTATGGCGCGCGCGGCGCGCTTCAGCCCTGCCTTGCGGGCTGGCCGATGCGATCAAGCGCCCTGCCACCGCGATCGATCGGGCGGCAGGCGCGACCGAACCCCGACCGATCTGTCGGGATCCGCTGGCCCGCGCGAGGCTAAATGAGCCCCTCCTCCTCCTCCTCATCCTTTTCCTCCTCCTCCTCCTCCTCCTCCTCCTCCTCCTCTGCGGCCTCTCGGGTCTTCTCCTCCCCTCGCTCACACGGCAGTCCTCCTCCTACTCCTCTTCCTCCTTCTCCCTCCTACTCCTCCTCGTCCTCCTCCTCCCTCCCTCCTCCTCCCCTACTCCCTCCTCCTCCCCTCCTCCTCCTCCTCCTCCGCCTCCTCCTCCTCCTCCTCCTCCTCCTCCTCCTCCTCTCCGCCATACTCCTCCTCCTCACCGCCCCTGTCCTGCCGATGCCTTCCCCTCCGCCGAAGCGGTCGGCGGAGGAATGGCGGGTCCTCGCCTTCACGCCCGACGCCGGAACCACGGACTTGGTCCAGTCGGTCACCAAGGCGCCATTCGCCTTTCGGTCGGGCGGCCCCGCCTTGCATTGGCGGCTCCGTCGCGAGAGGGCCAGCTCTCACACTCTGCTCCGAGTGCCCACGGTTCACCCCCACGACCTATGCTTCAGGCATGCCGCCGAAGCGATCCCTGCTGGCGCCGCTCGAAGCGCATGTTGGCGGAGTCCTGCTGAAGGCCGGAGGGGCGCAGGGGCCCACAGGCTGGGGGCTCCACGGAGAATTCCGAGCTCGGGGGCGTCCTGCAGCCGCCATGAAGCAGAGAGGTCCGCAGGGAAACGGTCCTGAGGGTTGTCGCCGGTTTCGGCTCCCTGCGCCCTCTACTCTAGGATGTCTCGGGGGGCGTCCAAGAGGTGCGTGGAGGACCAGGGGTGTGTGCACAATCATGGCCCGGACCACGGAATCTCCCTGGCCCCCCCCCTTCGTCCGTGCACATGCCTCGGGCGTCAAGGCGCTACTCCTCCTCTTCCTGGCCCCCGCTTTCGGCGCACCCGACGAGAGGGGGAACGACGGCGAAGCTGCCAGGACGGCCGAGGGTCGAGGATTGGTTTCTCGTGGGCCCTGGGAGGTTCGAAGGTTCAGGACCGAGTCTTTCCGTTTTGCTTTGTTTTAAGAGATCTGGCATTTTATGAGCCTCGTCGACGCCACGGCTGGATCCGCCTCGAAATTCTGGACAGAACGCACCTCAGGATGGGTCGGGGGCGTGAGTTGTTCTGGAGGTTTTTCAACCTCGAGATGATTTTTCAGCAGCTGCGCCCCGCCGAGATCGTTCCAGGAGTGCCTGGATTGTCCCGAACGGCTAGCTGAGGTCCGAGTTATGCCCGAAAGAGTTGGATACTCATGACGCGGCCGGCCTGGGCGAGAACTGGATACACATGTGGCCATGTGTCTTTCCAACGCTCGGCCCTTGCGTGCCCAGGCATCCCGAGCCTCCGCGTGTGCGTATCCAGCGCGTGACTTGGATGCTCCACGTGTGAATCCACTCATGTGTGTGTGTTTTTTGCGCTTGAGGATGGTGTTCGTGATGCGCCTTCGAAGGCAACACCTTCCCCTTCACCCTCCGGGTCTTCGCCCCCGGTTCCAGTCCGCGGCGCACCTGCTCCTGCACATCCACTTCGGCACCGCCTGCACCCCTGGGCCTCGCCCACTCCGGCCGCCTGAGGCCCCGCCTTCCTGTGCCCTGTCTCCCTAATTGAAGCTGTGCGTAGCCCGCTTAGCTTTTAGCGGAAGAGGTTTGCTCTCGCCCCGCAGATCAAACATGTGTGTGTGTGCGTGTGTGTGTGTGTGTGTGTGTGTTCCAGCTTCCTGGTATACTGACGACCTTCGGGGAAGAGGGTATCACAAGGAGGTTTTGGATATTTTGGCATCTTTGATAGGCTTGAGGGGGCCTCTGAGGAAATCTGGGGACTCCCGGGAGTCTTCGCTGGACACTCCGGCGAGGCCTGGGGGAGGAGGAGGAAGAGGAGAATGAGGAGGAGGAGGAGGAGGAGAATGGCGGCGGCGATTCGGGCCATCGCCACTACGTCCTGATAACGGGCCCCAGGGGCTCACATCGGTAAGCCGCCGGGATTGAAAAAGACATCTGGTCGGGAACTTTGGGATAGCGTGTCACGCCGCTCCCAGCTCCCAAGCGTCCACGTCCCGAGCTTTTTCGAGCCTCCCGCCCCGCTGAGCGGGGCGACGCGCCATCCCCTTTCAAGGCATAGCTTGACGCTGGGGCAGCCAGGGTGACACGCTACGCAAACCTTCCCGACCAGATCGTCGGAGACTTTGGTTGTCGCCGAGAGCCGGTCGGGGAGGGCGACGCGGGGAGGACTCCTTCGCCACCGCCCGCGCGCGGTCGCAGGGGTGGGGGCGAGCACCCTCCACAGTATAGGTCGGTGACCAGCCCGCTGGGAAGACCCTCCTCCTGCAGTATTAGCGTTTCCCTCATTCCCATCTCCAACTCGTCCCTCCTCCTCCTCCTCCTCCTCCTCCTCCTTCTCCACCGCCTCGTCCTCCACCTCCCCATCTTCTTCCGACCACTCGCCCTGCCCCTCTTCTCATCCCCTGCCGGTGCTGATGCTCCCTTTCCTCCCTGTCTGGTCGAGCGGACGGCGACGGAGGGGAGGCAAAAAAACGTGGGGGATCGAGGATTGCAGGAAAGTGGGCCTAGAGTTTACATGCCCCTAGACTGCCACCACGGGCCAAAAAGGTACACGGAAGGCGTACGTTTCTTCGCCCCCGTCTCCCGTCAACGAGCACCCGATCTGGCATGGGTTCCCTTCTGAATTGTGAAAAGTCGCCCCCTCTCTAAACTCGGTTTGGGACACCTGAAGTGACCATACAGAAAACGAACATACCCAAGACGACCACTCTGAACTCATCATGCTCCAGTGCATGAGTACTGTAGGATGCTGACGTGTGCTTTTTTTGCGCACGCCCAGCGACCCCACACGCCTGCCTGACGCACGCAGGCCTAAATTGACCTCCCAGAGTCTCAATCGAGTCAAAGTCTGGCGAGAAACGATAGACACAGACACAACAAGCATGGGCACCCAGGCAAAGACTGAAGCAGAATTATGGAAGGGGGGGAAGTCGAACATCCGTAACATATTAAACAATAGGGGGGATCCTGGAACTTGTGAGTGTGTGTGTGTGTCCGTTTCACACCGGGCCCTTTTGTAAGAAAAGGGAATTCAAACCTGGCCTTCCCTCCCTGCTCCACGCCGATGCCTCCGCGCCGCGGCCTCCCCCGCCGAGGCCCGGTGGCTCCAACAAAAAACCCGCCGCGGCCGCGGCGCGGATCCCACGCTGGCCCCGACCGATGCCGCCCAGATGCCCGTGCGGCTCCACGCAAGAGGGACCTTTCGCCGGAGTGACCCTTGGTGCGGACACGCGCGATGCGGCAGCAGCATCTTGCGCGCTCGAGTGCCGCGGCCCCTCGTCGCGCACACGAAAGCCGCGCACCAAGGCTATTTTTTTTGCCTGGGCTCACTCGCGTGTGTGTCCGACCCGTGCGACGTGCTGCTGCCGCCGCCGAGCCACTTTGGCTCACAGGGCCCTCGGCTCCCCAGAGGGGGGCCGGCAGCCTCGTGCCCCGTGCGCGCCCTCGCTCCCTGCGCGCGCCCACCGGAGGGGCCGGCTGCCGCCGCGCACCGCATGGAGTGCGGTGGATGGCGGCGCGCACAAGGGGATGGCGCGAGGGGGACGGGCTTCGAAGGCAGCCCCCGTGCCTTCTTGGATGCCCCCCCCGCCTTCTTGGAAGGCAGCCCCCCCCCCTCCCGCCACCTCTTTCTCCAGGGTGCCCTCCTGAGACCGTTCGGCGCGTGAGTCGGCGGCCGAACGGGCTCAATTCCTTCTACACTATTGGAGCTGAGTCCCTTTCGGACAGGGCTAGGACGAGGATCTCAGAGATTCTCAGAGATTCTCGGTCTATCCTCACCCGGCTTTGTCCTCGTCCTGGCTTCGTCTTACGGTTCGAGCCGAGCGGGCTCAGAAGCCGAACGGGGTCAGAAGGGAGCCGTGGGGTTGTGGGCTCTGCTGAGGTGGGGGGGCTGCCAGCGCGGCGAGGGGCGGCCGCTGCGGAGAGGGAGCAGGCGCCAGGAAGGCCGGGCTCGGCGCCCGCGGGTGCAGGCGCCGCAGGGCACCGCTGGTGCAGGGGAGGCCAAACGGTACCGATGCCGCTACCCTCTGCCCGTGTTCCCTTTTTTCGGCCTCCTGGTGAGGCCTTCGTCGCCCTGTCTGGAGTCGCATCGAAATCTGGGTAACAAGAGAAAGCGCACCCCGGTAGAGGTCCAGTGAGTAGCGGTATCGGCACCTTTTGGTTTCCCCAGCTGGTTTCCCTTCCCTTCCTTCTCGCTCCCTTCACCCCCCGCCCTCTCCTCCGCCCTCTCCCTCCTTGTACGTCAGGCGGACTGTGGCAGCTAGACTGTAGCGTTTTGGTGGCGGGAGCAAGAGTCAAACCGCCTGAGTGCAGACTGAGCGGCGCAAGAGATGCAACGAAAGGCGGTAAAGAGGAGAGCCCGCTAAGGCAAAGAGTCTTCGAACTTGCCTTTACCCCTCCTTTTCAGTTTGTGTCGGTGCCCATCCAGTACAGACCTTTTTAATTTCTGTCGAGGCTCATCCAGTTCAGACCCCCTGCCGCCTCCAACCCGGAAGTCCCAACCCTTTCCCCAGTCCCCACGGCCAGCGCTTCGTCCCCAATCGTTTTGTTGACGGTCCCGCGGCCCAGCGAGGACCCTTGTAGAGCGAAAACAGCCAACAATTCGCCGTCGTCGTGATTGTTTCACGACGCGGGCGTGTCTAGGGCTCCCGTCCTCCGCCTTCGAGCTTCGAGCTGCGGACTTGTCTGTGCTGCAGTAGACCAGACACCTAGCGCGTCGCTCTTGCGGTGTAGACCCGGAAGCAGCTCTAGCCTTAACATGGGTTCCCCCGCCGACTGGGGCGACCGACGACGGGGCGACATGAGGAGGAACAACAGGAGGACAGAGAGAAGAGTGGTAATGTCATATTGCGATGAATAAGTGGTGCCCTGGGGCTGATGAATAGACCCCGCTGGGCGCGAAACATATTCTTAGTCACGCGCGCCAGGGGGTCGTCGCGGGCGCCGCCGAGGGATCGTGCACCCCCATACACGGCAGCTTCAACGATTTGTTATGTGTATAGAAATTGTCATAGGGATCTTAAACATCACAGGCGAAGTATATCCCCTTCTCAGGCTGATTAATGACGTGTCACAGTCGTCGTCGTCGCTGTCGTCATATTTTCGTCGTCGTCGTCAACTACAGTGGGCCTTCGCAGCCCCCCCAAATGGGGCATCCGCAGTGCGCTGTCGTCGTCGTCGTCGTCCTCGTCATCGTCGTTGTCGTCGTCGTCGTCGTCGTCGTCGTCTGTGTCGTTGTCGTCGTCGTCGTCGTTGTCGTCGTCGCCGCGTCGCCGTCGACGTCGACGTTGACGAGGACGTCGACGACCGCGGGCCTCCGTAACCACCCCGCCACCCAGGGGGCATCAGCAGTGCGTCGTCGCCGCCGTCGTCGTCGTCGTCGTCGTCGTCGTCGTCGTCGTCGACGTCGTCCACGTCGTCGACGTCGTGACCGACGTATACGACAGCACTAGGCCTACGCAGCCCCCTCGGTCCATTGGGCATCCGCAGTGCGTCGTCATCGTCGTCGACGATTGCAGCGGGCATGTGCAGCACACCCGCAACCCAACCCCATGGAGCATCCGCAATGCGTCGGCGTCCGCTGTCGCCATCGCAGTCGCCGTCGCCGTCGCCGTCGTAGGACATATTGCAGTGGGGGGGGAAAGAAAAGGACGAGCCCTTCCCGCCTGCCTCTGCCGCGTATCTCCCCCTGTTCCCTACCTTGTTTACAGCCATGTTTGTATCGCCCGCCAGCTGAAGCGCCCCTTCCCCCCGCTTCTTCCTTGTCTGCTGTCTGTAGCCAATTTGGCCCAAGCGCCCGGATATAGTGGAGGCGTGGCTGTCCCCCCCTCCGCTGAAGTGGCGCCGCTTGCGCCGCGCCTGTGCCCTTTCGCTGGCGGCCGGCGTCCGCGCTAATCATCTTCACCGCCGCGCGTGTTTCAATTTGGCGCCCGCCCTCCCAGCCATTCGCCCGAGCAAAGGAATCGTGTTTTGAATCGCGCGCCCCCCGTTTTTTTATGTTGCACAACCTGACGTTAAGTTTCGCCCCCGCCCCGCATCCTGACCCTGGGGGGTCCGTGGAAGGAGCCCCGGGAGGTCTAAAAAGGGTCGGCAATGTATAGTGACCGTCCGAGAACGTTCGGGATCCCTCGTCGGTCCTCGAGGAGGGCCGAGGGCAAAACATAGGAGAGGGGAGGGGGAGCTGGGGGGAGCAGCAGGCACGACAGAGGACGGTGGGAGTTCCGGGAAGAGGAAGGGCATCCTTCTTCAAGCCCGTTGAGACAAGGACAGATTGACCGCGACATAGACAAGTTGGGGGCCGACACCATTTCCACTAAAGGCAGATTTGGTCGTCCAGTGATTGCTGCGGGTTGCTGCGCTGCGGGGCTCGGGTCGCTGTATCTGAAAAAAAAGGTTCTGCTCAGATTCTGGGGCGCCCCCAGAGTCTGGGGGGTGGGGGTTGCTCCGACTTTGTCTCTCGCTGTCTGACTGAGACTCCTCGCTCCTACCCCCTGCCTCCTTCTCTTGGTCCTCCTCCCTGTTTCTCTTCCTACTCCCTCTTCGCCTACTTCTCCCAGTCATTTCCTTCCTCTTCCTCCTCCTCCTGCTCCTCCTCAACCTCCTCCTCCTCCTTCTCCTCCTCCTCCTCGCCCCCAGTGCGCCCAGGAGGCTTCCAAGATGGCCCCATGACGGCCCAGGAGGCCCCAAAGACGGCCCCAAGAGGCCTCTAAGACGCCCAAGATGGCCTCCAAGACGGCCCTGAAGCGCCTCAAGAGGACCCCACATCGGTTCAGAGAGGCCCCCAAGACACCTTCCGACGGCGTCAGACCCGTCAGACGGGCCAGGAACGCTTTAAGACGGCCAAGGAGAGGCCCCCAAGACGCCCCCAAGGCACCCAAGAGGCTTAAGGAGGCCCCCAAGAGGCTTCCAAGAGGCCCCTGGGAAGCCCCCAGGAGGCCCCACAAGAGTGCCCCAAGAGGCTCCCAAGAGGCCTCCTCCTCCTCCTCCTTCTCCCCTTCCTCCCTCTCCTGATCCTCCCCCTCAGCCTCCCCCAAGTGTTCCCCGAGAGTTTCTCGAGCGGCTAGGGGAATACATAATCTGATAGCTTGGCCAAGCTGGGGCCCGACGTTTGGCCACATAGGCGCTTCTCAAAAAGGCTGGGGGCGGCGGTGATTCGCCGTAGGCGTCTTAGATCCGCCGCCCCCTGTGCTTGCCACAGGGGCGGACGGCGTGCCAGACATTTTGCTGCTCTTGTTACTTTCAAACCCTTCCCAGTGGCCTTTGGCCCAGACCGCCTGTCCCTCGGAAGGACCAGAAGTTGTGGCCCACATCGCCAACAATACGGCCCAAATGGCCCAAGATGGCCACCAAGATGCCTCCAAGGCGGCTAGGATTGCCCCAAGGTCTCCAAGACGGCCCAATATGCACCCGAGGCGTTCCAAGATGGCCCCAAGATAGCCCAGGACGGCCCCAAAGGCCCACAAGAGGCTTCCAATGCAGTCCAAGAAGCCTCCAAAGGGACCTGCAGGAAGGCCCGAAGAAGCAAACACAGTTGATTTCCCGTGGGGTCTTGACGGATTTTGACGTTTTCGGCCTGCCGACGGCCCAATGCCTCCGAAGAGACCCCCAAGATGGCCCCAAGAGCGCCCAAGAGGCCTCCAAGACGGCCCCATGACGGCCTCCAGACGGTCCAAAAGGCCTCCAAGGCGCCTCCAAGACGGTCCACGAGAACTCCAAGGCGCCCACGATGGCCTTCAAGACGGCTCCAAAACGCCCAAGATGGCAACGATACGATTCGACATAGCCCCAGGATGGCCCAAGACAGCCCCAAAGGGCCCCAAGGGGATCCAAGGGGCCTCCTAGACAGTCTAGGAAGTCTTCAAGAGGACCTCCAGGAGAGCC
This sequence comes from Prorocentrum cordatum, assembly GCA_963575745.1. Classification (NCBI taxonomy): domain Eukaryota; class Dinophyceae; order Prorocentrales; family Prorocentraceae; genus Prorocentrum; species Prorocentrum cordatum. The sequence goes on from CAUYUJ010021364.1 coordinate 111,433, forward strand.
CGAAATGCCCAAATGGTTGTATTCCCTTCACTTGTTTGATATGTTCGGCGCGTTTTATTTTTCGGCTGTCCGACGGCCCAAGATGTCCACAAGATGGTCCCAAGACGGCCCAAGCTGACTTCAAGATGGCCCCAAGAGGGCCCCAAAGGGCGAGGAAACAGTCCAAGAGGAAGGGCAAGAGGAAAGGACGGAATCAGAGGCCCGAAGCGGCTCCGAGAAGCCTGCAGCTCAGCGCGGGCTCGTCTGCGGACGCCCTTGTTCCCCCCCAGGAAAACATATCACCCCGAGGCCAGGTGATTTTTTGCGGGGCCGCCCTCTCAAGGCCCCACGGCCAGCTTTTGGGTCGAGGAGGAGGAGGGGCAGGAGGACGAGGAGGTGATCAAGAGGAACCAGAGAAGCAGGAGGACGAGGAGGTTGAGCAAGGGGTCAAGGACGGAATGAAAGGTCCGAAGCTGCTCCGAGACCAGACCGCGCTGAGCTGCAGGGTTTTCGGAGCCGCTTAAGGCCTATCATTTCGTCCGTGTCCCCCTGCTCAACCTCCTCGTCCTCCTGCTCCTCCTCCTCCTCCTCCTCCTCCTCGTTTTCGTCTTGATCACAACGTCCTCGTCCTCCAGCTCCTCTTCTTTCTCGACCCAAGAGCCGGCTGTGGGGCCTTGAAAGGGCGGGCCGGAAAAAAGTCACCGGGGCTTCGGGCTGATTTTTTGTCTGGATGGGGGCAGAGGCGTCCACAGACTAACCGGCGCTGAGCTGCAGGCTTCTCGGAGCCGCTGCGGCCAAAGAAAGGCTGCCCTGCAGGTTGTCTCGGAGCCGCTGCGGCCAAGAGAAGGACATTTTGCCGGTTTGACTGTTGGGTCGCTTTGTCGGCTGATATCGGGCGCGTCGTCGTCGTGGTCGTCGTTGTCGTCGTCGTCGTCGTGGTCGTCGACGTCGTCGTCGTCGTCGGCACCATCGTCGTGGTGGTCGTCGTTGTCGTCGTCGTCGTCATCATCGTCGTCGTTGTCTCTGTCGTCGCCGTCCATAAGTTGGCCCCAACAGGGCCCCAAGAGGGCCCCAAGAGGGCCCCAGGGCCCCAAGAAGGCCCCAGGAGTTATGTACCAACCCAACGGCCGCTGGTACATAACTCCTGGGGCCCTCTTGGGGCCCTCTGAGGGCCCTCTCGGAGCCCTCTTGGGCCCCTGGTTGGCCCACGAGATGGCTCCAAGAGGGCGCCAAGAGGGCCCCAAGAGGGCCCCAAGAGGGCCCCAAGGGGGCTCCAAGAGGGCCCCAAGAAGGCCCCGGGAACTATGTACCAACCCAGCGGCCGCTGGTACATAACTCCTGGGGCCCTCCTCCTCCTCCTCGGCGACGACGAGGAGGAGGAGGAGGAGGAGGAGGTGTAAATGCACCCTTACCCAGCCCCTGCAGGACCAGGCAGCGACACTTGGACCAAATTTCCCGGCCACTGTTTTGACCCCAGAGTTCTCGACCCCGTCCAGGAGTTCCCGACCCCAGCCCAGAGCTTTCGGCCCCATCCCGGAGCTCTCGACCCGCAGACGACGACGACGACGACGACGACGACGACGACGACGACGACGACGACGACGACGACGACGACGACGCCTCGACCTGGAGTGGGAAGTTTTGCTGCTGCTTTTCCCCAGGTTTTTGGAGCCCTCGGGGCCCGGGGGGGCCCAAAACGGATCCGAAGCCTCAAGTTTTCCGGCCCACGACCGACGACTGGCGATCACGACGACGACGACGACGACGGGCATGAGTTACTTGGCGCCCCCCCTTGGGAGCATCGGGTAACTGGGGGGTGCGCGCCACACACCCCACTTACCCGGTGTCCCCCAGGGGACATCGGGTAACTCGACCTTGCAGGGGGGGGGGGTTAGGCACGGGTTACCCGGTGGCGAGGGGGGGGGCATCGGGTATGTCGACCTTGCACGGGAGGGTGTTGTCGGGCATGAGTTGCCCGGTGTCCCCCGTGGGACATCGGAGTTGCCCGGTGATCCCCCGTGGGACATCGGCCCGTGGGACATCGGAGTTACCCGGTGTCCCCCGTGGGACATCGGAGTTACCCGGTGGTCCCCGTGGGACATCGGCCCGTGGGACATCGGAGTTACCCGGTGTCCCCCGTGGGACATCGGAGTTACCCGGCATCGGAGTTACCCGGTTTCCCCAGTAGGACATTGGAGTTACCCGGGTCCCCGTGCATGGGACATCGGCCCGTGGGACATCGGAGATTCACCCGGTTCCCCCCGTGGGACATCGGAGGTACCCGGTGGTCTCCGTGCGACTCCGGCCTGGCCCCTCTTGGGGCCCTCTTAGGGCCCTCTTGGAACCCTGGTTGACCCATAAGATGGCTCCAAGAGGGCCCTAGAGGGTCCCAAGAGGGCCCCAAGAGGGCTCCATGAGGGCCCCAAGAAGGCCCCAGGAGTTATGTACCAACCCAGCGGCCGCTGGTACATAATTCCTATGGCCCTTTGGGGGCCCTCTTTGGGCCCTCTTGGAGCCCTCTCGGGCCCCTGGTTGGCCCTAAGAGGGCCCCAAGGAGGCCCCAGGAATTGAACCAACCCAGCGGTCGCTGGTACATAACTCCTGGGGCCCTCTTGGGGCCCTCTGAGGGCCCTCTTGGGGCCCTCTTGGGCCCCTGGTTGGCCCTAAGAGGGCCCCAAGAAGGCCCCAGGAATTATGTACCAACCCAGCGGCCGCTGGTACATAACTCCTGGGGGCCCTCTGAGGGCCCTCTTGGAGCCCTCTTGGTCCCTAGGTTGGCCCTAAGAGGGCCCCAAGAGGGTCCCCAGAGGGCTCACAGAGGGCCCCAGGAAATATGTGCCAACCCAGCGGCCGCTGGTACATAACTCGTGAACCCCTCTTGGGGCCCTCTTGGAGCCCTATTGGGTCCCGTGTTGGCCCATATGATGGCTCCAAGAGGGCCCTCAGAGGGCCCCAAGACGGGCCCAAGAGGGGCCCAAGAGAGGCCTCAGAAACCGCTTGTAGGTGTGATCGAACAGCGCGTCTTGATGAGACCTCTCAGTGGTCTCTGGGGCGCGTCTTGGAGCCCTCTTGGGGTCCTCTGGAGCCCTCTGGGTGCTCCCAAAAAGGTTCCAAGGGACATCCGAGGGGGTGGAGGGAGGGTGGAGGGGAAGGTGGAGGGGGAGTTTGAAGGGAGTTGGAGGGGGAGGTGGAGGGGGGGCGGAGGGGGGTGGTGGAGGGGGGGTGGAGGGGGGGTGGGGGGGTTGGTGGAGGGGGGAGGGAGAGGGAGAGGGGTTTGATTAGGAAACGGGAAGAGGTTTGACGACCACGTTGACGACGACGACGACGACGACGACGATGACGACGATGACGAGTGGGCGCCTTGGCGTTCTCGTGGGCCGTCTCGGAGGCGCCTTGGAGGCCTTTTGGACCGTCTGGAGGCCGTCATTGGGCCGTCTTGGAGGCCTCTTGGGCGCTCTTGGGGCCATCTTGGGGGTCTCTTCGGCGGCACTGGGCCGTCGGCAGGCCGAAAGCGTCAAAATCCGTCAAGACCCCACGGGAAATCAGCTATCGTTGCCTCTTCGGGTCGTCCTGCAGGTCCCCATGGAGGCTTCTTGGACTGCATTAAAGGCCTCTTGGGGGCCTTTGGGGCCGTCCTGGGCCATCTTGGGGCCATCTTGGAACGCCTCGGGTGCATCTTGGGCCGTCTTGAAATATTGGGGCCATCTTGGGGCAATCCCAGCCGCCTTGGAGGCATCTTGGTGGCCATCTTGGGCCATTTGGGCCGTCTTGGTGGCGATGTGGGCCACACCTTCTGGTCTTTCCGAGGGGCAGGCGGTCTGGGCCGAAGGCCACTGGGAAGGGTTTGAACATAACAAGAGCAGCAAAATATCTGGCACGCCGTCCACGCCTGTGGCAAGCACAGGGGGCGGCGGATCCAAGACGCCTACGGCGAATCACCGCCTCGAGCCTTTTTGAGAAGCGCCTATGTGGCCAAACGACGGGCCCCAGCTTGGCCAAGCTATCTGATTATGTATTCCCCCAGCCGCTCCGGAAACTCTTCGGGGAACATTTGGGGGAGGCCGTGGGGGAGGCTGAGGGGGAAGATCAGGAGAGGGAGGAGGAGGAGGAGAAGGAGGAGGAGGAGGAGGAGGAGGAGGAGGAGGAGGCCTCTTGGGAGCCTCTTGGGGCACTCTTGTGGGGCCTCCTGGGGGCTTCCCGGGGGCCTCATGGAAGCCTCTTGGGGCCTCCTTGGGCCTCTTGGGGGCCTTGGGAGCGTCTTGGGGGCCTCTCCTTGGCCGTCTTAAAGCGTTCCTGGCCCATCTGACGGGTCTGACGCCGACGGAAGCCGTCTTGGGGGCCTCTCTGAACCGATGTGGGGTCCTCTTGAGGCGCTTCAGGGCCGTCTTGGAGGCCATCTTGGGCGTCTTAGAGGCCTCTTGGGAGGAGGAGGAGGAGGAGGAGGAGGAGGAGGAGGAGGAGGGGGAGGAGGAGAAGGGGGAAGAGGAGGAGGAGGAGGAGGAGGAGGAGGAAGATGAGGAAGAGGAAGAAAAGGATTGGGAAAAGCAGGCGAAGAGGGAGTAGGAAGAGAATCAGGGAGGAGGGCCAGGAGAAGGAGGCGGGGGGCAGGAGCGAGGAGCCACAATCGGACAACGAGAGACAAAGTCGGAGCAACCCCCAACCCCCAGAGTCTGGGGGCGCCCCAGAGTCTGAACAGCACCTGTTTCAGACTGTATGAGCCTGAGGGGGTCCGGGGAGGTTTTGCAGGCGTTCAGGGCTTTTGTCCGGGCTCACCCCCAGGAGTATTGCAATCTCCCAAACAAACGGTTTCGAAGAATGTCGGTAGTCCTGGTCCAGCGCGTCCGGAGTTTAGAGGGCCCTGGTTCCTCCACTGTCTTTCCTCCCTCTTCCCCAACCCTCGTAACAGTGTGTCCTGCCCCGTAGCGAGAAAGGCAATGATAAGCGTCAGAGAATTCAGCAGGGCCAGCTTCCAAACCCCAAAGGCCCGTCGCGCGTTACTGCCGCGGCGATAGCACTGCTAGGCGCGAGGCCGTCCTCCGTGGCCCGCCCCCTAGGTTGTGAGCACCAGTTCCAGCGAATTCTCCCCCCCTCCCTCCCTTACCCCTCCCCCCCGTCCGTCCGCCCCCCCCTCCCCTTTTTTTACTTCTCCCCCCCCGCGCCCCCCCTCTCCCCCCCCCTCCCCCCCCCCGCCTGCCAGGCAGGCAGCCCCCCCTCTCCCCCATCCCCCCCCCATCCCGTTCCCTCCTCCGCCAGGCAGCTCGGCGGCCGCGGCAGCGGCGGGGGTGCGCGGGCCGGCGGCGCCGCGCGGGGCCAGGAAGCCCTGCGCAGCTCGGTGCTGGCGCTGCGGAGAGCGGGCGACGCGCAGGCACGCGCCTGCTTCCCGGGCCCCTCTTGGCGCTACGGCTGCCGAGCGCGAGGGCGAGGTCGTTCTGGACCGAGTGTTGTCATCGTCGTCTCACCACTTCCCTCCAGACAGGCCTGGGGAAGGGAGGCGAACAAGGAGAGAGGGGACGTCCAGGGGTCGGGACTGGGGGTTTGGAGGTGCATCGAGAAAGGGGGCATTGGGAAAGAGAGGGGCACGACTTGGAGCCAGCTGGGTATTATTTGCTGTTTCCCAGATCTGGTTCCGGAGAGCAGGAAAGGGGGGGGGCCGGCGGGCAGGTCCGAGGCTCTTGGTTCGGGTGAGTGCACGGGTATTTTTCAATATCCATGTTGCCCCTTGGGGTTCATGCATCTGGTGCCGACGAATTGTGCACGTTTGCCGTGGGTCGCAGACTCCCTCAACACGGCTTTGTTGAAGATTGCGGAACGCAGGCGATTGAATGGTTACCAAGCCAGGTGTATCCGAAGGAACTTGAATATTGTTCTTCAGCAGCGCTCGTGTCTCGCATCATCTCCATCAAGACAGCTCTCGGCATGTCCCACCAGTTATCTTACACATGGCAATTGTTAGGGCAGTTGAAAGGGTCCCAAACGGCGACTTCGTCCGAACACTCACGCTGCAAAATGACAGCGTCCGCTCCGCCACATCCTTGCTCAAGTGGAAGAGGGGAGACCAAATATCGAGTGGGCCTTTGTACAATATCAGACTGTCATGCTTCGCAACATAAGCACAGTACGAACACGTCACATACGACACCCCCAGGAACGGGCGACTATCGTTCGGAGTATTATTCTGAGCCTGGAAGACGTTCCAGACGAATATAGATGCGAATCGATTTGTTGTTTTCCTGCCTCGATCGCCCTGGCCGGAGGGCACCGCACTATGAATGCAATGCATGTGTTGTTTGATGTTTCTCCCCCATCTTCCTCTTCCTCCTCCTTCGTCTCCTCCTTTTCCTCCTCCTCCTTCTTTTCCTGTTGACTTGTTTAGCAGGCGTGCTTGAAGTCAGACTTTTCCTGCCTGCGCGCCGGACGGCGTATGGCCAGTGCAGCGCAGTGCAGGGGACCGTTTCCGGCCCCCGGGACCGTCATTAACGGGCCCGGGGTGGAGCACTGTTCCAGAATGACCCCACGGGAGGAGTCCAGGGACCGATTTTGAGCGGATTTGCCATTATCCCTCCTTCTTGAATGATTTTCTCGCGGCCTATACTGTTCAGACCCGCCTGCCGCCCCCAAGCTATGCAGGTTCTAGTCCACCACGCCTCGGCGCGACACGCTAGACATCTCCCAGTCCCAAGGCCTCAGAGTCCCGAGCGTCCCGAGTCGCTGACCCCTTGCTGATGTTTCAGTTGCTATTGCCTGCTATGATTCGCGTGTTGCCGGGAGACGCGGCTCCAAAGCTCTTGGGCCGCTCCGACATTTCATGTACACTTCTTGGCCCAGAGGCCTTTTGCGGCGGCCTTACGGCCTGTGCCGCCGACCCTGAAGACGACTACGACGACGAGGACGACGACGACGATGACGACGACGACGACGGCGATGAAGGGCAAGGAGACGGAGGAGGAGGGGGAGGAGGAGGAGGAGGAGAAGGAGGAGGATGAGGAGGAGGCGGAGGAGCAGCAGGAGGAAAAGGCCTCTTGGGAGCTTCTTGGAAGCATCTTGGGGGCTTCTTGGGGCGTCGATGGGATCTCTTTGGGGCTTCTTGGGGATGTCTTGGGCTGTTTTGGGGCGCTCTTACGCTGCCTGACACCTTCGGAGGCCATCTTGGAGGCCTCTCGCCGCCGCCTTGGGGCTCTTTTGGGGTCCTCTTGGGCCGTCTTGGGGGCCTCTCGGATCGTTTGGGGGGCCTCTTTTGGCTGTTTCGGAGCCTTCTCGGGCCGTTTTTGGGCCGCCTTGGGGGCTTCTTGGGCGGTCTTGGGGCGTTCTTGGAGGCATCTTGGGCCATGAAGGTTATCTGAAAGCCGAAAACGGCGATAACACTACAAACTGTCAAAAACGCAGCGAAATCAATGATTTTGGCCTCTGGAGATGCTCTTTGGGGTTCTCATGTGGCCCTCCTGCGCCATGGTGAGGGCCTCGTGGGCACTCTTGGGGCCACCTTGGGATGTCTTGGGGCCGTCTTGGGGCCATTTTGGGCCATCGTGACGCGAGCTTGCGGCCTTCTTGGAGTCCCAAGAGACCCAAGAGGCCGAATTTGTTGATTTTCCATCTGTTGTTGTAGGTTCTGCACCGCAGAATGAGGGCCGAGGGAACACGAATCTGGGTGGCGACCCCCCCTGGGGACCCCTCCAGGATCTCCCCGGGATCCCCCCCTTTCGCGGGGAAGGGATTAAAGGGAAGGGGCTTCCTTTCGATTCCACTCCTAGGTTGTTCAATTTCGCTGTGGACGGCCGGTCTGTGGACGAGGGCCAAGGTGAGTGGAACGGCCAGTCTGAAGAAGAAGGCCAAGGTGAGTGGAACTCAGGAAGACGGAGACGACGAGTCGACGGGGAAAGCCCGACTCGAATGGAAAAGCCCCTGACACACGCCGACAGGGTCGGTGGATTCAATTTTTAGGCTCCCATTACGCAACACTTCGGGGTCCCCAGACCCTTACGCGTCGTGGCAATACTCACGAGGCGAGACTGTTGGCAGCTTCCGGCGTCCAGGGGCCCGCACGGTTCTTCGGGACCGCAGATCGACTCGGAATGAAAAACCTCTCGTTGAGGAAGGGTCCAGACCCCGGACCTTTCGGGGGCCCAAGCCGTCAAGAATCACGAGATCGGGCTGGGCGGGCGACTGCCAGGCCCGCAGCCTGACCCCACCGGCCAGGTCGTGGTCTACAGAGGTTCGTCAGAAGAGGGAAGGACACAGAATGCTATCTTTTCTCGTCCTGGAGGGCCCTCGTCACCACGGCCGGATTATCTTGGGATTTCTGGTCAGAGCGGGCCCCGATCGATCTCGAGAGTTGCGTCATGGGCTCCCCCAATCGGTGCGGTGACTACACCGTGCGGCGGGTCAGTGGGGATCCGTGGTGGCCGCACGTTTTCAGGACTCGGGTCGTTCGTTCTCCGAGGATGTCTCGGGCAGTCGATGCCTCCAAGGTCCCAAAACGCGGTGACGACCGTGCGATGAGGCCGTCGGGGAGTCCATTATGAGGGTGGGGGCGTTGAGCAATGAATGTGGTCAGGAGGCTCCAGGCCCTGGAGGATTCCTGATCTGTTATCGGCGGCAGTGATATCCAGGGCTGGTTCACGATTAGAGCTCCACCAGTGTCAAGACCCTGGACTCCTTGTCCAATGTGTGTGTTCTTGTCATGTAACGCTTCCACTGTTTTCACCTCACGGACTGCCACCGCACCGTCAGCGATTCAGGCAACTTGATGGGCGGCGGGTATAGGGCTAGGAGTTCTTCGAACACGCGGCAAACTTCAACCCTGTCTGCACCTCCCATCGGTTCAGGAGAATCGGAGGTTGGTGGGGGGAGGGTTGGGGTGTCGCCAGCTACAGGCGCAGAAGCGACGGAAGCATTCCATGACCGGTCGGGCATGGCAGGAATCTCGACGTCACGCCGTCAGAAGGTAAAGAGAACAGACAGCAAGAACGCGCATCACAAGAGACACCAACAACAGACATCAACGTCATACATGCATGACATGCGTTGAGACAGTTTGTAAGCAACAGACACCAGGGGCACACAGTGATACCATTTCCCAACACTATATGCCATCGATTGGCTTCAAGAGCGGCTACGAGGATTCAGTGCACCAAGAAATTACAGCAGCACCACATGTAGTGGTATACGCCAGTGGCACGCACATCAACATACAGGGAGACCGTGCATTAAGATCGTGTCAATCACACGCATGAGCAGCATACTTCGAGAACAAGTGCCACTACATGGCCGCTTTTAACAAGCAGAAGTGATGTGCAAGCAGTCGCAGGATCGCCGCATCGACGTCCCGTCGACGTACTTGCTCAAGTCTTGAGGGGGCACAGCTGCCCCCAGCCCATGCTCGCCCGTGGGCTTGGGCTCTCGATCCTCGCACATTTCAGTGCCATCGGACTCGCGCGCTGGTGGCTCACGCCTGTGGGGCCTGCCGCTGTGCCGCTGGTGCCGCCTTCGGCTGCTGGAGGCTCCGCGCACCTAGAGGTCAGCGAGCCTTCTGGACGCCTGGTGCCGCTGGCGGAGTGCATCTCGGCTGCGGTGGAGGCTTGCGAGGGGCATAGCTGCCCATCGCCCTGTACCCCTTGCCCGGCCTGCCCGTCGGCAGGCGAGTCGTCGCCCTCCTGGACGCTACAGCTCGGCATTGGGTTGTTGGGGCTGCTGCTGGTGGAAGCAGGCAGGCTGGTGATCAGATCGAGGTGTCTTGCAGCTGGCTCGAGGCTTGCAGCGAGGCGCCGGCGCTTGTATCGCACGGGAGCGGCTGAGGCTGGACAGCGGGCCTCAGGCGGTCTCGGCTGCCTCTGTCGTCGAGGTCGACTTTGGCGAGCTCGCGGCAGCGCAGGCTCGAGCTAGCAGGCTTCGGCATCAGCAGGTTCATTGATGGCGGGCTCGTTCTATTTAGTGAGGTATCCCGTCGCAGGGCCCCTGTTGTGGCACGAGCGCTTGACGCTTGGTGAGAGGGGCGCTTTGTCGTACATCGTGACCCCCGACGGGGACGACTACGTGGAGGCGAACGCCCCGGGGCCCGACGTTGCCGAGGTGATCAGATTGACAGGCCAGGGCGGGACACCTGCTGGTCTCGCTGGTGGACATGTTCACAGATTTCGGCAGCTCCCATCGGCAGCATACGCATGGAGTGCAATTGATCGTGCTGTGGCAGCGGGGTTCCCTAGACCCCCGACCGCGGTGCTGAATTTGGAGCTGGCCGATGGGAACGTGTTGGGCGTTCCTGCTGGAGTGCATGGGCTTCCTGATCCTGGTGCCGCTGGAGGCCCCCTCGCCGCAGGCGTGGTAGCTGGAGGCGCCGGCGGCGCTGGTGGCGTGGTTCCCGCAGCTGGGCTTGCGGGGGGCGTGGGCGCACTGGTCGCCGCCCTTGGAGGCCCGCCTGGGGCGGGGGCGGCGCCCGCGGCGGCTGGGGGAGCTGCAGCCGCTGGAGCTGGTCCTGCAGTGGCACCTCCCGTTCCAGGAGCGCTCGCAGTTCCACTGCCGGCGGCCCCTGCGCCACCCGTCGCTCCTGGAGATGGAATGGCTGCTGCGGGGGCTGCCGCGGCTGTGGCCGCGCCGGCGGCTGTCCCTGGAGCGGCTGTGATCCCTGCTCTCCCGATGGCGCCCGCAGGCGGAGCTGCTGGAGTGCCTCCCCCCTCGCCTGACCCCAGGGTGCTGGCCGTCACCTACGACATGCTGGGCCAGCGCCACATCGATTTCAGAGAGGGGGTTCTGCGCCTCGTGGAGTATCCCTGGCCAGACTGGAGGTTATTGGGGCCGCGGACATGCCTTTGGGTGTGCCGCTTCATCTGCGAGCACGGCGGCGCCCCTCTTGGAAGGCACACCCTGTTCAAGACCACCTTCAGGCTGACTGATGCGGATCCAGGGGCGGTGGAGCACGAGGAGTGTTGTCGCATCCTGCACGAGGGAGTTTGCTACGACCAGCGAAAATGTGGCTTTGCTCGTCTCGTTCGAAGTGGTGTGTCGCTCGTTGCAGGCGCAGGAGGAGAGGTGCAGGCACGTGCTCAACGACGACCAGGACGACGAGGCCTATGACAGGCACCTCTTCCTCGGGAGCCAGCTCTCGAGGGGGAATCTCTGCGTGTGTCCGCTGTTGCAGGCACGTGTTGCTGCTGAGCTCTCGCGGGAGGCCGCGTTGGCGAAGGGGCGACGCAAAGCTCGCGAGGAGAGAGCCCTCCCCAAGCCCTCAGCCAAGAGACCAGGCAAGAAGGGCCAGCGAGGGCAGGGGGCAGAGGCTTGAGCGCCTCGCGGCGCAGGTGTGGGCAGCCTGCGTCGCGCTTGCCCTTCCCGCCAGTGGGGCCGCGTCTTCTTTCGGTCATGGAGGAGGCTCGCCAGCGCGACTTGTTCCCCTTGCCCTCGTTGGAGACGCTGAACCAGCAATTTTGCGATCGACCTGCTTCTCGTAGTGTGGTCCGCCGTCGCCCTCGTGCCGCCCATGCTGACAAGTGGGCTGCCGAGGGCATCGACGTGCTGAATGACTTGTATGGCAGTTTTGGCTCCCGCTCCGACGTCAGCCCCAACGCGGGTCAGCGCTTGGCCCTGGAGCATCTTCGTCATCGCTATCGGCACGTGGGACCTCCTCCAGCAGATCTCATTTCAGGACAGGGGGCCCTCTGCGCGCTCCTGTCGGGCGCGCCCGGCTACACTAGTGGTGGCGGGCCCGTCGCTCCCTTCGACGGCGACGAGATCGCCTGGCCGTCCCTCTCCAGCAAGCCGGTGTACTTGACTGACCTGCTCGGGGACATGGACGCCTCGTGGCTCAGGAATTGGAAGGAGCACATGCTACGAACCTCCCAGGCCGCTCGGAGCCTCCGCGCTGAGGCGTGTCCGCGGGGCGCATACGTCGACCCGCTGTTGAATCGCAGCGTTCGCGATTATGCTGCCTTTCTCAGAGAGGCTCGGCGTCGGGGAATGCTTACTTGGAAGCATGGGCACGGCGGCGACCTCGGACTGTTTTTCGTGCGACGCAAGGACGGGCGCCTCAGGATCATCTTCGACACACGGGTCATCAACTGCGACTTCTTGCCCGCTCCATCCACTCGTCTTCCGACTCCTTCGGCGTTCGGAGCGCTGGAGGCCGACCAGCAGGTCTACGTTTCCTCTGGTGACCTGGAGGCCGCCTTCTACCGCATGCTTGTGCCGCCCGACATGGTGCATCATTTCTCTTTGCCCAGCCTGGACGCGGGGTTCTTGCTGAGCTGCGGGGTGACCGACCTGCCAGCGGGGCTGGGGGAACCCATTACTCCGCGCCTCCGCGTGCTGCCCATGGGCTTCTCGTGGGCGCTTCACCTCTGCCAGGGCGTTCTTCGGCGTGGCCTAAGCCTGGGTGGTTTCGAGCCCAGCTGCCTCGTGGAGGACGGCCAGCCTGGCCGACAGGTGAAGCGCGGCGGCCCATCGGCAGCGGCGGGCTACGTCGACAACTACTTCGTGATTGACTCGTGCGCGGAGGTGGCCAACCGCAGGGCACAGGCGGTCAAGGAGCAGCTGGCGCAGCCCGGCCTGGTGGTTCACGACCAGGAGACCGCCTCCCGCGACGCGGAGTTTCTGGGGCTGAGCTTGTCCGAGGGCCGCTTCCTGGCTACTCGCCCCAAGTGCCTGTGGCGGCTGCGGCTCGCCATCGAGAAGCTGCTTCGCATTGGGAGGTGTAGTGGGAGTCTCATGAAGGTGCTCCTCGGCCACGTCACCTGGGCTGCGCTGTTGAGACGTGAGTCACTGTGTCTGGTACAGGCCGCCTACGCATTCGCTGCCAAGGCGGGGAGCGAGCCCATCATGCTGTGGCAGAGCGTGAGGCGCGAGCTCTGGCAGGTCCGCTGCCTCCTTCTGCTGCTGCAGACGGACCTCATGTCGCCCTGGCATTCGCAGGTCGTCGCTTCTGGCGCCTCGGAGTTTGGCCTGGGGCTTGTGCGGCGCAGAGTGGCGCCGGCTGTTGTTGCACAGATCGGGCGCCAGTCCGAAAGATGGCGGCACCGTGTGGAAGGTGGAGCTCGAGCGCGTGAGAGAGCGCTTGGCCCCGTCATCATCTCATCATCGTCTCCCCCGTCCGCTCTGCAGCCTCTGGAGTTCCTCAACGTGCCCGAGTCCAGCTTCGATGAGGTCTTGGAGGAGACGTCTTGGGCAGGAGTTGCGGCCGTGAAGATCTCAGAGGACATGAATATCCTGGGCCTCGAAGGTGAAGCTCTCGCACTTGGGATTCGGCATCTTCTGCGCAGCTCGGAGGCTTTTGGGAAGCGTTTGTTGGCTCTGGTAGACTACCTGCCCTTGGCCCTAGCGGCCGCAAGGGGACGTGCCCGTTCTGCGCACCTTAGAGGTCCTCTTCGTAAGCTTGCAGCTCTCAGTTTGGCCTCAGGCTCTCGAGTATATGTGAGGTGGATTCCGTCAGAGCTCAACCCGTCCGACCCGTGCTCTCGTGGGCTCCGAGGATGGTTTTCTGGTGGCCGTTTGCCGAAGGATCGCGCCCTTCACGTCGCGGCCGAGACGGGCGCTGCTGCCTTGGATGCCGCGCCGAGCGGGCCGCAGGCCCGAGGGGGGCCCGCATGCGGGTGCGCGAGCCAGCCTTGCTCGGGACCTTCTGGCGAGCCGCTTGCCGATAGCGGGACTGACGGCCCTGGAGCAACTTGCAGTCAAGGAGTCGACCGAGACCCTGTACCGCGGCTCTGTGCAACAGGTTCACGGACTACTGCCGTTCCCACCAGGTGTCGTGGTCCACGATCCTGGAGCTGGACCTCGCCGTGCTGAGGTACCTCAACGACCAGTTTCAGGCGGGCGCCGCCGCCGCGGAGGGGAGCCAGCTGCTGGCCGCGCTGTCGCACTTCATGCCCGAGTTGAGGCGCGCCGGCAAGGCGGGCTTGGCTCAGAGCTGGAGGGCTGCCACGGCTTGGAGGCGCCGCGTGCCCAGTTTCACGCGCTGCCCGCTGCCGAGGTCTGCGACTTTCGCCATCGCGGGGATCGCTCTCGCTCTGGGGCACAGGCGGATGGCGCTCTGGATTGTGATATCTTTCGCGTGCTACCTCCGCCCCTTCGAGTGCTTCAAGCTAAGCGGCAGACATCTGATAAGCCCCACGGCGACAGCTGGCCCCGCTTGCCAGGCCTGGGGGCTCCTACTACACGACATTGCCGAAGCCCAGCCAGGCAAGACGGGCCTGTTCGAGGAGTCAGTATTGATAGACCTGGATGTGTTTCTCAATCCCCTCTTGCGGGCCCTCAAGCTAGCCACTCCTCCCGAGGAGACGCTCTGGCCCTTCACTGCCGTGGGGCTTCACACAGTCTTCTCAAATGCGGTGTCGATGTTGAACCTGGACAGTCTCAGGCCCCATCTTACTCTCTTCGGCGCGGAGGGGCATCAGACGACCTACTCAGCAGTCGGCGCACGGTCGAACAGGTGCGTCGGAGGGGGCGGTGGAAGGCAGCTTCGTCCATGGCCAGGTACGCCAAGGAGTCGAAGCTCTTGCGAGAGATCAGCCTCGTCCCGCTGGCCAGCTTCAAGATCGGGGAGATCGTGGAGCAGAACTTCCAGCGTCTGGTGGAGAGTGTCTCGGGCGTGATCGACAGCGTGCCCGACTCGCTCAGGCTGCTCGTCAGGAGGCTGGCCGGGGGCGGCTCCGCTGGGCTGCCGAGCTTCGACGCCCTGAACTGCGGGGTGGTTCGCAAGCGGCCCGCTGGCGTGGCGATCAGCCGCAAGCAGGTGGGCCGCCGCCACTCTGCCGCCCCTCTGCCGGCATAGCGCGGCGGCTGCGCCGTGAGTTCAGGCAAGCACTGCGGACTGCCCGCTGGCGCAAGCACTGCGTTTTCTTAGACCTGTTTGCTGGCTCGCAAGGAGTAGGCCACCAGCTGAGACAGGCTGGATACGCTGCAGTTTCGCTTGACAGTCAGATGGGTGTGCATGGCAATCTTCTGGTTCGCACCGTCGAGAAAATGCTGAGGGGCTGGATCGCGTCGGGGGCTGTGCTGGGAGTGTGGCTTGCCACTCCCTGCACTACCTGGTCGCAGGCTTTAAGGCAACCGCTCCGATCTTCCTCTAACCCCATGGGCCGTTCTGATCTTTCTCAGTCTCAGCGTGCGCGTCTTGAGGTAGGTAACAGCACCTTTCATGCCACCTGCCGTCTTGTTGACGCTTGTCGCAGGGTTGGGGTGCCTGTTTTCGTTGAAAATCCCGACAGGTCGCTGATGTGGGAAGCCCCCCGCATGCTCGCGCTGAGACGCTCTCGCGACTGTGTCGAAGCCCGTCTTGATCAATGCCAGTTTAAGGCCCCGTGGAAGAAGGCCACGCGAATTGTTGCGTGGCGGAGCGGCTGCCTGTCTCGTCTCTGTCATCGTTGTAAAGCCAGTGGCCGAATCTGCAGTAAATCAGGAGTGCCGCATCAGGAGTTGGCGGGGCGTGCACCTGGTGGTAGACACTGGACTTCAATCGCCGCCGCATATCCGAAGCCTCTCTGCCGTGCAATTGCTCGCACCATGATTGACGTTGCCGAATATTTACGAACTGCTTTGTTGTGGAGCAGGTTTAAACCTTGAGTTTCCTTGTTGCATTGCTTGTGTTTGTTTTTCGGCCTGCCGGCCAGGTTTACCACTCGGGTTTGGGAATATCCGAGCGCGTCTGGTGGCCTACGCCTTCGCCCGACCGATCGAAGGTTATCGCCTTGGCTCCAGACACGATAAAACAGTGTACTGGCGATCTTGGGATTCTGCGGTCTAGATCTCTGGCCGCTTTTAACAAGCAGAAGTGATGTGCGAGCAGTTGCAGGATCGCCGCATCGACGTCCCGTCGACGTACTTGCTCAAGTCTCCCTCCCTCCCTTTTTTTGCCCTCTTTCGCCTTTCTGTTTTTCCGTGAGGATTCCCTCGCTCGACAGCCACTTGTATGCTGTCGTGTCCTCTGTGAATATGCATTCACGAGCTTCTACTTCGGGAATCTCCGAGCGCGTCTGGTGGCCTACGCCTTCGCCCTACCGATCGAAGGTTATCGCCTTGGCTCCAGACACGATAAAACAGTGTACTGGCGATCTTGGGATTCTGCCGTCTAAATCTCTATGTTTACAGAATATTGCACATGAGTGATATGCACCCTTAACGTGCACCAAATATCAAGAATTGCCACCCGTAAACTGATCAATCAACACAGCGGGGGCTTGTCCCTTGCATGATTATTGCGCGTCGCCGCACACGGGAGTTGCCATCTGTGTAACACGCATGTATCTTGTGTGACAACATGCGTATCTAGCAACAGAAACCACGTGCACAACGACCGTTCAACACTCATGCGAATCACAGCACCGGTAGAGTCACGCGACGGGCTACGAATCCATTCGCAGCAGCTCCATGGTGGGGAGCGCCCGGAGTTACACAATGCCATCGTTTTGACTCCGCAGCGCCACTCGTTTCACCTCCTCTTCCCGCCTTCCCCTCGTTTCCTTCATTTCTCCTCCTCTCCCTGCCTCGGCGTTCCTCCTCTCGCGCTTTCTCTTTTCGATCTCGGGCACGCCCAGTGTCCCCAAAGGGAGCCTTACGGGAGCCTTCCTTACGACCAGAGTGAAAGTGGCTTCCATGACCGACGCCCATGTTGGCACACCGCTCACGCGTGTCGCGCCTCCGTAGCGAGCCCATCCACGGCCACACTGGGCGTCAAAGTATGCCGCTGGCACGAACCCCATCGTCAGGCAAACGAGTAAAGTCTGGAATGTAGGCTTGAAACTGTATAGCTAATCATGTATAAATATATCCATGTATACTGCAGATGTACATGTGTTCATACATGAACATAGGAACATGAGAGAAAGGAGGGAGAGAGGAAAGAAGCAGGGGAACCCGTCTGTTTTCGTCCTTTTTCACTCTTAATAATATTCTGACTCTTATTCGCATTATTATTCTGATTAATAATATGTATTATTAGTTGTTATTCTTATGTGCATTATTATGGTTGGCCTTATTGTACTTCTTGTCTTTTTTGGCAAGCTGTCGTAATTTGTTTTGTGCGGGTGGGGTGCTAAGATAACGCGCCGTGCGTGGCGGGGGCGATAATCCGCGAATGCACTGTCTCCTACACGACGGCCGGAAAAAAACAATGTTTCAACAGGGGTGGTAACACAAATCGTATAGGACAAGGGTGATGAAGGTAATGAGAAACGAGTTTCCTTATTTGAAATATCATTTTTATCCTTAATCGCATTCTCAGTATTATTATAAGTATGAGTCGTATTATTATTATTGTTACCGTTGTGATTCGCATTTGGAGTATGATTGTGATGATTTCGGTTCTTCTTTCTTACTTGTATTATTACCTCTACTCTTATTAATGATATTATTAATCGTACCCTTACTCGTATCCCTATTTTTATGCTTAGTCGCATTCTCATTCGCATTCACATTCACATTTGTTATGCTTATTATTCGTATTTTTATTCAAGATACGATTCTTGGTCTTATTACTATTATTATTAACATTAGCATTCTTGGTCTTACTAGTACTAGTGTTAGTGTTAGTATTACCCTTACTCTTGTCATTATCTGTATTACTATTCTGATTAATACGGCTCGTATGCCACTTTTATTATTATTCCACTTCCAATTGGAACACCACCAGAGCCGGGGTGCGGGAATTATTGCGAAGGCCTTACGGCCGTTGCCGCCGACCCTGAAGATGACGAAAGACAACACGAGGGGGGGGCAGGAGGAGGAGGAGGAGGAGGAGGCGGAAGGGAGTAGGAGGAGGAAGGGTGAAGGGGGAGGAGGAGGAGGCCTTATGGATGTTGGTTGGGATCTCGTGGTTGACCTCTCGGGGGCGTCTGGAAGGCAACTTGAAGCCTCTTGGGGGCCGTTGTGGGGCCTCTTGGGGCCTCTTTTGGGCCTCTTGGGGCTTCCGGAGGCCGTCTTCGGCGCATCTTGGGGGCGTCTTGGCGCCGCTCGGGGGCCTCTTGGGGCCTTTTGGGGGCCTCTTGGGGCTTCCCGGGGGCCTCTTAGGGCGGAAGTCTCGAATTCTCGGTTCCTCGTCCCCCTCTTGGCCGTTTCTTGGGCCCGTCTTGGGGCCCTATTGGGCCGTCTTGGGCGCCTCTTAGGCTGTCCTGGGGCCTTCTTGGGCCGTCTTGGGGCCCTCTTGTAGGCCTCTTGGGGCGCTCTTGGGGGCCTCTTGGGGGCCTCTTGGGCCGTCTTGGAGTGTCGGAAAGCCGAAAAGGCGAGAAGGCCAAAATCATTCAAAAACCAATGTAAAATTGACGATTTTGGCGCCTGGGGCCCTCTTGGGTGTGCTCTTGGGGCTCTCTTGGAGCGTCTTGAGGGCCTCTTGGGCCGTCTTCGGGCCGTCTTGGGCGTCTTGGGGCCATCGTTCGTCGAGTCGAGGCCCTCTTGTACCCTTTTGGGGGTGTCTTCTGTCGCTCTTGGCTCGTCTTGAAGCTTTTCTGAGCTCCGGGACCCCCCGGGGAGGATGCGTATCTGGGTGGCGACCCCCCCCGGGGACCCCCCCCGGCGACCCCCCCCGGCGACCCCCCCACCCCCCCCCCCGGCGGGGAGGGTAGGGAGGGGCTTCGCCACGACTCAACTACGACGTTGCTCAATGTCGCTTTGGCTCGCGCGCTCAAGGAGACGGGGAACGACGAAGACGACGAGGGACAACGGAGACGGAGACGACGAGGACACGACGGAGACGACGACGACGACGACGACGACGACGGTGATCCACGCAAGACGACGACACCCGGATGCGTCTTCCACACGCCGACAGGGTCGAGCCGGGGTGCGGGAATTATTTATGGTCGTTCTATTTGCGCGGTGCTAATCATATCGTTCGGCGAAAACCGCAAACGCAAATCACGACTGGAGCCCTAGACCCTGATGTTTCTGGAGCATTTCCGAGCCCGATGGATATGTGACGGTCTGGGGGCCCGAAACCCAGCGAGCACAGCCGTCGTGAGACAGTTATGTAGCCTAGGTCTCAGGGTGGAGAGCTGGTCGTCGTCGTCGCAGTCGCCCTCGCCGTCACCGCCGAGCAAAACAATGGTGCGCTCAGGCCGCGGCCCCGGTGGCGGCGGCGCTGCACGCGGCTCTCCTCGCGGTGGAGGCTTCGAACGCCCAGGTGGACGGAGCGCTCGTCGGCATGGCGGCCGCGCAGGCGAGGGAGGGCACGGCGGCTCTCGGCAATCCTCGGCGGCTCTCGGCGATCCTCGGCCGTTCTCGGCGAGCCTCGGCGGCCCTCGGAATCCCTTGGAGGCCCTCGGCGGCCCTCAGCTGTCCCCGGAGGCCCTCGGAAGCCCTCGGCGGCCCTCGTTGGGCCTCGGATGCCTCGGCGGGGCACGGTCAAGACGCTGAAATATGGACCACTCGGGGCTCAGGAGGGGCTTTAGTTTTCTTGCCGCTCCTCAGATCCAGTGGAGCCTGTTCGTGGCAGAGGCTCGCCGTGGCCAGGAAGGCCCCTTCGCTGCTTACTGAACACCCTTCCGTCTGGTAGCACGATCGACGATGGATGTAGGGAGAGAGGGGAGGAGGAGGAGGAGGAGGAGGAGGAGGAGGAGGAGGAGGAGGAGGAGGAGGAGGAGAAGCAGCAGCATCAGCAGTAGCAGCAGCAGGCGGAGGACAAGGAGGGGGAGGGGGAGAGTAGGACAAGGTGGAGGGGGAGGAGGAGGAGGAGTATGAGAAGGAGGAAGGAGGAGGAAGAGGAGGAGGAGGAGGAGCAGAAGTTGGAGGAGGAGGAGGAGGAAGAGGACGATGAGGACGAGGGCGACGACGTAGGACGACGACGCCGACGTCGACGGAGGACGACGGACGACGTCAACGGCGGACGACGATGGACGACAACGACGACGAGTGACGACGTCGTCGACGAACGAGGAGGAGGAGGAGGAGGAGGAGGAGGAAGAGGAGATGGGGAGTGAAGAGGACGAGGACGAGAAGGGCGACGGCGGCGAACGATGACGTCGACAAACGGTGACGTCGACGGACGACGAGTGACGACGACGGCGGACGACGCCGACGACGACGAGCGAGCACGGTGATGTTGATGATGGTTTTTGACGAACGGCACGACGGCTTTGTAGCGGCGGCAGCGACGATCGCGATGTGGCTCGATGTTTGCATGGTGCTGATGTGCATCTTGGCGCAGCCGCTCTCATTGGGTTTTGACTCTCCAGCCCGATCTGACTTCAGTGGCCCCCCGAGGCCCGTGGAGGTCTCCCGAGCACCAAGGCCGCCCAAAGACCGAAAGATCCAACAAGCCTGGATCCTTGAATGTCAGTCCTCGGTCGGCGGCGTCGACGACGCCGTCGACGACGATGACGAAGGCCTCGCGCCTGACGCGGCGGGGTCTGATCGACGCGCTGTGCGCGCTCGCGCGGTGCCGGAAGCGGTGGCAGCGGTGGCGGCCGCAGCGGCGATGGGAAACGATGGCGGCTGTCCGATCCGAGCCGGCCAGAGGTTTGGCATCGCTCGGACGTGTATTGTTTCCTCGGCGAGGATCACCGAGGAGCATCTTAGATCCTTGCGAACAAAAACCAACGACACCGAACAATGCACGGGGAATGGACGTCCTATCGACGGCAAGACTGGGCTCCTCCTTACTCAGCAGCCGCGCGTGGACGTCACACCGGCAGCAAGAATCTACATGCACATGTCTGGGAGTTGCTACTGCGCCTCGGCCGCACGTGGCCAGGACGAGGAAAAGTCCGTTCCAGAGCGTTCCGGAACGCTCTGAGAATGCCGCGGCGCCTGAGACATCCTTCAGAGCCGCCTGATCTCAGAGATTCTCGATCTCACCCGATGTTATCCTCGTGCTGGCTTCGTCTTATTCGGAGCTCGACCCCTGGCAAGCTCTGTGCCAATGGCTTACGAGGGTGATCAACAACGCTCTGTTACAGGAGGGGCGAGCAGGAAGGAGGGAGGAATGGGGTAGGGAATGGAGGAGGGGGGCAGATAGGGGAGAAAAGTACCAAGGTCTCGCGAAAGAGTTGCAATATTCTTTGACGGCTGCTCCCCAGCTCCTTGGAGAGCATTGTAACATCGGTTGCAGGCTGTTATGGCCATCTCCTGCGACGCCCGGCGCGCGGGCGTGCATGTGGGCGCGCGCGGTCCCCTCCTGGGGCCTGTCTCTCTGGGCGAGCTTCCCGTCCCGAGCCGCGTCCAGGCCTGATGGCGATAAAACCTCCAGGGGCGCCCCCAAACGGATTGACGACACCGGCGGCGGCGGCGACGGCGACCCAGTCATCCGACGATGTGGTTTTTGCAAATCCGCGGCCACATAGGTGTGGGCCCCTTCCCCACGGCCAGTTTTTGTGCCCCAGATCCGTTTTAGATGTCCAAGGGTCCTGATAACGAGCCCTAGAGGCACACATCGGAAAAAACGCCCAACAGTGTCGCGAGAGAACTTGGGCGACCACGGAGGCTTCGCGCCTTGGGCTTCGGGCTCTGATCGACGCGCTGTGCACGTTCGCGTGGAGCCGCCTGTCGCAGTGCGGAGGCCGCGAGGTGGCCGAGCTGGTGTCCGCGGCCGTGAAGCACGGATGCGGCGATCCGGGCTCTCTTCGTCCTCTGTGTTTATCTCCTCCTCCTGCTCCTCCTCCCCCTCCGTCCGTAGCCATTTTTGCTCAGGGGGTTCCGCGTCTCCGTGCCGAACAGGATACCGCTGCCACCGCGGCCAGTCTTCAGCGGTCGCTCCCAGCCCTTGCCTCCCGCCCGCGGCCGCTCATGCTTGGGACCGATGGCGGAACCCCCTAATGCAAGGTGCGAAAAAGAAGATCGCTGGTCCTCGTCCTGTCGCTGCTGGTGCAGGTGGTGGTGGTGGGGATGGCATTGATACAGGAAATGGTGCTAGGTCTCGCTCCGACCGCACACACAGCGAGGATGAAAATGGAATGGGTCCACAAAATTGGGACGCCCACATCAACACTCTAGTCGACGAAATGCTCGGTATTCAGTTCAAGGCCTTGAAGGATGAGATCAGTAGCATGGCCGCCATCATTGCGAGCGAATCCGCTGGCAAAACTGTGGGCCTTATTATGGCGGCGATCAAAGCGATGGAGGATGCAGCCAAGTCAGTTCCGAACGCCAGCAAAGCACATGTGGAAGCCACGCTTCGCCCCGATATCGACACAGTGGAGAAAAGATTGCAAGTGAAGTTGGGCACTTTCTCAGCCAAGGTGGCAGCGATCGACGGGAGGACTGACGAGACCGCTGCTGAGCATGTTGACGTGCACACAGCCATGGAAAAGATGCGCCGCGAGCTCGCGCTCGCCAACAAAGCTCCTCCGCCCCCCAAGCCTCCCAGTTCTGGGATCCAACGTGAAGTTGACGCTACCATTCTTAAGATTGTCGCGGCCACGATCGCCAATCCTATTGACGTCGCTCCACATGTGGGCAAGTGGCTCGGTGACGCGAACATCGGGGGCCTCACTGCGGTGGAAGAGGAGCAGGATCGGATCTTCGTGGTGCAGTTCACGGGCGCAGTCGCTGTCGTTGGTCGCCGTGTCGTTCAGGCTCTCGGCGCCTTTCGGGATGCGCGTTCCTCTCCCTCCGGCGCGTGGCGGCCCCACGCAGTTGCACGTGGGCCCTGACAAGAGCCCGTTTCATATTATTATGTTCGAATTTGCCGGGCAAGAGTGGTGATTGCTTTGCGCGAGCTCTACCCCGAGGCCAGGCACTTCGTTGACAGGCGCCATGGTTGGATCACCGAGACCTGGAAACCGATCCTCGAGCTGGAGCTCCAGACTGGTCGCGATTCTACTGGGTGCTTCTGGCTCGATGCAGCGCACGCCTGTCACGGATGGGCCCGCGCCGAGGCGCGGAAGGCATCGTCGGCATTCTTGGCCCCAGCGCAGCACCAGAGTGGTCTCTTCACGGCGACATCTACGCGCGCCTGGTGGAAGGCGGGCGGGCCCCAAATGTCGAGGAGCTGTCTCGTTGCTTGGAACGCGCGGGCTTTGTTGCGCCGGCGTGGTGTTCGTGCCATGGAGGACGCAGTATTCGCCTGAGGCGGGCATCTCGCGCTCGGTGCGCGCGACCCATTCACCAGTCGCTGGAGGAGCTGAAACTCTTCATGAGCAGGGTGGCGCCGTCGCCATCAGTCTTCGGTTCGTTTGTGCTTGATCGGGAAGGCCATGCCCGCGGAGAGGCGGCGACAGTCGTGCTTTTGTCTTCGTCGGCCGCAGTGTCAGCCGCGCCGTCTCCTCTCATCTCGGGGAGTGTGCTCAAAACGACTTTGCGTGGCTCGCGAGCAGAGACTCGCCATTGCAATATTCGCAATTACGGGCTATCGGCAGAGGGCGTCTGGAGCGCGACCTCAGATTTCCAAAGGGGTATCCCGTGGACTCAAGTGGAAGCTAGTTCGCGACTGGTGGTGGTTTGTGGCGATTTCAATATTGCGTCGCACGGTTCTTGCAACCCGCTTTCCCCGAGGCCGCCGGGGATGCCGAGGCCGCCAACGACGCGCGGGCACGAGGAAGGACCTGGCCGGCAACGCTGCGCGAAGCGTTGGACGCGGCCGCCGAGGGCCCCGCGCACTTCTGCACATTGTCCTATTCGTTGGCGCAGTGAGATCGCATCTGATTGCGTGAATTGAACTGGCTCCCTCGTCAACTTCGAGGCATCGCAGGCCGCGCCGACGTCTGCGTGCGCGATCAGCCTCGCCAGCTGGGCGCAGCGCCTCGAAAGGCGGCGCCTGCGGCGATTTGCGAACGTCCTGATTTCCGGCAGCGCCATGATTCTTTTTCGCAAGATCGGCGCCTTGTCTCCCCCGTGTCGCCCCCCTCGGCAGCTCGAGCAGCGCCGAGACTCAACGGGCGCAGCCGCCCCCGACTCGCTCCGCCAGCTGACTGTCAACCACCCGCTCAGCATAGAGGCCCAGTGCATCTTCATTCGGCAGATCTGGCGGCTGGACACGGCGTTCGCGCGGAAGTTGTGCAGCGCTTGGGAAGTTGCCCGCAGTTGCATTGACATGTCTGGAACTTGTACGATTCTGATCGACCCAGTGACTGCGCATGCGCGGGCGGTCTCTGATCCACCGCGCCTTCGCTGCGCAGGAACCTGCCGAGCTTCAAAATGGCGCGATGCACGCGCGTGGTCCGGCTAAGCCCAGCGCTGGCATCATCTCTGCGGAGCCGAGCAAACCTCGCCTGTGGGCACCTTTCGCAAAGCGGCCCACGTTGCGCGCGGTGGAGGTTGAAGACGTCTGCTACGCCGGCTCCGCGGCTTAGCTTGATGCGTCGGCTAACGATGTTGGCCCCATATCTCGGTGAGGCCCCCTCTCTCTTCCCGCGGCGCGCGAAGGTCGATGACCAGAAAAGTCAGCGGCGCAGTGCGACTTCTCCAAGATCGCGCCGCCTTCGCGCGAGTTGCTGTCTCGCGCTCTCCCCAGACTGGTGCCGTCGAGATCGGCCCCTGGCGTGGGTGGTCTTCCCTGCGCAGCATGGGCTGGTCGCCCGGCGGGGGCAGACGTCCTGCGGGGTGCTCGTGCATGAATGATGGGTGGTCAGCATCTCTTCCTTTCTTCTGGCGTGACATAGCAGGCTTTTCTGCCAGAGGGCGTCAAACTGGTGGCGACGACGAGGGGGAGTCGCGCGTGCTCCAGACGCCGTCAGAACCTTGGGGCTGGGCTGCACAGAGATTCAGATCATCTCAGCCACGTCCAGCATCGCCTTTGCCCCCATCGTTTGGCAGACTCTCTCAATGGCCCAGCGAGGGGATTCGTCGCGGGCAGGCAGCTCATGTCCAACATCCTCGAGCTGGACACAGCGGCGCGCATCGCCTCGCTGCTTCCTGCGGTGGAGCGGAAGCAACCACTGTTAGTCTCTCTTGACTGCGGACATGCAATCGCTCGCCCCGGCGGTTGCGACGGGGCGGACAGCTGGCATCATCAAGGACCTCTCTTGCATATGCTGCGGGGTCATTCATGGATCTGCGCTCTCTAGCAGTCTCTCTGCAGCGGCGACGCCACCCCGTCTCGAGGACCTCAGGCTTGACCTTCGAGTGGCTGAGCGCGTTGTCGCCAGAGCCCGCGCTGATGTCATCGGCGGAATGCTGTTCGACGTGATCGACCCTCGCTTCTTGGCCAGAGTTATCAGCTGTGGCGGAGGAGCTGGCGAACTTTAAACTCAAGCCCCTGGAGTGCGCGCTCGTGCTGGGGCATGGTCGATCCAGATTCATTTTGAGATGCAGGAGTACTTGGGGGCACCTGAAGACAGCGGACTCGTTCGAGGTGGAGCAGGCGTTGCTGTTTCTCGCTGCGCGGTTGGGGGCGGCTCCAACTGCGATGCAATATTGGGTTGCGCCGTGGCTCGATTTTAAATCCAGAAATGCCGCATCGGCCGTATCGCGCGCTCAACGTCATCGACTACATCGCGCGGGTGCCTCCCCACCATGAGTAACATCGCAGTATTGTCGCCGCTCCCAGATCAGAGCCTGGAGTCCGACATTTACGCTCTCGTCCGCCTGCTTCGGC
Organism: Prorocentrum cordatum; assembly: GCA_963575745.1. Lineage (NCBI taxonomy): Eukaryota > Dinophyceae > Prorocentrales > Prorocentraceae > Prorocentrum > Prorocentrum cordatum. The sequence goes on from CAUYUJ010021364.1 coordinate 136,853, forward strand.
GTCCTGGCCGTGCCCTCCGTTGCATCGGCTTGTTCCGTCTCGGGCAGTGGGGGGGGGGGCCAGGCTGGGGCTGGCTGCGTCGTCCTCTGTCGCTCTTGCGCGGCCCCGAACATCGCCATTACCTCGATCGCCAACGTGCTTTCTCTGAGTGCGGCGCCGGCGTCTCGCGGACCTAAATGGAAGACGACCCCCTTCCTCTGGAAGTTGCCATCTTGTGGACTTCCCCGAACGCGCGAGCGTCGAAGGGTCGTCGCCCGGGGCTGCGGAAGCTAGGCGACATCTGCGTTCTAATCCCGAAGCGAGACGTTCTGTTAAGAAGACGCCATGCGCAGCTTGCCTCGCGGACATGCTCAAGCCCTTCTTCGCGCCCGATCGGTTCAGTGTCTCCCCTTTCTGACGCGATTCGCTAGAGGTGGGCGAAGTTTTTCCCGCTCAAACACGACGAACCTGCCGGGCAACAATGGGGGGGAAGTTGCAGAAGCAGCTTCCTTCTTTTCCAGCGTTCTAGGCTACGGGCGCACTGAGTGGATTCGTTGGTGCATGGCCCACGTCTGCTCGGATTTCTACGCCTACTGGACTGCGCAGCTGCATCCCTGGATGCGGGGGCTGCGAAGACGAGATTGGTCATTTCCCGGAATGTCGGAACCTCGCGGGGCGCATTGCCATGGCCAAGTCTCGCGGGCGGCTACTTCCCCCATCGGAAGTGCCACGCCGCCGGGGAGTTCGAGGGGCGACTGACGAAGACCTGCTGCGCACCCAGCTTGCCGCCATTGTCTACCGCGAGCTTCGCCAAACCCACTGCGTGCAGCATGGCGCCCTCCTCAAAGCTGCGCGTGGTCTACGTCCTGTCTGAGTTGCCGCTCGGACGGCGCGCCCTGCGCGATGGTCTCCCGCGCCGTGTTCGTTTCCCGTTAGGGGCAGGTGAGGCGCGTTCCTCTACGGAAGCTCCAGTGGGTGCTGGTTGCGTGGTATTCGAACGGCCGCGCGACCTCGTGTTTCGAATTGAGACTTGGGCGCGACATTGGTAACTGACGTTCATGTCGGTGGATTCGGGCCTCGGCCTCTCCGATTTCGAGGATGGGATGGGGTGGGGCGCGAATTTCGTGGCTGATATCGTCGGTCCAGAGTATTAGGTGGACCTGGATCCCTCTGATAGCCCGCGCCTCTCCCTCCGCCTGGAGGCGCGCCACGTCGGGTGGCATATCTCGCCAGTGGTTCGCGCGCTTCTTGCCGCTCATCTCGCGGGGCACTGGCCCGGCACCTGATCTACCTGATGGCGCTCGGCGAGTGGGGCCCCCCGCATCAGCCAGAGGGCGGGGCGCTCCAGGTACTGATGACGAACTGTTCTTCGACGGTGCCGCGATCTACGGATCGAGTTCCCTGCGCCCCCCCGGCGCTGCTGTGCGCGAGGCGGTCTGCCAGATGACCGTGCGCGGCGCCCCCTGGAGGACCGGGTGCGAGAAGGAGCTTCAGGCGAGGGGCTCAGGGCGGTCCCATGGCCCCAGCAGACCAAGTTTCGAGGCGTCGGTGGGGGCGCGCGCAGCGATGCGGTGTACAACATGCCGGTCGGCATCGCTAGCAACCCCTTCGCGATCGAGTCCGCGAGCTCGATCGGAGCGCCCCCCCCCCCATCCCCCTCCCCCGCCCCCCCCCCACATCCCTTCCCCCCCCTCGGGGGGGGGGGGGGGGGGGGGCGGTGGCGCGCCCACCCCCCCCCTCCCCCCCCCCCCCCCTCCCTGTTTTCCCCCCTTCCCCCGCTAATCCCAGCGGGCGCGTAGTCCGAGCTTGGAGTTGCGATCGACGCGGCGAACGCGGTCGCCGACTTTCCCAAGATCGGCGCCTACAACGCGCCCCTCTTCAAGACGAGCGGCGGCCACCTGGGGGTGGGCCTACCCGGCGCCCCTGGCCCGAGCGCCCTTGGCCCCGAGTTTCGGGCCTATCTCGCGGAGGGCGGGGCCAGCGACGGTTTCGACGCGGCGAGGTCTCCTGAGGCGGAGGTGGCGACGCCGATGGCAACGGAGACGATCTCCGAGAATTTGACTGAGATCGACTGAGATAGCGACAAATCCATCGCGATGGCCAATTCTAGACGCGCGAAGAAGGTCAAGGCCATGCACAGTCACCCGCGCACTGTGGAGCCGAGGTCTCTCGACGCGGCGGCGGGCTTCGCTGCCTGGAGGAGGCAGCTACCCAGAAGGAATACAGTATTGAAGCAATTCTTTTGCGGCCAGCTTGGCCTTGCGCCGCTTGCCCCCGCCGCTTTCGGCCGCGACTGCGCCCGGCCCCTGGGCGTCGAAGGCGGCCAGGGCGGCGCCGCCAGGAAGGGGGGGCAGGCCGCGAGGAGACAGTTGATGGGGGAGGACCCTGCACGACGATCACCACAGTGCCCTGCGGCCCGCGGGGCGAGCGGGGGCGGCGCGGTATCTCGAGGGGGGCGGGGGGGGGGGGCGCCGCGGCTGCAGTGCGCGAGGCGAGGGATGCGACGAGGCCCCTGCTCGCGCTGTCCGACCAGGTCGTCGCCGACCAGGCGAAACGCGGCAGGCGCATCTTCCTGGAACAGCCCTTCGGCTTCAGCGCCTACTTCGAGCCCGTGACGAGCACTCCTCGGGAGCTGGCGAGGAAGGGCTTGCTGCTGGAGCGCACCCCCCGCGGCTGCCAGCTCGGCCACGCGGGCGCGGAGACGGGGGCCGTGCTGCAAGCCGATGGGGTTCCCGACGGCCAGCGCGGCGGTCTACGAAGCGCTGCGGATCCGGAAGCGCGCCCGGGGCCAACGCCACCTGCCGCTGGAGAACCAGAGGAAGACGCTCGCCGCAGCGAAATGGCCCGAGGAACTGGACAGGCTGGCCCCGCGCGCGATCGAGCAGCATATCGACCTCGACATCGACGGCCGCTTGTCCGAGGGACTTGGGGCTCTGGAGAGCTACGCTGCCGAGAGCCAGCCTGGTAATAAGAGAAGAAGGCGGCGCGGCAGGCAACCGGCGCAGCGCCCTCAGGCAGAGGGCGGGGCCAGGAGCCACGCGGGCCCGAACTTCCATCTAAGGGCGGGCCCGCAGTGGATCCCGACGGAGCTCGAGCAGAGCAAGCCGCGGGACTAGACCCCGTACTATCTCGAGAAGAACGGGAACGCAGGGAAAGGTGGCTCACCTACGACGCTGCGGCCAAACGCGACATCGGGAACCTGCGCGTCAACTTCGGACACCCGACCAGCGTGGCTCTGGTAGGTGCCAGAGGAGGTCTGGCGCCAAGAAGGAGTTTCTGGACAAGAAGGAGTTTCCGGACTGCGCGTCGGACTTCAGATGCGACGCCTGCGGCGACATGATCAGGGCGAAGCACGTTCGCCCGGTGCGCATGCCGGGGCGCTATCAGTTCAACTACCACGCGATGCTCGACACGCTGTTCGCCCACGACGCGGAGGGAGGAGCGCGCGCCTTCCTCAGTGCCGTCTGCGACGGCGCCGGGCCCCAGGTCGCCCGGTACCTCCGTCGTGGCACGCACGCGCCATCCGCCGAGGGGGGCACTGGACACGCCCCCCACGGCGTGTGCTAGCTGGGCAGATTTACCGCGGCCCATGGTCGTG
>CAUYUJ010021365.1:5000-22877 GCA_963575745.1 Prorocentrum cordatum
GACACGCTCGCAGATCGTGTCAGGAGTGGCACTTTCTCGACACCACATGGGGGTGCGCAGAGGGTGGTCTCTCAGCGCGGCCTCTATCCGTGACACGCTCGCAGGGCGTGGCAGGCGTGGCACTTTCTCGACGCCACAGGGGGTGCGCAGAGGGTGGTGTCCCTCAGCGCGGCCTCTATCCGTGACACGCTCGCAGATCGTGGCAGGAGTGGCACTTTCTCGACACCACAGGGGGTGCGCAGAGGGTGGTCCCTCAGCGCGGCCTCTATCCGTGACACGCTCGCAGATCTTGGCAGGAGTGGCACTTCTCGGAACCACAGGAGGTGCGCAGAGGGTGGTCCCTCAGCGCGGCCGCTATGCACGACGGTCGTCCAGGGAATAGCAGGCGTGGCACTTTCTCGACGTCATAGAGGGTGCGCAGGGGGTGGTCCCTCACCGCGGCTGCTATGCACGACGGTCGTCCAGGGCATAGCAGGCGCGGCATTTTCTCGACACCATAGAGGCTGCGCAGGGGGTGGTCCCTCACCGCGGCCGCTACGCACGACGGTCGTCCAGGGCATAGCAGGCGTGGCACTTTCTCGACACCATCGAGGGTGCGCAGGGGGTGGTCCCTCACCGCGGCCGCTGGCTGGCTCGAATCTGTCCTCGACGGAGGATAGAAGGCTAGGAAGAGGGAGGAGGTTCAAGCAATATGGCGTTGGATGACACATAGGGGAACATTCGCGACGAGGGCTGAGAACGCAGAATTGCGCATATAGTATAAACTTAAGCAAACACACAAGATTTAAGTTAAGTATGTGGGGTTCCTCGGTAGCGTAATTTCCTCCTACTCCTCATCCTTCTCCTCCTTCTCTTCTCCTAGCTCTTTTATCAGTCTCGCATTGCATGTGTTCAGACACGCCAGAATCTATAGAGTATGGCCTCACCCTGAACTGAGCTAGGCCATGACGACTGTGCGCAGCAGCGGTGGTCGTTCGTTCGTTTCCTCAAATGCAGGAGGCCCCAAGGTGACCCGGTCTCTCCGTTGGCGCCGCGGAGGAGGAAGAGGAGGAGGAGGAGGAGGAAGAGGAGGCGGAGGAGAAGGAGGAGGAGGAGGTGGAGGAGGAGGAGGTGGTGGTGGTGGTGGTTCAGGAAGGGGAGGAGGAGGAGGAGGAGGAGGAGGAGGGAGGAGGAGGAGGAGGAGGAGGAGGAGGAGGATGTGGAGGTGGAGGTGGAGGTGGTGGAGGAGGAGGAGGAGGAGGAGGAGGAGGAGGAGTAGCAGGAGGAGAGAGAAAAGGACGACGATGATGATGAGGATGATGATGATGATGGTGATGATGTTGCTGCTGATGATGATGATTATGGTGGTGATGCTGATGATGACGATGATGATGGTGGTGATGTTCATGATGACGATGATGTTTGATGCTGATTATGGATATGATAATGATGAGGATGAGGGTGGGGATAATGATGAGAATGAGGATGACGATGACGATGACGATGCTGATGATGATAATCTGATTATGGATGCTGCTGCTGATGATGATGATGATGATGATTCTGATAATGGTGGTGGTGGTGGTCGTGGTGGTGGTGATGATTCTGATGACGAAGATGATGATGAGCATGATGATGATGATGATGATGATGATGATGATGATGATGATGATGATGATGATGATGATGATGATAATGGTGATGATGACGATGATGATGATGATGATGATGACGATGATGGTGGTGGTGATGGTGCTGGTGATGGTAATAGTGATGATGATGAGGAGGAGGAGGAATAGGATCCGGAGAAGAGGAGAAGGAGGAAGAGGAGGAGGAGGAGGAGGAGGGAGGAGGGCGGAGGAGGAGAAGGATGAGGTGGATGGAGATGATCATGATGACGATGATGATGATTTATGGTAACAATGATAATGAGGATGAGCAGGACGCTGATAAGGATAATGGTAATGATGATGATGATGATGATGATGATGATGATGATGATGATGATGATGATGATGATGAGAATGATGATGATGATGATGATGCTGATGCTGATGATGATGATGATGATGATGATGATGAGGGTGAGGATGAGGATGATGATGATAATGGTGACGCTAATGATGATGACGACTCTGATGACGGTGACGATGCCGATGATGAAGATGGAAATGATGATACTGATGCTGATGCTGATGCTGATGCTGATGATGATGACGACGATGATGATGGTGGTACTATTGATGATGACGATGCTGATTATGATGCGGATGATGCTGATGATGATGCTAATGACGATGACGACGACGATGGCGATGATGATGATGATGATGCTCCTGATGCTACTAATACTGATGATGCTGACGATGTTGTTGTGGATGGTGATGATGCTGGTGATAATATTGCTGATGAGGTTGATGATGATGTTGCTGCTGCTGATGCTGATGATGATGATGGTGGTCATGGTCATCGATGATGATGGTGGCCATGGCCAATGTTGATGATGATGCTGATGATGGTCATCGATGGTGATGATGATGACGATGGTTATGATGACGACGACGGTGATGATGATGATGATGATGATGATGATGATGATGATGGTGGTGGTGATGGTGGTGGTGGTGATTGTGATGATGATGATGGTGATGATAATGATGCAGATGAGGATGATGATGGCGATGATGATGCTGATGACGATTATGATCCTGAGGTACAGGAAATGATAATGATGATGATGATGGTGATCATTTGGTCGGGCGATGCTGATGATAACGATGATGATGATGATGATGATGATGATGATGATGATGATGATGCTGATGCTGACGCTGATGCTGATGCTGATGCTGATGCTGATGATGATGATGATGATGCTGATGATGATGATGATGATGAGGGTGGTACTATTGATGATGACGATGCTGATGATGCTGATGATGATGCTAATGGAGATGACTACGACGGTGGCGATCATTATGATGATGATGATGATGATTCCGATGCTACTAATACTGATGATGCTGACGATGTTGTTGTGGATGGTGATGATGCTAGTGATAATGTGGCTGATGATGTTGACGATGATGTTGCTGCTGCCGATGCTGATGATGATGATGGTGGTGGTCATGGCAATCGATGATGATGGTGGTCATGGCCAATGTTGATGATGATGCCGATGATGGTCATTGATGGTGATGATGATGACGATGGTTATGATGATGACGACGATGATGATGATGATGATGATGATGATGATGAGGTTGAGGATGATGATGATGATGATGATGATGATGATGATGATGATGATGGTGGTGATGGTGGTGGTGGTGATTGTAATGAGGATGATGGTGATGATAATGATGCTGATGAGGATGATGATGGCGATGATGATGCTGATGATGATGATGACCCTGATGTACATGAAAGGATAATGGTGATGATAATGATGGTAATCATTCGGTCGGACGATTATGATGATGACGATGATGATGATGATGATGATGATGATGATGATGATGATGATAAGGATGATGATGATGATGATGATGATGATGATGATGATGATGATGATGATGGTGGTGGTGGTGGTCGTATTGGTGATGGTGATGAGTTGATGATTATGGCGACGATGAAGACGATGAGGATGCTGATGCTGATGATGATGATGCTGACGGGGAGGATGATGTTGACGTCGTCGACGACGACGCTGACGACGACGATGACGATGCTGATGATCGATGGTGATGAGTGCGACGACGATGGTTGGTATTGTGATGCTGATGGTGATGGTGAGCATGGCGAGGAGGAGCATGATGATCTGGAGGAGCTGAAGTTGGAGCGACGAGGCCGCTTCACCCCTCGCCCTCGGACGCCGCCCGCCCGCGAGCGCAAGGTCCAGTCCGCTGCCGACTCGGCGATGGCGGCCCGGCGCTCCAGGGCCGCGGCGCTCCTGCGGCGGGCAGCGCGCTCCCCCGATGCGGAGCCCGCATGGGGTGGTGGTGGGGGGGCAAGACCCCTCTCGTCCTAACTTCTTCCTCCGTTCTCTCTCTCTCTCTCTCTACTTGTTTGCTCGTGTTTGTGTGTGCGTGTGTCTGTCTTGTGTGTGTGTATGTCGGTCTCCGCCCCTGTCTCTCTGCATATATATATATAGATATATAATCTGTATTTATACATCTGTGCATATGTAATATCTATATATAAATATGTATAAAAAGATGTATCTATATATAGATGTATATATACATATATATATGTGTGTACAAATGCCAGCCAGCGTGGACCCCAAACAATGTGTTTCTGGTTGTATATGTTGTGCAAGCGAGGTGGAGCAACCAATGTGGTGCAATCTATGTTGTGCAATTAATTTCTGTTCGCAGTGAGTTGTCTACTCCACTGCTCGCGCAAACATCCCACCCACCCACCCGCAACTTGGTTGGCAAAACCTCTGAAGACCGTGACGGTGGGTATCAAATGGCACTTGGCAACGACACCGACGCCGACGACGACAGCGACAACGACGACGACGCCGCCGACAACGACTACGACGACACAGACGACGTCTTTAACAACTTCGACGACGCCGACAACGACGACGACGACGACGACAGCACCGACGACGACGACGCCGACGCCGACGACGACGACGATGACCACGACGACGACGCCGACGACGACGACGACGACGACGACGTCGCCAACGAAGACGACGACGACGACGAGGGAAGAGGGAGGACGACGACGGCGGCAACGACGACGACGAGGCAGGAGGGAGGGCGACGACGCGAACGACGAAACAGTAGGGAGGACGGCGACGCCGACGACGATAGCGACGAGGGAGGAGGGAAGACGACGACGACGACGGCGACGAAATATGAGGGACAACGACAAAACGCCGACGAAGACGAGGGAGGAAGGACGACCACGGCGACAACGACGACGGAAACGACGACGACGCCAAGACGACGACGACGAGGAAAGACAGAGGACGACGACGGCGACGACGACGACGACGAGGGAGGAGGGAGGATGGCGACGACGATGACGCAAGAGCGCGCGCGCACGCTTTTGTTGAAAACCCGTGTTGCGAAACCTTGTGTGTTCTTATATGTTGTTTGGACACGATATTGAAACCTTTCCGACACCGAAGGTTTTTGAAGGATTTCGGCATGTGCGCGCGACGGCTCGCGCGTGTGCACTTCGCTCCGTTATTTGCAGAGGATTCTCGCGACGGCACGCGCGCAAGGGCGTGCGACAGATTTCGACATGCGCTCGCGAAGCCCGTTTGGTATTGTTTTTGGGGGGGGACATCTTGAAAACACCAATGGTTTTCTTAAGATTTCGCAAGAGCTCGCGCGTAAGCTTTCTTAGACAATCAGTGTTGTGAAACCTTGTGCTTTTGTCTGTTTTTTCTGGGACCTCGATTTTGAAATCCTTCCGAAACCGAAGGTTCTTGAAGGATTTCGGCATGCGCGCGCGACGGCTCGCGCGTGTGCACTTCGTCTTGCTTTTGCAAGGGACCTTTGAGAACTTATGATTTTTGATCTACGAGTGTGCGCGCATAGTTTTTTTGAGGATGGCGGAGGGGGGTTGGTACCGATTTGGCTGGGATCGTGCGCATTCATATTTACATATGTCGGATGGACGATGGGGCAGAATCGTATGTACATTGCAATACGAAAAGGTGACGCGTCAATTCTTGGGGGGGAGCAGAGCCTATTTTTTTAAAAAACGGAGAATCTATGGGGTGCAATAAATTTAACAAACGGGTTGGCATATCCCGTGCATTTGCAAGCATCCCACCCACCCAGCCGCAACTTGTTTTGCAAAACCCATAGGTTGGCGATTGCGGTGCATGCTCGGCGTTGGCTGGTGCGTCTCTGCGGCCGCGCCGACCCAAGCACGCGCGCGCAACGGCCAGCTGGTTTGGCGCGACCGCCGCGGCCGCGGTGGAGCTGATCGTTGGGCACATACCAGCCGGCCTTTCATTGCGAGTCGGTGGTTTGGGCGGGCGCGGTATCATGGCAACGTCGACAACGGTAGACGTTGCAGGCGGGTCTCCAACGACTTCGACGACGACAACGACAAGGACGACAACACCGACGACGACGACATCGACGACGACGACGACGCCGACGCTGACGACGACGACGACGATGACGACGACGACGACGCCGCCGACGACGACGACGCCGACGACAACGACGGCGACGACGACGGCGACGATGAAAAGGACGACGACGACGCTAACGAAGACGACGACGACGAGGGAGGAGGGAGCGCGACGATGGCGACGACGACAACAACGTGGGAGGAGGGAAGGCGACGACGACGACGACGGCGACGAAATAGGATGGGCAACGACGAAACGCCGACGAAGACGAGGGAGGAAGGACGACCACGGCGAAAACGACGACGGAAACGACCACGACGCCAAGACGACGACGACGACGAGGAATGACGGAGGACGACGACGGCGACGACGACGACGACGAGGGAGGAGGGAGGACGGCGACGACGACGACGCAACAACGCGCGCGCACGCTTTTGTTGAAAATCCGTGTTGTGCTTTTATTTGTTGTTTGGGCATACGACTTTGAAATCCTTCCGACACCGAAAGTTTTTGAAGGATGTCGGCATGCGCGCGCGACGACTCGCGCGTCTGCACTTCGCTCCGTTTTTTGCAGAGGATTCCCGCGACGGCACGCGCGCAATGGCGTTCGACAAATTTCGACATGCGCGCGCGAGGCCCGTTTGGTATCATTTTTAAAAGATATTGAAAAACCAATGGTTTTCGTAAGATTTCGCAAGAGCTCGCGCGTAAGATTTTAGAGCATCAGCGTTGCTAAACCCTGAGTTGTTGTATGTTTTTTTTGGAGCTCGATTTTGAAATCCTTCCGAAACCGAAGGTTTTTGACGGATTCCGGCATGCTCGCGCGACGACGCGCGCGTGTGTACTTCGTCTCATTTTTGCAAGGGGTGCTTGAGAACTTATGATTTTTGATGAACGAGTGTGCGCGCATATTATTTGCAGAGGAGGGCGGGGGGGCGATACCGGCTTGGCTGGGATAGCATGAAATCATATTTAGGATGGACGAGGGGCAGAATCACATGGAAATGTCAATACGAAAAGGTGGCTCGTTAACTCGGGGGGGGGGGTAGAGTCTATTCTTCCTTTAGAAAAGAGAATATATGTTGTACATTCTATGTGGTGCAACCAATGTGGTGCCATGTATGTGGTGCAAACTATGTGGTGCACGGCTGTTCAATACATGAGGTGCGAACTATGTGGTGCAATATATGTTGTGCAACCTTTGCTGTGCAATCGACGTGGTTCAATCTGCCTGGTTCAAGATATGGTGTGCAATCTGTCTGGTGGTGCAATTTATGCGGCGAAATGGATTTTAGCAAGCGCGTTGACACATGCCATGCTCTTGCAAACGTCCCACCCACGTACCCGCAATTTGGTTTGCCAAACCCTTGCGGTGGCGATTGCGATGCATGCATGCGTGGCGTTGACTGGTGCACCTTTGCGGCCGCGCCTACCCTAGCACGCGCGCGCAGCGGCCAGCTAGTTTTGCGTCACCGACGCGGCCGCGGTGGCGCTGACCGCTGGGCACATCCCAGCTGGCACTTCACTGCGCTTCGGCGAGTTGTATGGCAACGTCGACAACGGTAGACACCGTGATGATACTAGCGATGCTGGTGACGATGTTGACACCGACGAGCGCGGCCAGTGCGAGCGCCGATGCTGATCACGCCGACGGCGATGACGGCGTCTTCGCGTCGGTGATGAAGGCTTTCGAAAGAGTTCGACATGTGCGCGCGGCCGACGCGCTAGATAAAGTGGCCGGCGTGGTTTTATTTGACACAGATCGTGCCCCCCACCACGCGCGCGCAAGGGCGTGCGAATGATGTCGGCATGCGGCGCTTGAGGCCCGTTTGGCAGAGTTGCACAAAAATGCTGAAACACCTTTTTTATTTTGTTTTTTTCTACGAACGCGCAAGGTTGCGAGCGCACGCTTTTTTTGAACATTGATATTGCGAAGCCCTGTGTTTTTGTATTTGTATTGGACATTCGGTTACGAAGACGCATGTTTATGACTGATTTCGGCATGCGCGCGGCTCGACGCGGGCGCGTGCACGTCGCCCCGTTTTTTGCAAATGATTCTCGCGACCACACGCGCGCAGAGACACTCGCACGAATTCGACCTGCGCGCGTGCGCGCGTTTTTTTTTTTTTTTTTTTTTTTTTTTTTTTTTTTTTTTTTTTTTTTTTTTTTTTTTTTTTTTTTTTTTTTTTTTTTTTTTTTTTTTTATTATTATTTTTTTTGGTAAGTGTTTTTATATATATATATACATATATATATATATATATATATATATATATATATATATATATATATATATATATAATATATAATATATTTTGTATATAATATATGTATATATGTGTATATATATATCTATAAGATTTGGAAAACCATAGGGTTTTCGTACGGGTTCGCAAGACAACGTGCGCACGTTTTTTTTCCGTTGTTGTGTGTGTGTGTGTGTGTGTGTTTTGAAGGAGTGTGTGTGTGTGTGCGTTGTTTTGTTGTTTTTCGTTTGAACAGCCGTGTTCCGAAACCGCTCGATTTTTGGAATCCTTACGAAGCCGACGGTTTTTGAAGGATTTCGGCATGCGCGCGCGACGACACGCGCGTGTGCACTTCGTTCGTCCCATTTGTTGCAAGGAATGTTTGAAAACTCGTGGTTTTCGATACAAGAGTGCGCGCGCAGTATTTCCTGCAGAGGGTGACGGGCGGGGTCGATACCAGCCTGCCTGGCATAGTACGAATTCAAATTTAGGGTGCACGATGGGGCAGAATCGCATGTACATTGCAATACGAAAAGGGGGTGTCGACCATCCCGGGGGGGCGGGGGTAGAGTAGCCTATGATTCTTTATTTAGAAAGGGGAATCTATGTCGTGCGATCGATGTCGCGCAATCTGAGCGTCAACGGGGCGGTGACGACGAGGCGGCGACGGCGAGCACGGAACCGCCAGACGGGCAATCAGGCCCAGACCAGGGGCGGCGACGAGGCGGCGACGAGGCGGCGACGGAGAGCACGGAGCCGCCAAAGCCACAAAGGGGCCCAGGCGACGGACGCTGACGAGGCGGCGACGGGGCTGCGACGGCGAGCGCTGCCTTGCCAGACCGACATCCAGGGCCAGTCCCTTTTGACAGAACGAGGGTCTCCTAAGTGCAAGCAGCGATTCGGGAATAGGTGTCGCGCGACATACAGTGTATGTCTGTGTAAGTATGCAGAATGAGAGACAAGGTGCACGTGTGCATACATGCATATACATACGTAAGTCTGTATACCCCTGCCCCGTATTTTTTATGTGCATGTCTGTATCCCCATCATGTTTTACAAACAGATGCAGATTCACTTTCCTCTTCGATGCAGCACTATATTTATCCGTCCCCTCTTCCTCTCTCCCTCTCTCCCTATCCCTCTCTCTCGCTGCCTTTCTTGTTTTTTTTGTTGGTTTGTTTGTTTGTTGCTTTTCTCTTGCTCTCTTTCTGTCTGTCTCTCTTCTCTGTGTCCCTCTCTCTCTCTCTCTTTCAATATCTCTCCTCCTTCTCCATCTCCATGTCCATCCCTCCCCCTCCCTTAAAATCAATGTTTGCTTTTCTCCCCTCTCTCTCTTTGCCTCTCGCTCTTCCTCTCCTCTTCAGGACCAGGCACCGAGGTTGCTGGTCGTTTCTGGCCATACTCGGGCTTCGGGGGACCTCGTGGTGCCTCCAGAGACGTTGTGGATGCCTCAGGTCGGCGCGAGAGCGCTCGGGCTCGCCCAGCTGCGGGAGGGAGGGCTGCCGCGGCCACGGAGCGATGGGGTAGGTCCCGCGATTTCGTGCCCACTGCCGTGGGTGAGCATCGCCTATCCCCATCCCCATCCAGACCTCCACCATCAATCCCCCATCCCCCTCCCCCATCCCCAACCCCATCCAGACCTTCACCATCTCACCCCACCAGTTGGGGATCTACCCGCCGAAGCCCGAAGGAAGCGACCTTATGCCCCCATCTGGGGGGGCACATCTGCCAGTGGGGCCCATGCCACGCCCATGGGGACAGGGTCGGTTAAACGGTCCTCATATACGAAGACCGACAGCAGTTTCTTTAGATTTTGAGCAGGACTCGCTGTCGGTGTCGCCGCGGACGCTGTGTGTTTGAGAGAGAAGGCCGCCTGCCCAGCAGCGGCCGCTGCTGGTTCTTTACCACATCTGTGGTTGGGCATCCCACCCCTCTTTTCCGTGCCCGCTCCAGGCGCCCAACATAGTGAAGCAGGGGGCATCATTCGCCAAAGTGGCAATCTTGCACATTCCGTCGGACGCCCGTGCGCAGCTACCCGGAAGGCTGTCGGGCCTCGTCGTCGTCGTCGTCGTCGCCGTCGTCGCCGCCGCCGTCGTCGTCGTCGTCGTCGCCGTCGTCGCCGTCGTCGTCGTCGTCGTCGTCGTCGCCGTCGTCGCCGTCGTCGTCGTCGTCGTCGTCGGGAAGGCTACCCAGAAGGCTGCCGTGCCCACTGCCGCGGAGCCGCCGGCGCGCCTCCTGCCTTCGCGCCTCCTCGCCGCGCCGCCGGGCGGCCGTGCTGCGCCGTCTGGCGCCTCGCTCCCCCGGCCCGCCCCGCCTCCTACTCGATCTCCTCCCCTTCCTCCTCCTCGATCCTCCTCCTCCTCCTCCTCGATCCTCGATCCTCCTCCTCCTCCTCCTCGATCCTCCTCCGCCTCCTACTCCTCCTCGATCCTCGATCCTCCTCCTCCTCGATCTTCCTCCCCCTCCTCCTCCTCCTCCTCGATCCTCCTCCTCCTCCTCCTCGATCCTCCTCGCTCCTCCTCCTCCTCCTCGATTCTCCTTCTCGATCCTCCTCCCGATCCTTGCCTCCTCCTCTCCCTCCTCCTACGCCTTACTCCCCTCCTCCTCGATCCCCCTCCTCGATCCTCCTCCTCCTCCTCCTCCTCCTCCTCCTCCTCCTCCTCCTCCTCCTCCCTCCGTCCTCCCTCCGTCCCCCCATATGGGCGCTTCCTCAGACCTCGTGCTCTTTTTCGCTCGGGCGTCTTTTTCCGGCGCGTCGGTGCACTTGCGACCCAACTGCGCCCCGTGTCGCACGGGGGGCAGCGGGCCCCGAGGGACACGGGCCCTGGACCTCGGGGCCCCTCCCCGGGGCGAGATCTTCGTCCCCGGGGTCGGGGCCCGTGGAGGGCCCCGGGAGCTCGAGGACGGTGCAAAGCCGGGGGGGCCCGCCGCCCTCGGGATCCGCTGCCCCGTGGGAAAAAAGCAAAAAACACACATACACACCACACACACACAACAAACACATGCAAATACAGTCTGTGTTTTCTTGTATGTTGTGTGTGTGTGTGTATGTTTTGTGTGTGTGTTGTTTGGCAGCCTGCCGCGACGCTCGGCCTCGCCCGGCCGCCCACGCGCCCTCGCGCCTCGTGCCGGGCCGCCCCTCGCCGCCTCCGGCGCCGTGCCGCCGTGCACGCAGGCCGTGCTGCGTGCAGGCCTGGACATGCAGGACGAGGACGACAGTTGTCCAGGCCTCCTAGATGGGGTCGGAGTAGATGGGGTCGAAGGATCGCTCCGCATCGCCGATGCATCGGCGATGCGGCTCGATGTGGAGCCCGATTTGCTTTACGTCGGCGTCGCGGAAGCACCGCTCACGTCGACGATGCATGGCCGATGCATCGCCAATACATCGCCGATGCATCGCCGATACATCGGCGATGCGGCGCGATCCTCCGACCCCATCTACTCCGACCCCATCTAGGACGGCTCTAAGTTGGTCATCACGAGTCCCAGTCCGGCATTTCTTACCAGCCTCGAACGTATCCCTATCCCTAAGATTGGCACGCCAAAGGGCGATGACAATCTTAGGGATCCGCCCTCAAAAAATGAGGGCATCCCTAAGGTTGGCATCGTGATGAGGAGGTGCCCAGCATAGGGATGAGGATATGTTCTAGGCCGGTAAATTGCAGCAGCTGTGACATCTGAGGGGCCACGGCCCCACCGCCGTCGCCCTCGAGGCGCGCTCCCGCGGCCCCGCGCGGAGCGGTGTCGGCGCTCGCCCTGTCTCGTCTCCTCGGCTTCTCGTGGGTGCGGGCTTCGCTGCCCGCCAGGCCACCGATCGGGCCGGGGGCCGGGGGTCGGTCGTGGAGGCCCCCGTGGCCGAGATGCAGACCCCGCTGCGAGCGGCGGCACATGCAAGACAGCATTGGATATGATGAAGGCCATGCACCTTGCTGACGCAGGTTTTGCAGGCAGGGGGCGGAGCGCACAGTCGAGCAGGATACTGCATCCACGGAGTGGTCACGCACGGGGCCAAACAGCAGAGAACGGTGAAACCAGCTGTTCCGTTCCGACTGCGGAAGCCGAGGAGAGACCAGGTAGATATCGAAACGCAACCAGTGGACGTTTCGCATTTTTGGTGCAGCTCGATGCCGCGAAGCATGGAGCTCAGTCTGGCTTCCACTCTGAGGCGTGCGAGAGAGCGTGAACTCTCCGGGCTGGTGCTCGCAGCGCTCGTGGGGCGTCTGGGGTCACCTTGCGGGCCTTGGTCGCCTGGGGGGTCTGGGGGTCTCTTGAGGCCCTCCTGGTGCCCCCAGCGGCCTCTTGCGGCTCTCTCCCCCTGTCGCGGGGGGCCTCGTGGGGCCTGCGCGGGGGCAGCCCTGGGCCGCCGCCTGGCGCGCTCGGGGGGCCGCCTCTCGGGCTGCGTCTCGGCGGCTTCTGGGGCCGTCCCAGGCCCACCCAGAGCTTCTCTTGAGCCGTCCGGAGAGAGAGAGAGAGAGAGATGAGCTTTGCGAGCACGCGTAGCCGGCTCGAAGCGAGACCTCGCACGACTCTCTAGCTGCGCGGGGCCTGTGTCCAGCAGATGGCTCACGCAATTCCCAGCGTCGTGGTGGCCGCAGTTTGGCGATGACAGGTTCGTCATGGCTCTCCAATTACGCCTCGGCTTGCCACTGCACCCTGCGGGTTTGAAGTGCGCTCACAAGCTGTCCAGAGACCAGGCGAAGCAGTGCTGCAAGGACTTGGACATCTACGGCGACCACGCGGCCACGTGCAACATTGGTCCGTACGTGTCTTCCAGACACAACTCGCTGAACGACGTGCTCGCGCAAGCCGGCCGCGACGCTGGATATGCCGCCCTGCTTGAGCAGGTCGTGCCCGAACTGGGCCTCCTGAGGCGCCGCAGGGACGGGAGGGAGGTCATGGAGGAGGCCGTGCTCGACGTTGAGCTCTTCGGCCGCCCGTCCGCGCCTGACCGCCTGCTGGATGGCACCATTCGGCATCCAGCCGCCGCCCACATCCTCGACGCCGCCTCGAGGGAGCCCGGCGCTGCTGCGGAGGAGGGGGCGCGCTGCAAGGAGGCGCGATATCCTCCAGCTGCGGGCAAGGCCGTGCTGCGCCGTGGAAACGTGGGGCCGCGTCGACGGGCGCCTGGGCGGCCTGCTGGATGACCTCGCCGTGCTCGCGGCGCACCGGCAGCGCGAGCGCGGGCTCCTGCCGACGCGCTGGCGCGCCAAGTGGCGCACGCAGATCAGCGTGCAGCTGGCGCTCGGCGTGTCGCGGGCGCTGCTGGACGCGCTGCCCGCGGGCGTCAAACCATGCGGCCCGCTGCGGTCCAGGGAGTGAGCGGGGGCAGGTAGCAGTTATTTGTGTTGGTTTGAATTTGTATGAGCTTGCGAGAGAGAGAGAGAGAGAGAGAGAGAGAGGAAAAAGGGGCATGGACGCACCCTCCTCCCTCCCCTGTTCTCTCCTCTGTCCTCTCTCCTCCCGCTTCTCTCCCCTCCACCCTTTCTCCTCCCCTCTCCTCTCCTCCCGTTCCTCCTCCTCCTCCTCCTCCTCCTGCTCTTCGTTCTCCTCGACCCTCGCTCTCCCCTCACCTTCCTCTTCTCCCGCCGCCGTGCGGGCCACCGTAGGAGGAGCGGGAAGCTCGTGCAGGAGGATGAAGCCCCAGCTCGCACAGGGCCTCCGTGCTTGCGAGCGCTCGAGACGGGTCGAGCCCCTGGCCGTGCGAAGCTGGCCAATGACGTGCATCTGGTGAAACCCCTGTGTGGACTGGCGCGCGACGCATCGAGTGATCTGCTCCATCGGCGGCGCGCCCCCGGGGGGGACAGGCGAGAGGGCGGGCCTTCTCGGGAGGCTCGGAGGCCCCCCGGCCGTCCGCGGCGTCTGCGAAGCCTCCCCCGAGGACGCCGGGAGCCCTTCCGCAGAAGGCCGCGAGGGCTCCCGAGAGGCCGGGCCGCCGTCTGGGCGGGCCTCCTCCTTCCTCGCTTCCCCCCCCCCCCTCGCTCGCCGCCGAATCTGCTTTTCCCCCATCCAGTCCTTCCTCAGGAGAGGAAGAAGCACACACACCGACACAGTGAATCATCGATTCCTCAGAACATATGGGAAACTATGGGAAGTGGGGGGGGAAGACAAAAACCCAGAAAATATGGGAACAGATGGGGAATCTTTTTATTTGTGTGCATGTATTTGTGTGTCCCAGGGCCCCTTCACTTCCTCCTCTTTCCCCCTCCCCCTTCCCGTCGCTCCTCCGGAAGCGGCAGCGCGGACGCTTCTGCCTCCCCTGGCCCGGGCAGGACGACGACCTGCTCTCCGCGTGGAACAACCGCCAGGGCGGAGGGGCGCGCGGCTCCAAGGCGGGCCCGCTGCAGCGCTGCCCCGTCGTGGTGCCTTTCGCTCCTTCTCCTCGTCCTTCTCGGTGCTCTCCTCGTCCTCTTCCTCCTCCTCCTCCCTCTTCGTCTCCCCCCTGGACCGTAGTATCCATATTCCCCTCCTCCTCTCTCCCTCCTCCTCCTCCTCCTCCTCCTCCTCCTCCTCCTCCTCCTCCTCCTCCCCCTCTTGTTGCTTCTCGCCTCCTTACTTGCACGGCGCTGCCGTGTCGTGCGTCTCCGTTTCCTTGCTACGCCCAGACGTCGCCCGACCTTCCCGCGAGCTGCTTGGCCACTGTATTGTCCCGTCTCCAGCACATTGTGCAGCGTACGAGGAGCCAAGTTTTGCAGGCTGCCACTCTGGGATCGAGGCCCGAGCCGACGCCCGACTCGGCGAGCAGCATTTTGGGCATCGCAGCGAAAAGAGATGGACGGGAGGGGCAGGATATCGTGTGTGTGTGTGTGGCGTGCGGCTCCCTCCCCTCCCCTCTTCTCCCTCCCCTCTCGTCTAGAGGCACGCTCAAGCAATGCCCGCATCAGGTCAAGACAGCCTCTCTCTCTCTCTTTATCCTTCTCCTCTCCTGCCCTGCCTCGTCCCTCTCCTCTCCTTCGCCAAACACGCTGCTGTGACAGGAGAGGACACCCCCTGCGAGTCAGGCTGGAGGGCCAGCTTGAGCCGGCACCGCGCGTCCCGGCTGCGCTCACGCGCCTCTCGGCGTGCGTCGTGGACTGGCCGGCCTCCTCTCTCCTCCTCCCTTCCCTCGCCTCCCTTCTCCCTCCCTTCCCTCGCCTCCCTCGCCCCCCTTCCCTCGCCTCCCTTCTCCCCCTCCTGTCTCCTCCTCGCTCAGCTCCGCTGCTCCTCCCCGCCCCTCTGTTGCTCCCAGCGCTCTCCCCTCCCCGTCTCGGCGTCCGCAGGCGCAGCTCGCCACCCTTGCCGTCTCGGTGGAGCTGGACAGCTTCACGGAGGTGAAGGCCAGGGGAGCGGGGAGCACGGGGGGGGGGGGGCACAGGCGGGGGGAGAGGGCGGGAGAAGGAGGGAGAGGGAGGAGGGAGAAGGCGAGGAGGACGAGCAAGATGAGGAGGAGGAGGAGGATCGAGGAGGAGGAGGAGGAGGAGGATCGAGGAGGAGGAGGAGGAGGAGGAGGATCGAGGAGGAGGAGGAGGAGGAGGAGGAGGGGAGGATCGAGGAGGAGGAGGAGGAGGAGGATCGAGGAGGAGGCGGAGGATCGAGGAGGAGGAGGATGAGGAGGATCGAGGAGGAGGAGGAGGAGGAGGAGGAGGAGGAGGAGGGAGGGAGGGAGGGAGGGAGGGAGGGAAGGAACGAAGAGCAGGAGGAGGAGGAGAAGGAGGAGGAGGAGAAGGAGGAGAAGGAGGAGGAGGAGGAGGGTGGACGATGAGGATGAGGAGGAGCACGACGATGACGGTGATGGTGATGGTGATGGTGATGTTGATGCTGATGGTGATGATGATGGTGCTGCTGCTAATGATGATGTTGATGATGACGACGACGATGATGATGATGATGATGATGATGCTGATGATGAGACAGATGCTGCCGATGAGGAGGAGGACGACGATGATGCTGATTATGATGATGATGATGATGATGGTGGTGGTGGTGGTGGTGGTGACGATTGTGGTGACGATGTTTGCGGTGACGGTGATGATGCTGCTGCTGATGATGATGATGACGATGATGATGATGATGAGGAGGTTGATGCTGCTGATGCTGATGATGCTGATGATGATGATGGTGATGATGCTGCTGCTGATGATGACGATGACGAGGATAATGGTGATGATGCTGCAGCTGATGCTGATGATGATGCTGACGTTGCAGATGATGTGGCTGCTGGTAGTGGCGGTGGTTATGATGATGCTGATGACGATGCTGCTGATGATGACGATGATGATGCTGATGCTGATGCTGATGAAGATGATTGTGATGGTGATGGTGATGATGCTGCTGAGGATGAACATGACGAGGATGATGATGCTGATGATGACGATGCTGATGCTGATGCTGATGCTGATGTTGTTGCTGATGATGATGATGATGATGATGATGATGATGCTGATGATGATGATGCTGCTGCTGATGCTGATGCTTTTGCTGATGATGCTGATGATGATGCTGATGAGATGATGATGATGATGATGATGATGATGATGATGATGATGATGATGATGATGATGATGATGATGATGATAAGGATGATGATGATGATGATGATGATGATGATGATGATGATGATGATGATGATGATGACGATGATGATGATGATGATGCTGATGATGATGATGGTGAGGATGAGGATGAGGATGAGGATGAGGATGATGATGATGGTGATGATGATGATGATGCTGATGATGATGATGATGATGAGGATGATGATGAGGATGATGAGGAGGATGATGATGATGATGATGATGATGATGATGATGATGATGATGATGATGATGATGATGATGATGATGATGATTCTATAGGCTTACGCCACATCTGCCGACACCTATATAAACCATTGCGCCTCCAGGACTGCATTTCACGAGGCTTGTCCGAATCATGACACGGCGCTCGACATCGTTCCTGTTGCTTCGTTGCTGTTATCGTACCTCTTGGTGCTCTTTTGTGGCCTTTTGGTGGCATCTTGGCCTGTCTGCAGGCCATAATTATCTGGCCTCCTCGAAGCATCTTGGGCCAAGTTTTGGGGCCTTTTGGGGGCTTCCTGGGGGCTTCTTGGAGGCCTTTGAGGTTTTCTCGGGGGTCCCTCAGGGCCTCTTGGGGTGTTCTTAGGGCAGGCTGGGGGCGTCTTGGGGCCGAAGGCTCGGAAAGGTGCCCTCTGGACTCCCTCTTGGAGCCGTCTGGGTGCCCTCTTGGGCTGTCTTGGGGGCTTCGTGGGCTGTTTTTGGACCCTCTTCGACCCCTCTTGAGGGCCCCTTCGGCCGTCTGGGGGCGATATTGAAGGTTTCTTTGCCCGTCTTGGACGTTGTGAAAGCCGAAAAGGCGAGTAGGCGAACCATGGTGTTTTTTCCAAAGGGGATGGGATGCTTTTGGTTTCTGGGGGCCCTCTTTGGACGCATCTTGGCGGCCTTTTGGGGCGTCTTAGAGGAGGCCGTCTGGAGGCCATCGTGGGCGTCAAGAAGCGACATTTCGGCGACTCGTGGCCCTCTGGGATCGCGTTTTGGTGCCTTCTTG
>CAUYUJ010021365.1:25477-27977 GCA_963575745.1 Prorocentrum cordatum
CTCCTCCTCCCAGCCCAGACCCCTCGGGTCATGAAGAAGTCACGAGGGGAGGCTTGCCCCCAGACCGTCAAACAAAAACGACTCGGGATGAAAAACCGGTCCCTGGGAATCGACGTGATGACAAATTCACGACGTCCAAGTTCTGGGAGGGAGGGGTGCTCCCCCATGGGGGGGGTCACAACCCCCGGCGCCCCCTCTGGCGGGGACGCCTGACGAGGAGGGCCCGCGGGCAGGGACAGGAACGGGAGGGAGCGGTGACGGCGACGACGACGACGACGACGACGACGACGACGACGACGACGACGACGACGACCCAAGCGGAAAAGCCTCCCTCACACACGCCGACGGAGTCGGCGGATATTTCAGCCTGCGCGCCCAGAGCTCCCGTCCCCTTCTCTGGGGTCTGTTGCGTCCCAGATCAATTTCTGGTGGCCCTGGGGCCCGATGGAGTGGCCCCAGGAGCCAAACCGCCGCGATGGAACAAATCATGCAGCCAAGACGCTGATGCAAGGATCTCTTCGTACTCACGAGGCCGCTCTGGGTTTCGGGCCGCTCCTCAGATTTAAGTCGGGCGCGTCCCTCCACAGGAGGAGCATTCAAACATAAGTCAATAATAGTCTGGAGACGATTGTTTGATTTTTTGGGATTTTTGGGGGGTATTTTGAATTCCTCGTCCAAACAGCCCGACCGAAAGCGAGGTCGTGGAGCTGTTCGTGGCCGACTCGCCGTGGCCAGAGGAGCCTCCTCTTGGCAACGCTCGGGCGTGCACGGTGGAGGCCCATGCCTCGAGGGAGGAAAATCCACCCGGACCAGATAATTGGCGTTTACTAAACGGCCCTGGGCGTTTGCTAAACAGCCCTGCCCTGTTCGATTCCTTCTCTTGGCGCGTTTACCAAACGACTTAGCGTGCTGGGGTGGCTATTTTTTTCGGGTGGAGTGTTTGACTTCTAATGTCAGGAATCACCCTGCTCGCCTCCAGGGTGCGATGGGCCTCTTAGGTTTCGATGGTTTTGCCATGGAGAGCGTGGCGTTCCCACAGTCCTGAGGTCTCAGGGGTTGGGTGTCTTTGCGGAAGGTCTCTCGTGGTCGAGCTCCTGCTGTACGTCTCTTCTCGGTGGGGGCCATCGAATCGAGGAGCATCCAGGCACGGCAGTCAGAGGGAGAGGGCCTGCTCGGAGGTCTCCTCCTCCTCCTCCTCCTCCTCCTCCTCCTCCTCCTGCGAGGAGAAAACAAGAAGGCACGGCGCCGAGACGTGCACCGCGGGGTGGGTGGGCGGGCGCGGACCTCCGAGGTGCGACGGCAAGCCTTCTCTTCGCTTCCTTGGCCAGCGTTTTCTCTGCTCACGGCCAGCGCGACGGCGCCCCATCGTCGGAGCTCTCGCGGGGGGCGGCGCGGCCCGAGGTCGGCGTCGGCGGCCTGGTCCTGCACGGGGGGGGGCGACGACGACGACGACGACGACGACGACGACGACGACGACGACGACGACGACGACGACGACGACGACGACTTGAGGTCGGCGTCGGCAGCCTGGTCCTGGCGCTGAACGCGCTGCCGGGGGTCACCACGCTCTCGTCCTGCAGCTCCGTGCACGCGGGGGCGCACGAGGAGCGCTCCGTAGCGGCGGTGCGCACAAGGAGGAGGAGGAGGAGGAGGAGGAGGAGGAGGAGGAGGAGGAGAAGCCTCCCGAGAGGTCCACACGGGGTCCTCGGCTTTCGATCCTCGATCGACGACGTCGACCTTCGATCCTGATCCCGCCGAAATCCTCTTCGGTGTGCGATTCTTGTGTGTGCCTTCGACCCTCGATCGAGCCCTGCGCTCCCGGAGGCCTCCTGCGGCCCCGGCCTTCGATCCTCTGGATGCAGGTGGGGTCGGGAGGGTCGCGCCGCATCGCCGAGGCGTCGGCGATGCGGCTCAATGTGGAGCGCGAGCTTCTCCGCGCAGACCGCGCCGACGCATCGCTGACGTCGCCGACGCCTCGCCGACGCATCGGCGATGCGTCGGTGATGCGGCGCGAGCGGCCCCATCTGCTCGGACCCCACCCGGGATGCCTCGATAGATAGCTTCCTGGAAGGCTTCCCAGAAGGGTTTTCAGAAGGCTGGGATGGCCTCTTCAAGGCTTCCGAGACAGGAGGGCCCCCCTAAGAATACAGGGTCCTTTGCTCGTGTGGTGTCCTCGTCGTCGTCGTCGTCGTCGTCGTCGTCGTCGTCGTCGTCGTCGTCCGAATCTTTCTGGCCGGTGCGGGGCTATCCCTGTCCCACTGCACAGCACGAAGGGCCCTCTGAGAGGCACCCTGCCTTTCCAGTCTTTGCGCCGCTGCAGAGGGTCGTCGTCGTCGTCGTCGTCGTCGTCGTCGTCGTCATCGTGCGTCTCTTTTCCTGGGGGAGGTTTTGGCGCC
This sequence comes from Prorocentrum cordatum, assembly GCA_963575745.1. Taxonomy (NCBI): domain Eukaryota; class Dinophyceae; order Prorocentrales; family Prorocentraceae; genus Prorocentrum; species Prorocentrum cordatum. The sequence goes on from CAUYUJ010021365.1 coordinate 27,874, forward strand.
CCCGTCGGGGTGTTGGGCAAATCAGAGAGCAATGGTTCTTGCTTCCAGTCTTCGCATTGCAACATAACATGCCGACGTTGTTTACGCCTAAAGCTCTGCATGAA
>CAUYUJ010021365.1:32977-45477 GCA_963575745.1 Prorocentrum cordatum
CTGCTGGAGCCCTCCCTGGAAGAACAGACCAGGTTTGCAGGAGACTTCGACAGGCTGAAGCCGTCTCCGGAGGGCGCCTGGCCGTGCGAGAAGCTGATGCAGCGCCTGGCGACGGCCCCAGACAGCAAGTACCCCGCGGTGCTAGTGGCGACCGGCGCGATGAGCCCTGCGCACCGGGGGCACCTGCTGATGATGTGGGAGGCGAAGGCCCGGCTGGAGCGCTGCGGCTACGCCGTCGTCGGGGCGTGGCTCGCGCCTGCCGGCGCGGCCGCAGCAGGCAGGGAGGCGCAGGCGACCGGCAGCGTGCAGCTCAGCTGGGCGTTCCGGCACAAGGTTCGAGCAGCGACGAAGCATCACAGTCTGCTGGCTGGCCTGCCGAGCAAAGCTCTTGGAAGCTGCTGCGGCCTTTACTCGACGTTCTGAGAACATGGGGGAAGGTAGATTCTAAGGCGTCGGTTGGTCGTTCTGGCAATCTGATTGCCTGGCTAGGCTTGCCACTAGAGGGTTCATATTGCTTGCTCAACAAGGATGGGGCTGGGCCAGTGGATGGGGGCCAGACTCTGGGTTCTGCCAGGGGTCCACTCCAGGGCTTGATGTCGATCGTTGGTCATTCGGGTACACCTGTTACAGCCAGTCACATAATCCTGCTGCCAGAACTCAACTTCTGGATTTAATCTTTTCTGATCATCTAGATGCAACAATCCAGAGGTGCCATTCATCGTGTTGCTAAAACTTCCACTCCTGGGGCTGATTGTGACCATCTGGGCACAACCCTCATGGCCGGTCAGCTTTTCGTGTGGTTTAAAATGCACGCTTGGGCATGATTCTGACTTGCTGCAGAAGCCAATATGCCAGCATTCGGTGCTCATTGTGTTGCCAGATCTCCATTTCTGGGCTTGGGTTTGACCGTACGGAGGCAACCTTCCAGCGTTTGGAGCCGGTCATGTTGCCAGACCTTAAGTTCATGGCCCAATGGTCCTGATTTTGAGTGTCTGGAGCCCAACCTTCACGGTCCTTATCCAGCTCCAGATCCGACCAAGCTAATTCTACAGCTCCGACCAAGCTCCAGCTTCCAGCTCCAGCTACAACTTCGCTCGGGCCCAAACTCCAGCTCCAACCCGAGCCCTAGGTCCAGCTCGAGTCCCAGCTCAAGGTCCAGCTCAAGGTCCAGCTCCAGCTCCAGCTCCAGCTCCAACCCCACTTCCAGTCCAGCTCTAACTCAGATCCAGCCCAGCTTCAGCCTCTGCCCAGCTCTAGCTCCAGCCCTTGCTATAGCCCCAGCTCCAGATCTAGCCCCAACTCCACCTTCGCCCCAGCTCCAGCCCTGGCCCCAGCTCCTGCCCCAGCTCCAGCCTCAGCCCCACCTCCAGGTCCAGCTCCAGTTATAGCTCCAGCCCAGGACCAGCGCCGAGCCCACTTCCAGCTCCAGCTGCAGCTGAATCTCCAGCTCCAGCTCGAGCCCAAGCCCAGTTCTATCCCAACTCAAGGTCCTGCTCTAATCCCAGCCCCTGCCCAGCTCGAGCTCTAGCTTCAGCTCGAGCATAGCTCCGGCTCCGCTTCAGTCCTTGCTCCAGCTCCAGCTTCGCTGCAGCTCCAGCTTCAGCTCCAGCTTGAGCCGCAGCTTCAGGTCCAGGTCCCTCTCAAGATCCAACTCCCGCTGAGCTCCTGCCCAGCTCGAGCTCCAGCTCCAGCCCAGCTTCTGTTCCAGCTCAGCTCCCGCTCCAGCCCCTGCCCCGTTCCAGTGCAGCTAGCCCAAGCCCCAGCTCCAGGCTTAGGTCCAAGTTCAAGTCCAGCTGCAGCCAAGCATTTGCCAAACTACAGCTCGGGTTTTCCAGCTCAGCTCCAGCACCAACTCCAGCTCCAGTTTTGCGTCCTCTCGACCGTCATGCTGTTCAGGGCCAGCCTGTTGTCCACGTTGCACGGCCGAGAGTGCTTGGCTCTGCCATTGTAGTTTATACAGTCCAGTCAATCCACAATGTACGGTCCAAGAGGCACATCAGAGCTTGCTTGCATAATCCGAATCGTAATATTGCACAGCAGCGTCTGCTAAATATACACTGCGTCTACCACAGCGCTTGTTGATTCCCAGGGTGTTTTCTTCTAAAGAGTGCTTGCACGCAGCGGCTCATACTTTTGTTCTTCGAACAAACTGATGGGTGCACAGAGGTTTCGCCACGTTGCCGCCCATTCCCGCCTGTGCGCCGTAGCTTCCATCACTAAGCTTGGCTTACACCACGTGGCGTGCACCGCAGAGGTTGCACCACACAGCTTGCACCACAGAGCTTGCGCCACACAGCTTGAGCCACGTTGCTTGCACCATACCATTCGCTCCTCATCGTTTCATCTTCATACAGGAAAGATCAGACACTCCCCCATCAAGGTCGCTGTTGGCGGTACCGATCTCGGGGTATTGTTCGCATACTTATCTGCAAGACCATTCACTATACCAGATCAGATGAGAAAAAGGTGCCGGTGCCTCTACCCTTGCCTCGTTTTCGCCTTGTTGGTCGCCTGGAAATTCTGGTCTGCACGCACCCCAGGAGAGGTCCCGGGAATAGCAGGGTTGATAATTCCTGGGTTTCCCCACCAATGGTTACCGCACCCTTTGGTCATCCATCCCATGCGCGAGGTGGCCGTGCGGTGCTCATGCGTTGGTCTGAGACATGCGCCGGGTACCAATCTATTCCGACTAGCACCATGCAGGGCACATGCGCGCGCATGTCAGAACCATGTCGCATACAGGGTCCGACTTGAACAAGCAACACTTACTTTTCAAAAGGGGCTCGGTCGTTCCTTTGGTTTGCATGTGTTCCGCTACCTTTTTGGTGGCGAGCCCCCCTGGTGTTCCTTCGGACTTCCTAGACTTACTTGGAAAAAAGGGTTTCGTTCCTTATTTATCGTTCCTTAGGTCAGGCCGAATACCGTACTTCAAACTCATTTTGTCTAAGACGTATCAAGAAATAGAATACCAATCGCTATCAACAACCAATTGCTTTTCTTCCATGCAGTTTCCTTAATTCTGCGCTCGCAAGCTGGTTGACGTCATCTGCAATCCATCCGTTCCGCTTTGCCACAGGTAGCATGCGGGCCAACACACGCCCGCACGTCCAACACTTTGAACGACCATTGTTCGCAGGCCAGCTCTGTCAGACACTGCCATGCGGACCCCACGCGCGCGTCTCCGCGCTCGCATGTCGAACTAACTCCATACACACAGAATTGGCGTTCTAAGCATCGCATCGCAGAGGTGTTCAAATCCATACGCGAACCCAGTGTCGTTTCAACGTACATTTGGTGGGCATGAGTTTCTGCGAACGCGCACTTCCTATTCACCCTCGTCAGCACCAACGTTATCATCATCGCCAGCTTCATTTGTGCCATCGGCATCGGCATCGTCATCATTACCATTGTCATCGTTATCATCACCACCGCCGTCATCATCGTCATCGTGGATATCGTCGCCCTCGTCACATGTCTTTCATCATCTCCGCAAGCGTCATCTTTGCCACTGCCATCGTCATCACCATCAGCTTCATCACCATCAGCATCGCCCCCCCCCCCCCCCCTTTTTGACATGAACATCATCTTTGTCATCGTTGTTGTCGCCGTCTAGTTGAGTTTTGCTGGCAAGTTGCGGGTGGCAGGTCGGATGTTTGCACGAGCATTGGAGGTGGTCACGCGCGGAGTGCATCGAAATCAAGTCCTCTTCCAAAAGAAAGAACTGACTCCCCCACCGCCCACCCCCCCCCCGAATTATGAAGCCCCCTTGGGGCACTACAATTTGCACATGGCTCTGCCTCATCGCTCATTGTCCATCTGAATTCGTACCATCCCAGCCAGCCGGGTCCCCCCCCCTCATCTTTGTCAAATGGCACTATGCGGCCACAGTCGTTGATTTCAAAGTATATGTTTTCACAAAGCCTTGTGGAAAAGACACACGACGTCCACCCGCGTGCTCACATGTCACAATCGTACCAGCACGCACGTGTGTTCAAAGATTTTCAACTTAATCCCGATACACTTTGAGGTGTTGCATCAACATTGCAGATGTTCTGCCCGTGCGGTTCTGTTGAACTCATGGGACACCATCTGAGTTTAGCAACGCCGTCCAGACCCCGCATTCTCATCTCACCACGCGGTGCATCCGCGTTGACCATGCCTGCGCCCCAGTGCGCGAATCCGTCTGAAAAGTGTTATGTGGCCACATGCGGGCGCCGCCACGCGAGCGTGCCGAAATCTCTCCAAAACAAGTGGTTTCCGAAGCATTTCAAGATACATTTCTTGAAGCATATGAGAACGTACCTTCACTTCACCATCACCCTCATCAGCGCCAACGCATCACCGCTTTCGTCGTCATCGTTAAGCGCCGCAATCACCGCCACCATCAGGCAATCATCGTCACCACCGATACATGGACTTCATCATCGTCATCGTCGTCACGAGCAGCATCCGCGCCGTCATTGGCATTGCTGTTGTCATCGTCATCACCACCACCACGGTCGGTACTGTCAGCACTGGTGCCGCCGTTGTCGACGTCATCATGAAACCGCGCCCGCCCGAGTCACCGACCCGCACTGGGATGCCCGCGCGCCAGCGCGGCCTATGAGACGCGCTGAGGGGCTCCCGTCGGTAAGCGCCATCGCGGCCGCATCAACTGTGCCAAGCCAGCTGGCCGCTTTGCGCGCGAGCTCGCGCGCGCTGGCGCAGCCGCAGGGGCGCGCCAGCGAGTGCCAAGTAGTCGCCTTACTCGCGGCTGAGTGGGTTGTGTGGGCTGTGCCGAGGAACCGCACAGATCATGGTGGGGATGAGGAGGAGGAGGAGGAGGAGGCGGAGGAGGAGGAGGAGGAGGAGGAGGAGGATTTTGGTTTGCGCTTGGTTCGGTGCTGGCCTACCCTCGTAAGCTAGAAAGTGGCTCGATGACTAGAGCAGGCCACTGGCCGCCGGCGGCGGGCCCGCCTCAGAACCTAGAGGCCTCCGAAACAGAGACCTTTCGGAAGCCTCGACCTGCGATGAAGAAGTGCGAAGTGCTGGAGCGGCAGGGCCAGCTGCATCTTCTACTCGCCACTGGCCTTCGTCTTCAGGAGGGCTGGGAAGTAGCTACGGGTGACTGAAAAGGATGCTGTCCGCGACGGCAGGGTTCGCGGCGATCTCCTCGGAGAAGCGCTCGAGGATATCGCGGCCAAAAACATCGTGAAGCTTTTGGGCAAGCTCGGGGTCCGATTTGATGACCAGGATATCGGCCGCAATGTCGAAGGTCTCCTGCGCCTGATTGCTACGCTCCAGCTGGGCGTCGATGAACTCCTGGATCTTTGCCTTCACGGCGTCGATGGTGGTAGGCCCATCGCCGAAGGCAGACTCCTGGATCTTAGCCTTCACGTTGTCGATGGTGTGTGATCCATTCCCGGGAGACTCCTGGATCTTAGCCTTTACGTTGTCGATGGTGTGTGAGCTTGATAGGTGTGTAGATGAGGCAAGATGTCGGTGCGAAGCACGGTCTTACACCCCAGACAACAAAAAACAAAAAGGGCAGACGAGCTCGATGGAACTCCGCCCTGTCCGACTCTACCGGCACAGGTGGCCGGAGGCTGAGCGTGCAAGTGCGAGCGACTGGAAGGTCGCCGAAATTTCTTTGAGCAGCGCCAACTGCACGCAGAAGGCGACGAGGATCGCGGAGACAAGGGCGTAATGTAGAACACCACGCCACGAAGTCCTGTCCCGTTCGACCGGCGCCGAACGGCCACTGTCCGAGAGTAACGCCGACTGCACGCAGACGGCGTCGAGGAGCGAAGAGAAGAGGACGTAGAATTGGAAGAACACGCCTCCCCGGAAGCCATGCCCCGTTCAGCCGGGCAGAATACTCCAACCAACGGACGCCGAACGGTCAATGTCCGAGAGGAGCGCCGGATGGCGCCCCAGATGAAGAACGCGAAATTGAGGAAGATCACGCCTTGTCTCGAGTCTTGCCCAAGCCGGCCGGCCGGGGAAGGTGAATCCCGCGGACGCCGGCCAGCCTTCCCAGGGCACCTCGTGAAAGGCGGTGTGTGCGCCCCGCCGGCGGAGCCAGGACGGTCCCTGGAGAAAGCCACGCCGCCCTGGACATCCGTCGGGCCAGGAAGAAGAGAGGTAGAGTCCAGCCCAGGGCCGGCTGCTGTCCGTGCGGTCATTGCCGCTGCCATCTAGAAATGGCCCGAGTCTGGCAGGCATACTTTGTGAAAACCTGCAGGTACGTGTTGTTCGTGTAGAAATACTGTCGAATTCTTGCGGTGCTCCCGGCTGGGAGCAGGAAATACTTTGCCAAGACAACCTCTAGCGCTTCAATGCCGAAGCATCGAAGCCCAACCACACGGCGAGGACGCGTTGTCATGGTGGTCGGTGTGTGAGCTTAGTAGGTGTGTAGATGAGGCAAGATGTCGGTGCGAAACACGGTCTTACACCCCAAACAACAAAAAACAAAAAGGGCAGACGAGCTCGATGGAACTCCGCCCTGTCCGATTCTACCAGCACAGGTGGCCGGAGGCTGAGCGTGCAAGTTCGAGCGATTGGAAGGTCGCCGAAATTACTTTGAGCAACACCAGCTGCACGCAGAAGTCGACGAGGATCGCGGAGACAAGGGCGTAATGTAGAACACCACGCCACGAAGTCCTGTCCCGTCCGACCGGCGCCGAACGGCCACTGTCCGAGAGTAACGCCGACTGCACGCAGACGGCGTCGAGGAGCGAGGAGAAGACGTAAAAGTGGAAGAACACGCATCCCCGGAAGCCATGCCCCGTTCAGCCGGGCAGAATACTCCAACCAACGGACGCCGAACGGTCAATGTCCGAGAGGAGCGCCGGATGGCGCCCCAGATGAAGAACGCGAAATTGAGGAAGATCACGCCTTGTCTCAAGTCTTGCCCAAGCCGGCTGGCCGGGGAAGGTGAATCCGCGGACGCCGGCCTTCCCAGGGCACCTCGTGAAAGGCGGTGTGTGCGCCCCGCCGGCGGAGCCAGGACGGTCCCTGGAGAAAGCCATGCCGCTCTGGACATCCGTCGGGCCAGGAAGAAGAGAGGTACAGTCCAGCCCAGGGCCGGCTGCTGTCCGTGCGGTCATTGCCGCTGCCATCTAGAACTGGCCCAAGTCCAGCAGGCATACTTTGTGAAAACTTGCAGGTACGTGTTGTTCGTGTAGAAATACTGTCGAATTCATGCGGTGCTCCTGGCTGGGAGCAGGAAATCATTTGCCAAGACAACCTCTAGCGCTTCAATGCCGAAGCATCGGAGCCCAACCACACGGCGAGGACGCGTTGTCATGGTGGTCGGTGTGTGAGCCTAGCAGGTGTGGAGGGTGAGGCAAGATGTCGGTGCGAAGCACGGTCTTACACCCCACCAGAGCACACCTTAGGCCTCACCAGAAACGGCGGCGAGAAAACGATCGTAATGTGGACGAAGGACCACGAACTTGTATGCGAGAATGCGCTTGGCAAGCTGGCGCGGCCGCCTGGTGGCAGCAGCGTGAATGTCGCTGGACACGCCGGTGGGGACGTCCCACGCTGCGCGGATCCACCCATTCAGCAGAAGGGCTGAACGCTCAGGCTCGGGGAGCTCTGGGGCGAGCTCCGGCAGACGTAGGCCACGACTGTGTGTGACTGCTTCGGTGGCAGGGCACTGCCGGAGGATGTGTCTCGTGGTGGCCCTGGTGCGGCACGCGGCGCAGTCCTGGGCCACAGCGTTGTCGACGTGGTGGAGGCGGTCTGGGCTGGGCTCGCCCCCGACGACGCACCGCCAGGCCCAGCTGTGATCTGGGCCGTTGTCGTAGCTGTCCAGGAGATCCCGGAGCACCTTCCCATCGAGGCCGGGGATGTTGACCACGTCCTGCCTGCTGCCTTTCGCCTCGCCGGCCTTCATCATCCACGAGCGCCAGGCCTCCCGCACCATGTGGTCGAGCCCACTGCGGGTCGTGTTCGTGAGGGAGAAGGTCAGGTCGCCGATCTCCACCTCGAATGGGTCACTGGCCGTGCGCCAGCCCATGGAGTCCAAGAGCTCGCGGGTCCGCAGCAGCCACCCAGCAGACGGGCGAGCTGCTGGCTGGGCCGACCTCCACCGCTGGCGGACGAAGGCCTCCGGAGGGCCGCCAAGGGTGCGTTTGAGCATGCCCGCGGCCGCCGCCCATGGGCTCGATCTTCCACGCTTTGGGAGATACGTTCCAAGCGGCCCCTCGGTGTCTCCTGGAGGCGTACCGGCGCCGCCCCGCGAGGGCTGTCTCCAGGGCTGCCCGCAGGGCCCGGAGGGTCTTCTCGGGCAGGACGCACCACGGCGCATCCCAGCGCAAGATGCCAACGCGTTGGCCAGGACGACCTGCCGCACCCGGCGCCGTGGCAGGCGAGCCGCCCGGCTGACTCGCTTGATCTTCGTGAGCCGCGCGAGCAGCTCCTGGGCCCGGCGCAGGGCCCGCGGGGCAGTCTCTGGAGGGTTCGCCCCAGAGAGGTCCAGACCGACGCCGAGAACGTCCACGTAGCTCTGGTAGTTGCCGCCCTGGACGTTGGCGGCGGCCACTGCCAACTTACCAGGGTCCTCCTGCCCGCTGAGCCAGTCGAGGTAGGCGAGCGCGTCGGCGGCCGACTCCACATCCTGCGGGGTGTCGGCAATCATGGTCCTGTCGTCCACGTACGTGGTGAACATGATGTCGTGGTCCGCGGCGAATCGCCTGGCGTGCGGCCCGGCAAGGATGGCAGCCCCGAGCGGCGAACCTGGGTCACCCTGCGCGAGGCCACGCTCTGGGACCATGGAGTCGCTGGCGTATCCCGCAACCTAGACGACAGTGTCGCGGGCACTATTGTCCGAGAACAAGAACACGGCGTCCTTGTCATGCATGCCGAAGAAACCGGCCACCTGCACGACGAGCTCGGTCGCTCTGCCGGACCACGAGGCCGGTGTCGTCCTCGTAGGCCTTGTCGATGGCGAAATCGACGAGAAGCACGGCAGCGGTGGCGTTGGTGGGCTGCGCCTGCTCGGCCCAGCGCTTGTACTTCTAAACCATAATCTTCTTGAAGGCCCTGGCGACTGTCTGCGCGACCCCAATCGGGCGAAGGCCCTCCCCAGAAGGCGTGGGGATCATGGCCACCTCCTGGCTCCTCAGAGCGCTCGGCCACCTCCCTGCGTCACGGATGAGATCGCCAATGCGCCCCAGCAGCTCGAGGGCGACTCGCGGCGCCCGCGCCAGCAGGGCCGCTGGGATCTGGGCCGGCCCTGCCGCAGTGCCCACCATGGACCGGCAGGCTTGGCGCAGGCTGGGGCTCTCGAAGGTCCACTCGGCCTCCGGCGGTGCGATCGTGCCGACGAGCTCTCTGACCTCGTCGATGTAGTCGTTGATGCTGCTGCCAGCCAGGGCGGGGTGCTGCTTCCTGTTCCACTGCCTGACGGCCTCGGCCACGACGGTGTCTACCTCCACGCCGACAGGGGTCTCCTGGATCTTAGCTTTCAGGTCGTCGATGGTGCGTGAGCCATCGCCGAAGGTGGACTCCTGGATCTTTGCCTTTACGTAGTCGATGGTGATGCCATCGCCGGTGGGCGCCTGGACCATCGCCTTTTCGTTGTCGATGGTGGTGCCATCGCCCTTGAGGGCCTCTTCGATCACAGTCTTCACGTAGTCGATGGTGCGTACGCCATCACGGTGGGGCTCCTGGACTTTGGCCTTCATGTTGTCGATGATGTTGACGTCGCCAAGGCTGCTGGTCGTTGATGGCGTGGCCATCGCCGAAGGGCTGGACGAAGAAGAGCCGCAGCGCAACCTCGCCTAGGAGGATCGAGTGCACCCCGATCTTCGCTCCTGCTGGACCCTCCATGGTGAGGTAGGGCGACTGCGAGGCCATCTGGATGTTTTTGTCCTACCCCGCTTTGCGCCAATTGTCGGCGACCTCAAGCCGCAGGCACTGCGCGTCGAGCCAGAGCTCCTTCTTCAGCAGGAAGCCTGACCAGAGCCGCTGGAACGCGCCAACTGGGCCATTAAGCGCGGGGACGGCGGCGCGCGAGGCAAGTGACCTCGAGCCGCCGTGGCTTGAGGGAGGAGGAGGAGGAGGCGGAGGAGGAGGAGGCGGAGGAGGAGGAGGAGGCGTAGGAGGAGGAGGAGGAGGAGGAGGGTGCGTTAATTGCGCGAACAGTGGAATTGACGATTTCGAGTTCTGCAGGGTGGACTGCACCGCGCAGACTGCACCGCAGAGTGGCGATGCGGCTTGCACCTCGAGTGTGCAACATGGTGCAGTCTGGGACCCGCACTGGCAACATTCGTTTCATTCGGCAGCACACGCAGGTCCTCTGGAACCCAAAGGTGGGGTTGATCCTGTGGTCATGCTTGAATCCGCACTCATGTCTTAACACCATGCCATGTTAGCCCTGCTCGCATACCAGATGGTCCGTCCCTGCTCAAAAAGGTGGCCGAGCTGTCGGCTTGTGCCGACGAGCTCGTGGCCGTGCGGTCGGAGGAGCCGCGCGAGCCTGGCGGGGCGACCACCGCCCAGGATCTGTGCCATGAGCTGCAGCAGTACTTGTCGGATCGCTTCTGTGCCTCGCTCGGGGGCCAGCTGGTGCGTGTGTTTTTCGTCTGCGGCACGGACGCGGCTGAGAAGAGCAAGCTCTACTCGGGCGTCCTGCCCAACCAGGAGCTCGGCGTGGTCGTCGTGCCGAGGGGGGACGAGGAACCGCGCCTCGAGGTGCCTAGCAGGCTCGTCTTCGTGGCCGATCCCATCCCAGGAGACGTGTGGGCTTTCAGCTCTTCGAGGTTGCGCGAGGCAATTAAGGACGACTGCGTGGGAGCCGCTTCCCAGATGATGGCCCCAGCGGCCGCTCGCTACGTGCTGGCTCCTACGCCCGCGGAGCGCAGGGAGATGGCGGAGGACTACGATGCGTTGGGTGCGAGGAGCCTGGAACCCAGGGAGGAGGCCGTGGCCGATCTCAAAGATAGGGAAACGAAGAAGAACAGAAGCACAACAACTCGGAGGTCGGCGCAGAGTCCTCGGATCGGCGCTGGACCTCCTTCCCTGGCGCGCTGAGCGCGCCAGGGGCGGCGCCGGAGGCGCCTCCAGGGGTCTAACAGCGCGGATCGGAGAAATCCGCGCGGACCTCCGAGTTTTTATGTTGATGTCCTTCTTCGTTCCCCTAAGAGAGGCCCTGCGATCCTGGGCTGGCCCGCAGGGCCGCGTGCACCGGGCGGATCTCGCGAGGCTGCTGCGGCTCATCGACCCCTCGTGGACGGAGAAGGAGATGGGCGCCCTCATGGGGAGCGCCGGGGTGTCCGCCGACGGCACGGTGTCCCCCGACGGCTTCATCGACTGGCTCTGCAGCTGCTGCCAGGCGTAGGGGCTCTGTCGACTTGCAGGTGGGCCAGCCTCCCCCGCCTCGGCGCCTCGCGGGCGGAGCCCTCCTCCTCCCCCCCCCCCCGGCGGGCGGCGGGGGGGTGCCCGAGAGGCGCGGGGGAGACGAGGGCGAAGACGCAGACGCAGGCAGTGGCTGGCGGGGCAGGTGGCCATCCCCCCTCCGTGTGACGGCCGCGCGTCCGCGGCGCGCTGCCAGGACGGCGTGCTCCGGGATCAGCGGCTCGAGCCCGCTTTTTCGGGGGTGCCGCCGCTTTTCTTCCGCGGGCCGGCTCGGACCAGCGCCCGCGTGATCTCAGGGGTCGGTGAGCTGCCTCGGTCCAGCTCGGGTCACGTGGCCTCTCCCGGGCCCCTTTTTTCCGCACAGGGGCTCGTTTGATGCAGGTCGGTTTGAGCATCGCCCTAGCTATGATTGAACATTTGCGCTCTCCCGCGTTCTGCTCTAGGGCCCCGCTGGCACCAGAAGGGCAGCAGTGAGCTGGCTGAAAGTCCTTGTCCTCCTTTTCCCCCGCATACATATACACACACATCCCCCAATAGGTTGCTCCTGGGCTTCAGGGGAGGATGGCGGTGCATAGGTCACCACTGCAAGCCAGCGACTCCATACACCGCCCCCCCCCCCCCCTGGAAGGTGCGTGCAGACTTCGCCGCAGGGTGCCTGCGTACCTGTTTTCGTGGCGTGTGCCTTCCTCTCCTCCTGTCTCTGCGAGCCCCGCTCGGCTCAGTGCTCCCAGGGGGGGGGGGGGGGGCGCTGTCGACCCGATCGGCCCGAGAGGAGAAACATCCGCGGGGGTTCTCCGACTGGCCTGCGCCTGCGCCACACCGCTCCTGCTCGAGGGGCCGACGTCCCTGGGGGAAGGGCTCTCCGAGCCTCCACCTCCCCGCGCCGGCCCCTCGGCGGGCAGCCCCGCATGGCGCCTTCACTGGTTCCGAGTCCGGAGCCGCGTCCCCGAAAGACCCCCTCGCGTCGTGAACAAAAATCACGACCCCAGACATGATCGCGTCGTGAAAGAATCAGGACGGAAGGTTTTTCACAGTTTTCGGCCTCGGGGGGCCCTCGCTGGGCCTCGGGGCCGTCAAACAACGACGCAGGATAAAACACCGGTCCCGGGGAAAGGGTGGGGACTTCCAGGGACGCCGTCTTGAAAAAAGTCAGG
>CAUYUJ010021365.1:50477-60477 GCA_963575745.1 Prorocentrum cordatum
TCCTCCCTTCTCTCTTCTCGTCCTCCATCGTCTTCCTCCAGCCTCTTTAGATCAGGGACCGATGGCAACGGGGGTTCGCAGCACCGCGGGGCGGCGCTGGGGAGCTGTCGGACGCCTAGGCGCGGTCGTAGCCAAAGGGGGCGGTCCCGCCACGGAGGCGGAGGTTGCGCCGGGAGCAGTGGCCAGGTGCCTGCCCAGACCAGCGCAACAGGCGGGGCCAACCGCCAGACCGCCGAAGACAGTCACGCGGGGCTCCTCCAGCCTCGGGGGGGAGGAGTGGCATCTGCAGGCAGGAAGGCTCCCACCGCCCCTGCTGCCAGGGAGACGGGGCGGACGCAGCTACAGCGCGAGGTCGCCGGGCGGAGCCGGGCCCCGTGCGCGATGGGGCCCTGTGGCAGAGGCCCACGGGGTGGAGGCGGAGGAGGAGCAGGAGGAGGAGGAGGAGGAGGAGGAGGAGGAGGAGGAGGAGGAGGAGGAAGAAGAATGTGCGCGAGGCACGAGGCCTGCGACTCGAAGAGCGCGCGGCGCGCGGCGGCCAGGCCGCCCGGCACCGCAGGGCCCGGCAGAGGCCTCTCGCCGCAGCTCCTCGGGAGGTGCTGCGCGAAAGAGAGGCCCCACGCCGCGGGCAGGGGTGCAGCGCCGGCGGGCGCCGCCGAAGGCTGGCAGCAGGGTAGGGAACAGGATCGCGGCGCAGCCCGCGCCCGCTAAATCGATGGCTCATCGTGGCCCTCCACAGCTCAGGCCCGCGACATTGGTGGCCCATCGTTGGCGCCTCCCATCGTGAGCCCCCCCCCCATCCCTGGCCCCCCAGCCCTGTGCCTGTGTAGCGCCCTTTGCTTCGTATACTGTGCCTTCGACGGTGCTCGATCGCAATTGGCGCTTCCATCTGCTGCCCGCGCTTGAGGACCCTCCTGCGCTCTGCCGACTCAAGACTGCGTTGAGCTCTTCAGGGCCATCTGCCGCAAGGGTCTCACGTTTGTTTGAGGGCAGGCCGAAGACTCAAAAAGCTTCCGCGCGCCGGTGCGAGCAGCCAGAGCCGCCCTGTTCCCGTGTCCAGCTCGGCACGCTGCAGCACCAGCCTCCTCCTCCCTTCCTCCCCGGCGCGGCACCTTTCCTCGCTCCCCTTGCCCCGCCCCCTGGGCCCTCGACCTTCCTGGACACACTCCTGTGTCGGCGGCCGCCCTTGCTCACGCCGTTTGTATGTCTTGCGGCTCTTGCCGACCGCTTCTTTGAGGGCGAGCTGGCGCTGGCGCGTCTGCGGTGGGAGCAGTCATCCCGCCTCCCCTCTCTCCCTCCCTCCTCCCTCCCTCCCTCCCTCCGCCCTGCTTCTTCCCCTTTCCTCCATGAGCCAACTCCTCTGGAGCATTCTCCCCGCAGGCAGACGGGAGGCTTCGCGAAGCGGGCGAACTCGTCGCAGAAGATATCCAAGCAGATAGGCGCCATTGGGGGAGCCTCGAGCTTCAATTCAACGAGAAAGGACGTTGGGAAACAGGAGGAGGTGGAAGAGGATGAAGGCTGCCGAAGGAGGAAGGAAAAGGGGGAAAAGGAGAGGTAGGAGGAGAAATCTGAGAAGGAAGAGATTTCTCTTGTCCCTTCGTCGTTATCCTCCTCCTCGTCCTTCTCGTCTTCCCTCTCTCCCTTCCTCGGGAGGAGGGTGGAGGGCCCATCCCTTTCCATTGCACTCACTTTCTCGCTGTCCGCCGATTGGTGTCATAGCGGGGCTGGAGCCCCCAAAAGGTCACCATCGTGTAATCAGAGAAAGGGGAGTTGTGTACACTGGGGGAGGAGAAAGGGGAGGTAGTGGATGAGCTGGAGGATGAGCAGGAGGAAAAGGAAGACAAGAGCAGCAGAAGCAGCAGCAGGAGCAGGGGTGGCTGTAGCGGGAGGAGCAGGAGGACCGGGAAGGCGGATGGAAAATGAGCGGAGAGACACAGATGAGGAAAGTCTCGGATTCAAGAAAGTGGCCCGCGCTGAAGCGAGAGCGCCATTACTGTAAGGATGACTGGAGCAAAGCGCCGATCCGAAAATGAGGCGCATGCTGCAGCGGGAATATCGTTGTGAAGCACCACGAACGTCCCGATTGTATGCGTATCATACAATATGACACTGATTGCAAATCTTGTGAATGAGAACAATACACGAACAGGGCGGGGCATTTTCAGTTCCAGCCCTTAGTCGGGAAGAGGAGAGTGGTATTCATGCTTTAGACAGTGTGGGGAGAAGAGAGTAGTATATTCATTCCTAAGCAGTGTTTGCATTTCGGGGTCTCTTATCTCCCCCCCGAGCCAACTGTGCTGGCTTGCGGCTTGTGGCCGCCCGTCGCCGCATTGCTTTGCCTTGCAATGCATCGCAGCGCACTGCTTTGCATCACATAAGTGCACCACATGGATTTGCGCCGCCTAGACTGCACCACTGTGA
This sequence comes from Prorocentrum cordatum, assembly GCA_963575745.1. Lineage (NCBI taxonomy): Eukaryota > Dinophyceae > Prorocentrales > Prorocentraceae > Prorocentrum > Prorocentrum cordatum. Next base: position 52,896 of record CAUYUJ010021365.1, read on the forward strand.
TTGTGCCACCCAGACTGCATTGTATGTGTGTATATATATATATGCATCGATTTATATCTGTGTACATATATATATATATATATATAAAAATTGCAGAACTCACTGCGTGAGTTTGTGGAGGGAGGGGGGAGGAGTGGGGCGATAGGGAGGTGATGGGGTGGCAGATTCAAGGAAGGAGGAATACGGCACGTCGGAGGAATGAATTGGGAAGGGAGAGAGAGGTGGGGGAGGGGGGGGGAAGAAGAGGCAGGGTTTGGGCATCCGAAGGCCTCCAGAGTTCTCCAGAGGCATCCAGGGCACCTCTGGAGACCCCGTGAGACCCTCGGAGACCCGCCGATGCGGGGTGGCAGCAGCATATGGAGGAGCACGCACTCAGAGCACGAAGGCGGAGGATGCAACGCCTCGTCTGTAGACTCGAAGGGCGCACGAGCTTGGTAACAAAACACATCTCACTGCCATCGCCGCTGACATCAGCAAGAGGAGTAGCAGGAGCAGGGAAATGGCAAGTAGCCGAGGAGGAGCAGCAGCAGGAGAAAGAGGAGGGGCAAGCTCCGGGAGGAGTCGCAGGAGGAGCAGGGGGGCGGAGGAGGAGGAGGAGGAGGAGGAGAGGAGGGAGGAGGAGGAGGAAGGAGAGAGAGGAGGAGGAGGGAGGAGGAGGAGGGAGGACGCGGAGAGGAGGAGGAGGAGGAGGAGGAGGAGGAGGAGGAGGAGGAGGAGGAGGAGGACGCGGGAAGCTGAGGAGGAGGAGGAGAGGGGGAGGAGAGGAGGAGGCGGGAGGAGGAGGAGGACGCGGGAGGAGGAGGGCAGGCAGCAGCAGGAGGAGGGCAGGGAAGGGCCCCAGCTGCTGCCTGCAGTCGGGCGCGGGCCTCCCCGCGAGAGGGGGCTCGGCGGGCCGGGAGGCCCGCGGGGCGAGCGTCGAGGGGCCAGGCATCCGGAGGGGGGCGCGGAGGAGGAGGTCAGGCCCCCGGAGACCAGGACACAGACAAACCAGGACATGGAAAACCAAGGAAACGACATCCTTTCCTGCAAGGTCACGTTTTTCAGCACCTGTGCACGTTTTGCTTGCAGCACTGCAGGATTCGGGTTTGTGTCCGGGTTTAGGGGGGTCTTGCAGGCTTTTGAGGTCTGTGTCCGGGTTTATTCTGGAAATGCTGCAGTGCAGTATTTCGTTCGTGCCGCCGTTTGGAAAATTTGGTTTCGAGGGATGTTGGGTGTCCGGGTCTGGCGTGTCCGGGTCTACGGGGCCCTGAGGAGGATGGGCCGATTTTCCACCACCACTACCACAGGAGGAGGAGGAGGAGGAGGAGGAGGAGGAGGAGGAGGAGGAGGAGGAGGAGGAGGAGGAGGTCGTCTCTCTTTCTCTTGCTGCATCTTGGGCCCTTTCCCCAGTGGGAGCGGAACTCCCTGCAGGTCTGTTGTGCAAAAGCTCTGGCTGCATGACACAGCTCTTGATGTCTTAAAGGTCTTGAAGGTCCTCCTCCTCCTCCTGTGGTAGTGGTGGTGGCAAATCGGCCCATCAGAGGAGTCTTGGGGGCACATCGCGGCTGTAGCGCACTTTACATCTATGCCTGGAATCGTCGAGCACATGCCTGGTGAAACGAACGGCGGAGGGGGGGAGGTGGAGGAGGCGGTGGTCCTTTCTCCCTCGGTGGCGCTCCCGCCCCTTCTTCCGCCTACACAGCCTCTAGGGGCGCCCTGAGCAGGCGGTGCTTGATGAGGTAGGCTGCCCGCTCGATCATCATGATGTTGGCCTGTATATCACCCTGCGCGCGGGCGGATGAGGCAGCCTTACCTGCGAGGGGTCCGAGCGGTGTCTGCTTGGTCCTCGGTGAGGTGTGAGTTTATAAACAGCATTGAGATCTGACCGACTCTCTGTTCCAGAATGTAACAGAGTTTGTACGACAGGCGATTGATGGCGCCACAAGGTCGTCGATGCGCGCGATCTTAACAACCATAACTCACATCGTCGCAATCGGTCACACATGCCATGTGCCCCCGCTTCCAGAGCCACAAGGAACCCACAGAGTTCACCCCGAGGAACAGACTGCTTCGAGCCCGCCAGAGGTCCCAGCACCGAGGTCCGAGCAGCGCCAGGTTCAAAGCTGGGCAGCACCGTGATGGCGATGCCGACTCGCAAAAGCACGAACCTTTTGACATTGTAGCACCAAGCGCATCTTCGAACACCACGGTCGGCTGATCTTCGGACCCTGTCCCAAGCCCTCATCAACGATACTTGAATTGTTGACGTTTCGCGAATCCCCACCAGCCCATCCAGAAACGATGCCCAGAGGAGTTGCTTCGATCAGGGAAGTGGGCAGCACACAGAGGAAGCCATAATGAAACATCTTGGGATATCTTGAGCCATCTTGGAGGTCATCTTGGGCTCTCCCAGGCGCTCTTGGAGTCATCTTAATCAGTGCCCCCCCCAAAAAAGAGGCCAACATGTGGCTAAAACCTTAATAGAATCAATGATTTGGCATTCTCGCCGAGGCCTCTTGGAGCATCTTGGGTGCCTCTGGGGGGTCTCTTGGGGCCTCTTGGGGGTCCCTTGGGAGCCTCTTGGGGGCATCCTGGGGGCCTCTTGGGGCTTCGTGGCCACCTCTTGTGGCCCTCTTGGGGCACCCTTGGGAGCCTTGGGGCCATCTTTGGGGCATCTTGGGTGAGATCGATCACAGGAGGGGGGGTGACGAATTAGGGCCCCCCCCTCAGGAGGCCAAAATGGGACCAACACCCTAGCAAAACCAGTGATTTGGGCTTCCTCGCCGAGGCCGTTTTGGACGCTCTGACGACTCGCGGAACCCCCTGTCCAGGTCCAGGGGAGGGGGTAGGGGGAGGGGTAAACCCCTCCCCGAAGGGAAAGAAGGAGGGGTGGAAGAGGAAACTCTCTAAACCACCGACGCCCAGAGGGCTGGTGGGATTAGTCTGTGACATCTCCCGCGACTCTGGGGTCGGCGGCGGGATCTCCGTCCCGCTCGCGGGAATCAGGTTTCGTAAGCAAAGCATGGTGACTACTCAAATCAAGAGCAAGCTGCACTGATGAGATGGTCTGACTGAGTGTATGCCGTGGCCTCCATAATTACAAGCACACCCCCAGCACCGATGAAACAGAGGCTCAACTTCAACGCCGCAACGTGTACATACAACCTCGTGTTCACTCACCATCTCATCCTGTCGTCTCTTCCTGGGTCAGGAGCCGCCGGATGCAATCGAGAGACGGGCAGTTCACTCAGCCTCAAGCCTTGTGGAACAATGCGAAGCTGGCGTAGCAAACGTCTGAGCGAACACTTGTCGGCACCAGCCTGCCCCTCGCCGCAAAAATGCGTCGCAGCCGCCCTCCAGTATGTCTTCTTGATGATATCACAGACCACCAAGTGGTTCGTGATCGTCCTCAACGGGGTCCCCCGAAAGATCCAATGGAGTGACCTTCCATGCCTCAAGGGTCGCCGTCAAGATCAGCAGGGGCTCTCCAGAGCCACGGAGCCTCAGGGGTTCACCCAGCTTCGATAGTGCACAACATGACCGCCCCACCGTGTCCCCTAATCATCTTGGAGCGATACCCCGGTTTCCAAAAGACGCGGCAAAGCGTGCTCAATGCCAGATCTGATAGAAGGGGTAGTGAGGTACTGAATGGGCGAACGTCCCAAGCATCTTCAGGGTAATAGCAGTGTGGTTCGGCCTTGCCCTGGCTTGCCTGACCTACAAATGGCCTCAGGCTACCGACGGCACCGACGCACCGAATTGCCACAACCTCCGCGAGGCTGGTGAGCATACATATCGGCGGCCAGTGCGCCAGCTCGAGTCAGCCTGCTGGTGCTAGCATATCGCTTCGACGCTCGAGCAAGCCGTACAGCTTTGGCATATTGACCTGTTACGCTTCGAACCTGCCTGCTGTGCCTCTTGCCTCCTCTTAAACCGGCTCCAGCATAAATTGCTTCTGTGGCTGCAGTGACCCGGAAACCTTCTCTTTGCAGTCGATTGGCAATATGTTTCGCAGCCCCGATGAACGTACACTTGTCCACATTCTTCGGCGAAACAGACAGCCGCTCCCGTGTGAGAGCACGACACGTATCCAACAATCCTGAGATTCAACGTGGCCGAACAGCCAGCCTAGTTCCTGGCATTCGTTGGGACACATCGCCTATTCGTATACCTGTGCCCGTGCCGGGATGGGTTATGTACAGTGATCTTCAATGGTATTGAGTGTGCGAGACACCTAGCATATCGCATCCCAACCCGAAGCCATTGGATAAAAGGAATGCTCCTTCTTGCCCCAACGATCGTGGCATATTACACTGCAGGAACTCCCGACGAATTACAGGCGGATCTCTCAGCTCCCACTCCATCGAACCGTAGAGAACCCCTGACTGTCGTCCATGTCACATAGGTACTTGCAAAGCTCCGCAAACCGCTTCCCCACAAACCCTGACTCCCAACTTCCGAAGTGCGACGTTTCCAGTGGTTGCAGCATTTCAGGTGGGTCCGCTGTCTGTCGACCAAGTCTTGACGTGGGGCCCTCGCGCAGTTACCGAAAGGAGCCCGATTACACCATCACTATTTACATTCTTGGGTATGGGCCGACCGATGGTCAAACCAAATTGCGAAGGCCACACGAGCTCATCTTCTATGAGCGTTTATAGCTGTGCGAATTCTGCAATGGCAGCGTCTGCAGCGTCTGGGAGCCTTTGCACACCAGTTGGGCTCAAAGCGTCCACGCCCGGCCCGGCCTTCGCTTTTATGGCGTGGACCGCCTGTCGAGTTTTGAAAAGTTGCTCCAACGGTATGCTACGAGCGGCCTCCGTAGCGGTATTGGAAGCCTCCATAGTTCGGTGTTCATCAAAATGTTGTGTTGGCGGCCAGAGTTCCCCAAACGGTTGGGCTTAGTTGCCGACGAGTTTTTGAAGATGGCAAACAAGGTTTGTTCCTAGAAGCGGCGTCTGTGGGGGGCTGGAGTGGGTCCACCATGGACCAGAGGAGCACTCCTATGGCTTCTGGTGTCGCAATCCACCGCTTGACGACGCTGGGAGCGCTCGCCCTCAGCACCTGTTGGCAATGCGCTTGGCTGCCGAGGCAAAAAGAACAAGCTTTTCCTGGTTCTAATGACGGATCAGGACCTACTCGAAGACCCGATGTCCCCAGTCGGGGGTTCCATTGCAAAGCCTTCCGTGCGACTGTTGCAGTTGGCGCTGTTGGATGATCCCGTTGGCCCCCTCTGTGATCACACAAACGCTGAACATTGTGTGAACCATGCCCCATCAGGAAGAATGTAGATATCACACGTCGGAGCTGCGCGACTCCTTGCTGGAAGCTTGGCCCTTTGTACTGCAAGTTGGTAGCCTCGCGCCCTGCCAATGGACCAGGGTGCTGCCTCTCCGAGCTGCTCATATCGCCTGTTCGCCCGCGGTGATCCCTGCGGCGTAGAGGGTCCAGAGCCGAAACGGGGGCAATACTGACAGTCCCAAACCGTGCGGCTACGGACGGAGCAAAGGCAGCAGGAGACTGTGCACTCGGAAGCAGTGAGTACAGCCTACATTGCATCGAGCTTGGATCCACGTTTCATCTGGATTGAAGAAGAACTCAACTTTGTTTGTGCCCTCTCCTGTGGGGAATGGCGGTGGAGGAACTGTCTCTTCTCAGAGGTCTTACTGTCCCTGCGCTTGTCTGTGGGTCCCTTACCCTTGGTCGTATCCTTTGTTTTCTCCGAGCCTCCCATGCTTCCCTCCCTTTCTCCCCTTCCCACTTCCCTTCTTTCGCTTCATTTCCTCTTCCCATCGCCTGTCCCTCCCCTACCTTCCCTTGCCCATCTACCCCTCCTCCTTCCGCCCTTCCCCCTCTCCTCCGCAAGAAAGAAGCTTAGCAACGTGTTAGCCGTGAAGCTTCCTGCGTGGCTATGGAGGGAGGTCCCGTGGAGTCTGGAAAATTCGCACGCTCCACCGTCGTCTGCAAAGGCTGCGGGCAGATGCCCGGCTGTTGGGGGGCCCATGAGCGCCGTGTCATGCTCGTGAGCGCCGCCTCATGCTGCCCGGCGCCGCCGGAGGCTGGCTCAACCACAATGCCGGCCTGCAGAAGGATATCATGTACAAGGACCTGCGCGCGCGCACCCTCCCCGCCCCCGCTTCCCCCCTAAGAATTCCCACAATCCCTTCAGGAACTTGCCAGACCCCTTTGGCCGCTCAGGTAGGTGCGTGCCTCGTCGGCGCGGCGGCGGCATCAGCGCGGGCGTCCGAGGTTGAACGCCGCCGGTCCCCGGTGGCCCAGAGGGGGGTCCCGATGTCGACAGGTGTGTGCTCTCGGAGAGGCGCGATGTTTCCAGCCCTGCGCAGCGGCCCGCATGGTGTGACATAACAGTTGGCAAGCCGTGACGCGAACCCGACGCAGCCCGTCGCCCTGCTCCGAATCCTCCTCCTCCTCCTCCTTTCCTCCTCCTCCTCCTTTCCTCCTCCTCCTCCTCCTCCTCCTCCTCCTCCTCCTCCTCCTCCTCCTCCTCCTCCTCCTCCTCCTCCTCCTCCTCCCGCTCCTCCATTCCTCCTCCTCCTCCTCCTCCTCCATTCCTCCTCCTCCTCCTGCAGTAGGCACGTCGACGAGGGAAGCTGCCGGCCGGCAGGCGCCCCCGGAAGGCTTTTTTTTCGCTCGATGGCGTTTTGGGGCCCTCGCAGCAGCCCCGGGGCACCTCAGGAAGCTCAGGGTGGGCGTGTTTTCCACCACCACTACCATAAGTGGGAGGGGGAGGGGGTCCTCCTCCTCCTCCTCCTCCTCCTCCTCCTCCTCCTCATCCTCTACCTTCTTCCCCCCTCCAACTTATGGTGGTGGTGGTGGAAAACAGGCCCATGAGCTCAGGGCTCGACGACGCGCGTGCCTCCAGCTGTCCCTGCAGCGAGTCGGCGTCAACCCAACATACGATCTGTGCGTCGCCCCCCCCAAGGGGCGACGCGCGCACCGACAGATCCTGCAGTGCATGCGTCGTGGCGGGCGTCTTCTGGCCACGCCGCTCGGGAAACGATCTCCTATTACAGTACGCAAGATGGGCACACTGCACGCTCGGGTTGGGCGCGCGCCTCCCAGGGAGAGCCTCCCGTATCAGCACGTCGCTGTGCGTCCCAGCAAGACTTCTCCCTGCACCGGTCGGACGTGCGCCTCGCTCTCCCCCGCCGCCTGCTGCTGCCCCCCGCCAGGGCCCCCCCCCCCGGGAGCAGGACGGCGGCGCTGCCGCAAGGGCTCTCCCCTCCCCCAGGCAGCCAGGAAAGACCAGGGCCTGTGTTCAGAGGGAGAGGAGGAGGAGGAGGAGGAGGAGGAGGAGGAGGAGGAGGAGGAGGAGGAGGAGGAGGAGGAGGAGGTACCCATACCTCTACCCTTCCCTCGTTCTCCCCTTTTTGGGGGCCTCCTGGGAGGACCTCGTCGCCACCGCTGGATTCGCCTCGAAATCTTGGTCAGAGCGCAGCCCGGGAGAGGTACGGGGAGTAGCGGTATAGCGGTACCTTCCGGTTTCCCCATATGTCGACCCGCTCGATCCGATGCGATATCCGGTCTCGGCCAGCCCGAGCCGATTCGATCCCGGTAGTCCGACGATCCGACGCGGCCCGATGGT
>CAUYUJ010021365.1:65477-67977 GCA_963575745.1 Prorocentrum cordatum
TTTTGTAGTAGTAGAACTCGTCGTAGTAACATTAGTAGTAGTCGTAGTAGTAGCAGTAGTAATAGTAGTAGTAGTAGTAGTAGTAGTAGTAGTAGTAGTAGTAGTAGTAGTAGTAGTAGTAGTAGTAGTAGTAGTAGTAGTGGTAGTGGTAGTGGTAGTAAAAGTAGTAGTCGTTGTAGTCATACATGTAGCACGCACAGCAGAAGCAGTAGCAATACGAGTAGTAGTAGTAGTCGTCGTAGTTGTAGTAGTAGTAGTAGTAGTAGTAGTAGTAGTAGTAGTAGTAGTAGTAGTGGTCGTAGTGGTGGTAGGCGTGGTCGTATTATTATTCGTGGTGGTAGTAGTGGTAGTAGTAGTAGTAGTAGTAGTAGTAGTAGTAGAAGTAGTAGTAGTAGTAGTAGTAGTAGTAGTAGTCGTAGTAGTCGTAGTAGTCGTAGTAGTCGTAGTAGCCGTAGTAGTGGTAGTAGTGGTAGTAGTCGTGGTAGTAGTAGTCGTAATAGTATCAGTAGTAGTAGTAGCTGCAGTCCGTGCAGTAGTCGTAGTGGTAGTTTCAGTCGAGGCCGTTCGTTGCTGTTGTCGCTTGTAGTAGTACTAGCAGTAGTATCAGCAGTCGTAGTAGTAGTAGTAGTAGTAGTAGTAGTAGTAATTGTAGTAGTAGTAGTAGTAGTAGTAGTAGTAGTAGTTCTAGTAGTTCTAGTAGTACTATTAGTAGTAGTAGTAGTAGTAGTAGTAGTAGTAGTAGTAGTAGTAGTAGTAGTAGTAGTGGTAGTAGTAGTAGTAGTAGTAGTAGTAGTAGTAGTAGTAGTAGTAGTAGTAGTTGTAGTAGTGGTAGTAGTAGTCGTCGCAGACGTCGTTGTATTATTAGTAGTAGTAGTCGTCGTCGTCGTCGTCGTAGTAGTAGTAGTAGTAGTGGTCGTCGCAGTCATTCTCCCATTAGAATTGTTGTAGAAGCCGTAGCTGTAGTAGTAACAGCAGTTGTCGTAGAAGTAGTCGTCGTAATCTTAGTAGTCGTGGTAGCAGTATAGTAGTAGTAGTAGTGGTAGTAGTAGTAGTAGTAGTAGTAGTAGTAGTAGTAGTAGTAGTACTAGTAGTACTACTACTAGTAGTAGTAGTAGTAGTAGTAGTAGTAGTAGTAGTAGTAGTAGTAGTAGTAGTAGTAGTAGTAGAAGTAGAAGTAGTAGTTGTCGCAGTAGTAGTCGTAGTACTCGTAGTAGCCGTACTAGTCGTACTAGTAGTGGTAGTGGTAGTAGTGATAGTGTTCGTTTTTATTGTAGTCGTCGCATTTGTAGTGCGGAGGAACTGGTCGTAGCAGCCGTAGTCGTAGGAGTGGGAGTACTAAAGTAGTTGTAGAACATATGCAGTAGTGGTAGTAGTCGTAGTAGTAGTAGTAGTAATAGTAGTAGTAGTAGTAGTAGTAGTAGTAGTAGTAGTAGTAGTAGTAGTAGTAGTAGTACTAGTAGTACTAGTAGTGGTAGTCGTAGTAGTAGTAGTAGTAGTAGTAGTAGTAGTAGTAGTAGTCGTAGTAGTAGTAGTAGTAGTAGTAGTACTGGTTGTCGTAGCAGCCGTAGCAGCAGTAGTCGTAGTAGTAGTAGTAGTAGTAGTAGTAGTAGTAGTAGTAGTAGTGGTAGTAGTAGTAGTAGCAGCAGTAGTAGTAGTAGTAGTAGTCGCAGTAACGGTAGTAGTAACAGTAGTCGGTGCAGTAGTAGCAGTAGTGGTAGTGATAGCATCAGTATTAGTAGCCCCAGCCATTGCAGCAGTCATGATGGTAGTTGGATTAGTGGCAGTAGTGGTCCCCGTTGGTGTCGTAGTAGTAGTCGTAGTAGTCGTAGTAGTACCAGTAGCCGTAGACGCTGCGCTGTAGCTAGTAGTAGTAGTAGTAGTAGTACTAGTAGTAGTAGTAGTAGTAGTAGTAGTAGTAGTAGTAGTAGTAGTAGTAGTAGTAGTAGTAGTAGTAGTAGTAGTAGTAGTAGTAGTAGTAGTAGTAGTAGTAGTAGTAGTAGTGGTAGTAGTAGTAGTAGTAGCAGTAGTAGTAGTAGAAGTAGAAGTAGGAGAAGTAGTAGTAGTAGTAGTAGTAGTAGTAGTAGTAGTAGTAGTAGTAGTAGCAGTAGTAGCCGTAGTAGTAGTAGTAGTAGTAGCAGTCGTGCTAGTAGTACTGGTCGTAGTCGTCGTCGTAGTAGTGCTACCAGTAGAGTAGTCGTAGAAGTAGTAGTAGTCGTAGTAGCAGTGGTAGCAGTAGAACTGTAGTTCTAGTAGCAGCAGTCGTCGCAGTAGTAGTGGTAGTGAGGGTATTTGTTATTATTGTAGCCGTCGTAGTAGTAGTTGTAGTAGTAGTAGCAGTCGTGACGGTCGCAGTAGCCGAATTAGTAGTAATGGTCGTCGTCGTCGTCGTAGTAGTAGTAGTAGTAGTAGTAGTAGTAGTAGTAGTAGCAGTGTAGTGCTAGTCGTAGTAGTAGCAGTGGTACGAGTAGACGTAAGACCAGCAATACTAGTAGTAGTACTA